>QEPC01014287.1:1924057-1941457 GCA_003113815.1 Sphenodon punctatus
TCCTGTACTGCTGCATCTCTAGCATCCAGACATCCCATGGAGATCTATTCAGAATACAAGGAACCTACAACTGCAAATATAAAAAATCTGGTATATCTCATTCAGTGCACTAAATGCCACCATGGGAACTATGCAGGTGAACCCTACCAACCTTTGCACAAATGCATGAACTCGCACAGAAAAAAGATCATGGACAAAGAGCATGGATTCTACTGTTGGCATTAGGGCTGAAACGGGATTTTGCCCTTCTCGAAAATCTCATCAAGAACAGGCTTCTTGACAAATTTTCTCATCTCGAGATTCTCACAAGAGTCTCACAAGAAACTTGAGATCCTCACGAGAAACTCAAGATTCTCGCAGACCTCAATATAGCAAAAACATGATCTGCGCATGTGTGAAAATGCCCACTGGGGCTGTTCTGCGCGCACACAGCCATTTCTGCGCATGCACAAATAATTTTGGGGGCATTTTGAGATTCTCGTGTTTCTTGTGAGAATCTTGCGATAATTCATTTCATCTTCGTTTCAGCCTTAGTTGGCATTCACTTCTCACACAGTGACACTCCATTTCTGACCTCTCTGCCCTTGTCTTAAAAGGACACTTACGCAACACGTTTAAACGGCGAACATGGGAACAAAAATGCATAGCTCTACTAGATACAAAGAACAGTGGACTCAATTTAGACATGGGTTTCACAAACCATTACAGAAATGTGTAAGTCTAATGACTGTCTCAGCAAGCTTTAATTTACTTTTTATCAGCAGCTCTTATTCTGTTCTTTTAAATGGTGGAACTCCTATAAGGGCTCCTTCTCATCTCCTCCGCCCCTCCCCTCTCGTTGCTATTGTTTCCAATCATTGTATATACCTCACTGCTTTGCTCAGTCTATCATTCTAATTCTTGACTTTCCAGATGAAGGATCCTGTGAGGTCCGAAAGCTTGCATACCTCCACCAACTGGAGTTGGTCCAGTAAAATATATTGTTGCACTACTTTGTCTCTATTATGTACTTGGGCATTTATTTTTCTTGCATAGTTGTACCACTTAACATTTGCTTTTATTGGTTTTCATTTTATTGCTTATAGACCTAGCTATAAGGATCATTCTCAATCCTAATCCTAGCTTCCAGAGTGTTTGCAGTTCCTCCCAGCTTTGTGTCATCTGCAAGTCTCATAAATACAGTCTTCATTCCTTGTAAGAAATCTGTATCTTGTGGCTGTAAGGACTGAGAAGCAATGGCATAAGAAACATTTTTAGCAGACTAGGAAATTACATTGGATTACATTCTCCCCTCCTCCCAGGACAGATGGTCTTCACTGATGGGATGTGTCCCTCCTTCCTTCAGATAGGCAGGATCAACTTGATTGACAGCCTCACCCTGAGGGAGGGGCACAGCCCACCATCGAGCCCAGTTCTGTTCCTGCCTTGCTAAGGGTAGGAAGCAGGATTGCGGCTCCCACTCTGGGAGCCTAGGCCTTAGGTTTTACTTTTCTTTTTGCTCAAATTCTTGTTTTCTTTGACTTTCTCTGTCTGGGCCCGCTCCTCTCGCTACTACCCCACCTTTGTGGGGGGCATGGCGGAGCCACTGGCAGGGGACCGGGGTGGCCCTTCCCTCATGTCTCCCCCTCCCCCCCATTTACCTCAAAGTTCTCTAGGGCCCATTTAGTGGGGGAAGCTGCTGCGCTTGGAGCTGCTCCTCCCCAGCAGCTGCAGAGCTTGCAGGGAGTAGAGCTGTGGCAGTGCATTCTGGCTCTCAGCATGCTGGCCAGCCACCCGCATTTTCCCGTGCTCCGCCATGGCGGTGAGAGCCAGGAATCAGTCTCTCTGGGACATGGGCTCGCCCCTCCCCCACAACAGCAGGGAGTCAGGTGAAGCAGGCGCGGTGGCACCTCCCCACATCGTGGCTACCCATGGCCCAGACGAGCCTCAGGAGGGGTGAGTGAACCTGGGGCCTGCCTGGGGTCAGGGATTAGACCCTGCCACCAGGCGGAGGTCCCAGAAACTGTTCTCCTATGGCTGGGGCAACAGGTCATAGACTCCCCCCACCTTTTCAAATCCCTCACAGGGGGCGGTCCACCTTCTAGCCACCGCACACCTAGAGAGGGAACCCCCGTTCAGGGGATGGCTTGCTCTTCTCCCTTGTGGGAAGCAGGCAGCGAAGGGAGCAACCGGGAGGAGAGATCCTCCCTACAGTTAGAGAGCACCCCCCCCCGAGAGGCAAGAGTAGAAAGAGGAGAGTTGAGGGAAGATCAAGTTCCTGCTCCTCCAGGAGCTCCTCCTCCTCCTCCTCTTCCTCTCCCACATATGGCTCCTCATTCCCCCCCCATGACACCGCTCAGGCTATAGGGGAAGAGGGGCCAAGGGGTCTAGCTCCTCTCATTCCAAGAGACGCAAGAGAACCAAAGATCACAGGGCTAAAGCCATGAGGCTCAGCTCCCCCTCCCCCATGGCACCCCCCCCCCCGACAAGGAGGACGGGGAACTCTCTGACCTACAGTCAGAAGCTGGGGAAGTAGGGGAGGAACCGGCAGGGGAGAGACTCTTTGAGGCAGAGCAGTTTAGCAAGCTCCATGCTAAGGTAGCAGCAGAGTTGGCCATCTCCCTGCCAGCCCAGCCAGTTGAACAACAAGAGACCCCTACTGAGAACAAGAAGGCTTTCCCTAGGGGATCCACCCCTTCCCCAGAGCTTCAATTGGCCAAGTTTTATATTGATACTATTAAAGGGGAATGGGAGCATCCAGCTAGGTTTAAGGGGCCACACAAATGTATTAATACATTTTACACGATCCCGCTCCCCCAGGAGGAGCTTATCATCCTACCTAAGGTAGATGCAGGGACCGCAGATGTGTCTAAGTCAGCTGCCCTCCCATTGGAGGGGGAGGGGTTCCCCAAAGATCCTCTCAATAGGAAGGTGGAGATAGCCCTAAGGAAAAAATATGAGACCTCCATACTAGCACTCAAAGCTTCAGCTTCTGCATCTAGTTTCAGCAGTGCAGCCTTCTTATGGGCCAGCGACCTTGCCCGCAAGGTTAAAACGAAGAAAGTAAAAGACAGCTTTAAGAAGCTGGCCCTGGCCGCAGTTTATTCAGTGGATGAGACCCTGGATGCCATCCAGCTAAATGCTAGAACCATGGTGACCAACGTGGTGACTTGTCACTCAATCTGGCTCCGCCCGTGAAAGGTAGACCTTCCATCCAAGGCGGTCCTGACAGGGGCCAGATATCAGGGCAAGAAGCTGTTCGGAGAAGCTATGGACAACGTTCTCACCACCGAACTAGAAAAGAAGAAGGCCCTACCGCTGATCCCCACAAAAGGCACAAGCAAGAGCTCCTTTCGTCCCAGATCCTCCGGTCGGAACCACCGAGGAAACCAGAAGAGGGACTTTTGCCCAGAAAAACCTAGGTGGCAGCAAAATCGAAGAGGGGGAGACCAGTTCCAGCCCAAGAGACCATAGCCTGCAAACCCGAGGCAGCCCAAGTCCCAGACATGATTGGAGGTGGCCTCCTCAAAGCTCGGTGGCATATATCGGGGGGAGGCTACAGTTGTTCGCAGACCAGTGGGCAGACTCGTCCTTGGACCGGTGGGTGCTCGAGACAGTGACCAAAGGTCACACAATAGAATTTGTATTTCCACCAAGGGATCGGTTTCTACCATCACCGCACTCAAGGGACCAAATAAAAGAGGGCAAGACTCTGAAGGCAATCCAACGCTTGCTGGATATAAGGACCATAGAACCTGTACCTCCTTCTCAGAGGCATTCTGGTGTGTACTCCATTTTCTTCACAGTCCCAAAGAAAAATGGGGACATGCGGGCCATCCTGGACCTCAAGGCACTCAACAGGAGGGTCAGGTATTGGAAGTTCAGCATGGAAATGCTGAACTCCATCACAATGGCTCTGCAACCAGGTGACTTCCTAGCCTCTATCGACCTCCGGGAAGCCTACCTCCACATTCCCATCCAACCATCTCACTGGAGATACCTTAGATTCGCAGTCGAGGGTCAACACTTCCAGTCCCGAGTTCTCCTATTCGGACTCTCTTCATCACCCAGGGTATTTATGAAGGTGCTAGCAGCATTGGTGGCACATCTGAGGACACAAGGCATCCACATCTATGCGTACCTAGACGACATTCTATTGAGAACCCCGTCACAAGAGCAGAGCAGAGCCAACCTATACCTGACAATCAGGTGCCTGGAAGCCCACGTTTTTTTGATAAACAGGGAGAAGAACTGTCTGATCCCATCCACGTCCATTCTACACCTGGGAGTCCGGTTGGATACCCTCGAGGACCGGATCTTCCTCTCAGACAAGAGAGTGGACAAGATACGGATGCTTCTGGCATGTCTCAGGAGAGAAGAATTGGTGGATCTAATGTTCCTCGCACAAGTCCTGGGAAGCATGGGTTCATGCTTAGAGATGGTGGTGTGGGCCAGATTACACCTACGACCGCTACAGGTTTTCCTCCGCCCATATCAGGAGGAGATAGCAAACAGCACCCATCTTTGCGTCAAACTGCCCAGCATATTGAAACAGCACTTGAGCTGGTGGTCCCGCCTGAGACGCCTGGAACAGGGCCTACCCCTGATAGACCAGGAAAGGACTAGCATAACAATGGATGCAAGGAACTGGGGGTGGGGAGCACACTGCAAGTTCGGATCTGCCCAGGGCAGGTGGCACGAAGACGAATGGGACTGGCACATCAACAGGTTAGAACTGAGGGCGGTTCGACTAGCATTTCTCCACTTCGCCGATCACCTCAGAGGATCCCACCTCCGGATTTAGACAGACAGTACCACTGCCATGGCATTCATAAATCACTGGGGAGGTTCGTGATCAAGATCCCTCCAGGAGAAAGTGACATTACTGTTCAGCTGGGCAGAGAATCGATTAAGCTCAATAAGGGCAATCCACATCACTGGGAAGATCAACACGACAGCGGATTGACTGAGTCTTCAAGTAACAGATCCGGGAGAGTGGTCTCTCTCCCTGAAAGCATTCACTCTAACTGAGAAAAGATTTGGCGAGCCCGTGATGGATCTGTTCGCGTCATCGAGCATTGCCAAGGTTCATCTCTTCCTGTCACAGCAAAGAGACCCAAAGGCACTGGGAATAGATGCCCTGTCATTGACCTGGCCGAGGGGACTACTATACTCCCTTCCCCCATCCCGATTCTTCCGTGGGTCCTTCAACAAGTCCATTGCCAGAGGGCCCGGGTTATCCTAGTGGCACCGTTTTGACCTCGTCGACCCTGGTTCTCAGAAATTCTGAGCCTGAAGACATCACAGCCACTCCAACTCCCAACATGGCCGGATCTACTGTCTCAAGGCCCACTGCTCCATCCACAAGTGAGAAAACTAGCTCTCATGGCTTGGATGCTGAATGGTGGCAAGTAGCCACTATGGGGTATTCCGGATCGCTACTGGATACCTTGTTGTCTTCTAGAAGGGAGTCGACTAACAAGATCTATGGCAGAATGTGGGACAAGTTTACTCAATGGTGCTCACAACGCCACCTTTGTCTGATGGCAGTAGGTCACCTGGAAGTTCTTTTTTTACAGTAGGGTCTGGAAAAGGGGCTGAAAGCCAACACTATCAAGCGACATCTCTCAACCTTATCTACATCGCCAGGAAGATCAACATGACAGCGGTCTACCACTGTTCTAGGCTGTTCAGGTCTACCACGGTCTAGGCTGTTCAGGTCTACCACCTATTTCCTCGCATGTGCTGGTCAGAAGGTTCATTAGAGCAGTTGAAGCCCTCTCTCCTCCCATACGTCATAGGTTTCCTACGTGGAGACTTAATATTGTGCTGGATGTGTTGACCAAACCTCCTTTTGAACCATTGGGCAAAGTTTCCTGTTTCCTTATGTCCATTAAGACTCTATTTTTAGTAGGGGTCACCTCTGCCCGCAGGGTTTCTGAGTTGGGGGCCCTATCGATTGATCCGGAACTATGTATCTTCCACCTAGATAAGCTGGTCCTGAGCCTAGACCCGTCTTTCCGTCCAAAAGCAAATTCGATTTTTCATAGGGAACAAGAGCTGGTGTTTCCTTCCTTTTGCCCCAATCCTGAACACCAGAGAGAGAGGTTGTGGCATACTCTAGATGTTAGACTGGTTGTCAAAATATATCTCAACAGGACTCGCCCATTTAGATCAGACTCTTCCCTCTTTGTTAACTTTGGCTGTAAGAATAAGGGCAAGAGGGCGAGCAAAACTTCCCTTTCATCTTGGCTAAAGGCATGCATCACGGAAGCCTATAAGGTTCGGGGGGGGTCCCCGTCCCGCAGGGGGTTGTAGCTCATTCAGTTAGGAGTGCAGTGGCTAACGCAGCGTTGCTGCGTAGGGCCTCTCTGGAGGAGATCTATAGGGCGGCCACGTGGTCTTTGGTAAATACCTTTGCCCGCCACTATAGACTGACGTCCTTGGCCTCAGTGGATGCGGCCTTTGAGTGGAGGGTCCTTCAAAGAGTTCTTCTGAATTAATGCCTGGACTCCCTGGGGGGTTCGGAGCATTTGTTTGCTGGTGGGAATCCACCCTCCCTGGAGAGTTTCTGCTTGAGGACATCCCATCAGTGAACACCATCTGTCCTGGGAGGAGGGGAGAACGGGAAATTTCTTACCTGTGAATTTTCCTTCTCCTCCTCTCAGGACAAATGGTCTTCATCCTACCCTCTGTGGGATTCCAGGCACCAGGGGGCCTGGGGTTGGTTTTCACCTTTTTTCACCTCATCTTTTGTAGGTCACAACTGTGACTGTGTCTAAGCTTGTTTCTGAGCTTGTTTCTTTGTTCTCTGTCCTTTCCGGGGGAGGACAGAAAAGCTTTCATTTTTACTGTCATGTTATGCTTTCAGGTTACTAGTTCATATTTACTTCAGTTGGTTTCGTTAGTTTTCCTAAGTGGCTTTGGCAGTCTCATCCTGGGCTAGATGGTGGGTTGTGCCCCTCCCTCAGGGTGAGGCTGTCAATCAAGTTGATCCTACCTATCCGAAGGAAGGAGGGACACATCCCATCAGTGAAGACCATCTGTCCTGAGAGGAGGAGAAGGAAAATTCACAGGCAAGAAATTTCCCATTATCCACATTAGGAAACTATATTGGATTAAAGTAGATGTTAATTAACATGATATTAAACAGTGAAGGCAGGGCTACATGGGAGGTTTAAATTAGGGCTGAACCTCAGTACTTGATTTTTTCCAGAATTCACCTAAGATCATGGTACTTGGTGCCGAATTTCCAAGTCCCGAGGACCAAGGTCAGTACTTGGAAAGTTCAGAAACCTCGATCGAGTGATGGATATGCGTGTGACCAGAAACACCAAGACCTGACCCTAGCTTCTTTGAGCTAGGAAACTAAACGTAGTGCCATATTTGGTAGGCAGGGGGTAATGGACAAGCACAGTCAGTTTTTGATTATATGGCAGGGGCAAAATAAAAGTGGCCATTTTGGTGAATCTGACTGAGTGCTGCACTACTGTATCTGTAAGTATTTCAGCTGGGGGATGTGAATGGCCTGGGATGTCCACAGGAGCAATGCTGGGGGTTACTAGCCACCATGCTTTTTGAAAAAATATATTTTAAAGTGGGTGCTGCTTGCACTGCTTGGAACCATAGAGGCCATGCTGTGGGTACTTTGGCTTTTGACACGTGGCTTTTGCAGTTGCACTTTTTGAGTTTGTGTTGTGATTGTCTCACTTTTGCTGTGTTTTTTTGGCACTGTATTTTTGCTGTGGGTTCAACTTTGCAAATTTAACCAGAATTAAATTTCTGGTTAATTTATGATGTGTGGGGAGGGGGCTTGCCTTGCATAGCGGGGCATAGAGCAAGGGGGGCATATGGTTTTGGGGTGGGGGGGTTGGGGTTGCATGTCCGGTTTCTTGCTGCTATGCCTGCTGGCTGGTGGCACGCATGGAGCCATGGACCCAAACTTGTTTGATTGAGAATGTTGTTTCGGTGGGCACCCCAGTGCAACCCACCCACCCACCACCAAGCTTACGTGTAATTATGGGGCATGCTAATAGCCTGCTTTTTGTTTGTTTTGTTTTGTTTGGGTGCTGAGTGTTTCTGAGTTTCCGAGTTCTGAGGTTCCAAGGATTTCCAAGGTCGGAGTTCTCAGTTCCAATTTCTGAGTTGTCGTAAAAATTTCCAAGTGACAACCGAAGACTCTGATCTGGTACTCGGAAATCCTCGTGAGTTCTTGGAGCACCTATTCGATGCAGCCCTAGTTTAAATATGCTGAAGTGTGCATTTTTAATGTGTTACCTAACATTTGTTAAAATTCACATGTAGACAAGCAAACGTAAACATGTGTTAGGTTGTTGAGGTTATAGTTTATACAGAACCAGCTAGCACGTGGTAGCCTCTCTGCATAAGGATTTTAGGATGAGTTAGCAAGCACTTCTTAACTAACCTATCTTAAAAACAAAATTTAATAGGTTAAACAGACACATTAAACCCATTGGGAAGGTATGTCCTTAAAGTAGAGAGAGACCATTGTGTTTAATATTGGGTCTATAATCAGCTGACGGTGTCAAACATGACTATTCTTGTCTATGCTGAATACAAACCTGTATCATACTACAGGTTTGACTTCAATAGGCTGTAGTTTTCCAGTGTAGACAAAGTCTAAGTGAACAGTGGTCTGAGAATAAAATTTACACTGTTAAAGGTGCTGATCAATCCCAAACTGAGACCATCTTGCTCTTAAGAGCGTGGCCAATTTCTTTCCTATAAAAAGAGGAGAATGCCAGCCTCACGTGTACATGAGCATTTTGCTGTAGCGGAAGCCAACAATTGGTAATGGGAATAAAATCTATACTCAACCCTCATTTTAACAGAATCCTAGGGAAGATAAACATTAACAAACAGTGGTTTATGTCTTATCAGTGGTATTATGCTTTATTCAGTTCCCATTAAAATCAACAGAAATGTATTTAATTATCTAAATTACATTAGCTCCACAGTGAGAGTAATTAACAGGAGTTTCACAAAAATGTACAGATTTTACTGAAGAGAAGGTTCAAACAGAAAAGCATATATAGAAAGTGACATAAAGGGTGCAGCCACACAAGACGGACTGGGGGGCTACCACTCTTTGGTGGTTCGTGTGTCCAGGGCCCTTCAGATGTTTGCCCCACCCCATGGCGAGGCAGACAGCTGGCTGCTCTGCAATGCATCTTTGGGAAAATCCCAAGGATGCATTGTGGAGCAGCCTTACCCAAAGTGGGTTAAGGCTGCTCAAGATGGGGCAACCCATGTGGCAGGGCTGCACTCCCCACCCCAGGAGCTCAGAAATTCTGAGGACTTGAAATTTTTCCAAGGACTTGGAAATCGGACCTCGGAATTGTTGGAATGCAAGGACTGTGAGATCATTGCATTGATCAGCCCAATGCAGAGTTTACAGAGGAGTGTGAGTAGCTAATCATTAATAAGCAGGCAGGAAGCATACTTAAGTTTAAGTAGCTTTATTAAGAAATACATGTAGGATAGGAAAGGCCTACATCTATACTAAGTCCTAAGACTAGGTGTGTTCAGGAGGGAAGTAGGAGAAGCTCTCTGAATATCTCTCAGACACAAAGAGATAAGAAACATCCTGAGGAGAGGAGACTAACCAATCAGGTCCTAGCAGGAGTAGAACTAAGTGGACGGGGGAGGGGTTCCCTGATCTGACAGTCTCTACTCCTGCTGTTTCTAGCAAACAAGCAGGATAAGGTGTTTAGGAGAGATGTAACTAAGGAATGTATTTCCAACAGGAATCATGGAAACACTTGGCGCCTGAGCAACATCCCCCCCCAAAAAGCAGGGTGGCTTTTAGCATGTCCCATAATTACATGCAAGCTCCGTGGTGGGTGGGTTGTACTAGGGTGCCCCACCAAAACATAGTATTATCAATCAATCAATTAAGTTTCAACAAGTTTGGGCCCATGGCTCCATGTGTGCCACCAGCCTGGGAACAAGGCTGCCAGGCTGTGACAGGCGGGAGCGCCCGTCACGCGTGGCCATGTCACAGCCAGGGGGGCAGGGCTGGGCAGCCGCTCCTGTGGGTGGGGCCTCGACTCTGAGATTCACCAAACTTCCCACCTCCCCCCGCTCATATGTCCGGCTCCCTGTGCTGGTCCCTGGGCAGGCAGGGATCAGCCCCACTCCTGCTTGTCTGGTTGCACCAATACTACTACCTACAGTGTATTCATAAGACTTAATAAAAAATTTATAGTGTTAAAATTTGGGTGTCATATAGGTAAATGCCAAGAGAGATTTCATGGAGTTGAATGTCTTAAAAAGAATAACCCTAGTATGACAAGAGTCACCTAATTCGTTCACTCGGTGTAAATTACTCTGCATATATAGTACCCTGGACTCAGGAAATGAAATTTTCTAAATGCTTTTTGAGGCAGTCAGTTTACTTATAATAATTAGTGGGTAGACTCATTTTTATGCAGTCTGAACATTTATGACCCATTCAAACATTCCTAAAAGGACACATTATTAAAGACAACTTTTCCTGACATTGTTAGCTCCCAGAACCCAATACCTTTCAAAGCAAAGCACTTAGAGATAACTCACTATGTTATCTGCCTTCAAGAAAGTTAAGAGAGCTAAAAATATTAATGACAACATAAGATGTTCTTTCTTACTTTAAAGAAAATCCAGCCTCATTTATTTTGTTTCAATCTTGAAAAAGTCTTTGATTTTGTCTTAGAAAACCTTGCAAGGGGACACAGACCTAAATTTTATTCTAAATAAATAGAGGATTTACATGAAGATTATTAAAACAAAAAGATCATGATTATAGGCAGTGTGATTGGAGTTTGTGCTAGCAGAGTGCTTTGAGGATTCGGCTGCTGTTTCACCATTCTCTTTGGCTGCACAACTTCAAAAGAAAAAACTGGAGTCTTCTGCAAAGGAACAAAAGAAAATCTGTCATATTAGAGGGATGAGGATATTATTTATTGGTCTTTTTTCTTGGATAATCTAGTTCAAATCCAAAAAGGATCAGAGTGACCAGGAATTATTCTGATTACATAACCATGTAACTTAACTCTCAGACGATTGAAAAATGCACTGTATTAATTTGGTATTGGGGTAAAATAGACCCCATTTAAGTCACAATTGGAATAACATGCTGGCCTGTTAATGCCCCAATGGGGTATCTGGCTTACATAAGGAAACTAAATTTTTTTGTAAAAACAATACAATTTGAAGTTTTCCACATCACACTAGTTCAAAGCCTTGTTATACCTTGCTATGGCAGGTATCTATGATCAACCAGATATTTTAGAATGAGATCAAGTGAAGATAAACTGCATTTCCTAGGCATAAGAGGTTGACACCTTTGCCATTTATTACATTTAGGAGATTTGTTATTGTTGGTTTTCCTTTGGATTTCTCCCTTATGACATTAAAAAAATAGAGATTTGCTCCCAGAATTGCTTAAGTTAATAATGTATGTACCCAGTAGCCCACAACAGTTTCAAAGGAGCAATTACTGTTATGGACTTCATAAACACATATTTAGGTGGTTTGAAAAGCTGCAGTATATACTGAATCTGGTAAATAAATGTGTAATGTGGGAGTTTTGAAATGGAAATTATTGCCGTGATGAAGTGTATTGGCTGCAAATGACTTGTTCTGTTGTAGAGAGACACTGTAGGAGCTGTGTTCATTAAATCCACTTATTAAAAATACTTACAAAGGTTTTGTATAAAACTAAAAGGTCTCTGTTGTTTAAAAAAAGCTATTGGGAAGTTTGTGAAATGTCCAAAGGTTCTGGTTATTAACATATTTTATTCTACTCCCCATCTCAGAAACACAGAACAGGAAGGAATAAGGTAAACAAAATCAATTGGAGGTTTAGAAATGCTTCCATCTAGGCTGAAAAATGTAAACGACTGCATGATTAGTAGGAGGAAAATGTATCTCAAATATAGGAGTTCTATTATTTTCCCAGAGCTGAGCCCCACCACTACAATACAGTATTCTTGACAAAAGCCTACACAGTTCTTCTGTAATGTGAAGGAGCCCTGTTTATATACTTCACCCTAACCAGTTAAATGCTTCACTCTAATAGGGAAAAATTGGTTCCTGAAATCAGTGTCACTGAGTTAGCACTCAGTTTAGACAAACAAAGAACTTAGGCAAAAATCCACTGAACCTGGATTTTACTTATTCATTTATAAAAGACACCAGAGACCAATGGGTAATTTTAGACATTACAATACCACAGTCAACTACAGTGAACCCCTTGTGGTGGCCACGGCACTGTAACATCTTTAGTGCGTTCCGCCAGATGTTTACCATGGTGAACCTCTGGTGGAAAACATATTGATCACGGTTCTGGACCTCCGGCTGCCCGGAGGTCCAGAACTGTGGTTAGTTGGACCACGGTCTGGAATCGGCAGAAAGTAATGTGCTACCTCCACCAATTCCGGACCATGTCCAAGACCCCGATGAGGACTGGCTGCTGTGCTTCCCCGTCTCCCAGAGGGTGGGCAGCCAGGGGAGCACGGGGGGGGGGGACGCGGCTGTGCGGTTCCACGTTGCGCCGTGCAGCCCCTCCGCCTCCCCGATCCCCTGTAGGAATCAGCCGGCACGTCTAAAGGACAGTGCGTTGTTGGACGTGGCGCGGTGTGTGGTTGGACGTGGTGATTGCACGTCTGAAATTACCCAATGACATATTTAAAGGGTGTTTTTGAACAAGATGTTACCCCGCGTGGCCACCTAGGAGCCACTCATCTGACCGCCTGTCTGAAGGTGGTGTGGGGGAATGCGCGCTCTCATGAGCCACTCAGTGCCCATTCATGGCCACTCACGGATCACTGCCAAGAAATCCAGAGTGCGCCATGTGGGGCAAGCTAAAAGAAGTTTGTGGCAATGGATGCCCATACATCCCCTGCCTGTATGAACTGGGGTGGCCAGCCATGCCAGAAGACCGGTCTGCCACATGGCCTTTGCAAGTCACAGGAACTGGCTGCTAGCACTGGGGAACCTGGGTTCCCCAGAGCTCATACTGGGACATGTTAGTTTCAAAGGCCAGCCCGGCACACTTCCCCCTCCCGCATGATCTGTGTCAAGGGGAGTGTGAGGTGGCCGCCGTGGTAGCCACGCTGGGAGTTGTCCCTCCCCACACACTCCACCTGAGTAGCTGGTCTGCAGCTGAATCACTCAGCTGCCTCAGACGCCTGCCCCCAGCCTTGCTCATTTAAAAACACCCAAAGTTTCTTATTTGTTTTCAAATGTTTCATTTTAGGACTTTTTCTGCAAACATGTACATATGTGCTTTCTGTATCTCATGTAAATAGCTCTGTTGACTTGTGTGGGCCTGCTCATATGAACAAAGTACGTGTAGATATATATAATATTTGCAGGATTGGAGCCTCTTTGGGTATGAGACCTTCTATTACTATGTGTGTGTATCTTGATCTAATTGGGGACTTGGGGTACTCCTCCTCCTCCACTACCACCATTGAATAATAATAATAATAATAATAATAATAATTAATTATTCAATAAGTTTACAGGTGCTATTGTAAGCTCTCAGTCAGGGACCGTGTCTATCTTATTTTCTGTAAAGCGCCAGGTACATCACTGGCGCTATATAAATACTACTACTACTAATAATAATAATAGTATGACTTTATGGACTCACACAGTCTTTTAGGGTATTTAAAATTGTCCTTTAGGATACTTAAAAATTGCATGCTCATCTGAAACCAAAGGCGTTAACAGATCGATCAATCAATATAAAGTTTATTGTTGTGACAACATGTCATAAACAAAATATACAGCGAGTCCACAAATAATAAAAAATCAAACACGAAACCCAACCGTATAAAACTTCCGGACTGCCTGCAGTTCTCGACTAAGTCTAAACAAACATATTTTACAATTAAATTTAAATCAATATTAATATTAACTATCTTCTAATCTAAACTTATCAACACTTTAAATCACGATTCAAAGTAGATCAAAATCATCCAACCTCATGTTAAATATTCAAGTATACCTCTGGTTTTGTACAACCCAAACAACAATAACCATATTAAAAATATCCCAACATGAAATTAATGCCAAAAGGTATCCCTAGCTCTTCTATGGAGCTTGAGCTCGGGAGGCTCTTGACCCCTGGCCACCACAATTTCATGATTCTTCCAGCCATAAGGACAGCGGACATAAGTTACTGTATTTATATATATGTTTAAAATTTGAGTGTCATATTCATATATAATTAGTCATTCGATACCCCTTTCCATATACGTTAGCAAAACGAAATACCCCGTACCCGTTGCCCATAAGAGTATTATTTTAGCCGTCATTTATATCCCCATTTATATATTTCCCACGTCGAAGGGGCAAAGTGGAACAGAGTGACATAGTTACCTAACAAATCGTGTACCTAATTTCGGACCCCCCTCCTCCGTACCCGCGTCTTTGAATCGGCCAGACTTTTGCCTGGCTTCGAGCATTTGAGACAGCATGTATCCTATTTCTCGCACTTGCTTTCCTCCCACAGCAGCTAAAAGAAACTGCAGTCGATATTTACCCGGCCAGTATCTTTTCGCGCCCAAGATCTTATTCAGCCACTCAACCCTCACCGCATCTGTGTACCTACAGTCCAGAACTACATGTTGCAGGTCATCAATTTGGTCCAGCCCACATGGGCATTTACGCTCTGCCCAAGGGGTCTTACTATACCGGCCTTCGAGCACTTTAGACGGCATTAGTTGAAACCGGCAGAGTGTGTAAGCTTTTCTAATTTTGAAATTGCAGAGTTCACTTAGATATTTTTCTCTGCCCCAGGACTCTAACAGATGTGATAGTGGCCTGCTGTGGCCTAGGATCCACTGGCACGTGAGTTTACATGTTGCCAGATGTGGGCCTGCTTCTGCCTTTGGGTGGGTAGGTGGCTGGGCCTGGGCCCGATGCAGGGTGCCCATCCCAGGCCAAGGGCCACCCAAACAGGTCAATATGGACCACAGCATGTTCGTTCAGCCCGGCCATCCCTGCTGCAGGATGGGGGCTGCCATGGATGGCCGCTATTGCTGTCCGTCATGGCAGGGGGGCAGGGGGCTAGTAGTGGGGCCGGCTGCTTGCACGTTTGTTGAGCCCTGGGCAGCAGGATGACTCTCTGGTCATGGGCATGTGTGTTCGGTGCCCTCCCTGACCTGAGGAGGGGTGGCTGCTGCTTCCCACTCAGGGCCAGGGACCACCTGCACTTCTGTTTTTACCCCACATTTTATTTTAATTTTGTGCAAACTGGATTTGCACAGCTTTGATCACACAATGGAATACTTACATTTCACAGGAGAATGCGTGGTTCAAGCAGACATCAGTTATTATTGCAGCAGCATGCCATTCAACATTTGTTTAAATTCCCCTCCACAGAGATGTGGGTCAGAATATTTTATTAGACTGTTTTTGTGAGAAAACACTTAATGATGCAAACATCCAACACATTCACAGTGGTATTAAAGTCTTTTGCACCATTTGTCTATTTTACATATGAATGAGCTCCCCCGCTCAAATAAGATCAATTTGAAAAACTTTAACTGCTGGATTATCTATGTCTAAAAGTCAATTTGTCTAGAGAAATCCTTGCCTTTGTTTTCATATCAGGCTGCCAAATCCATAAGAATTCTAATAGCCAGATATTCTACAGCTAGCATAATCAAAGTGAAGGTTAATTTTAATGATTGTTACACATTGACTATACATCTGAAAAATAGCTCTTTCTCAACGACCATTTGGCAAAAAGGTATAATAGTCAGACAGCTCTTCCAAACAGCTATCTGAGCAAAGAAATAAAGAAGCTTAAGAAATAAATAAAAAGCAAGTTGACCTGAGAAGTCATATAATGAAACTTGAGATAGAAAGGATAAGAGATATATATAAAGGAAAAGGAGTGCTACATGATAGTCATAAAAGAAAATAAAGATAAACACACAGCAGCATATATTTATTACTCAAAATATTGCCATAGTGTTTTGGTGTAGATATAAACTCTGATCTGGAAACTAGGGAAATGTGAATCTTCAAAAGGATAACCATCAGCTAGATGAAATGAAAGCACTACCTTACGTGAGTGATCAGATGGCTACATTATTATGTTATGAAAGAGAAAACATAGTTAATTATGCAACTTCTGTAAGAGGATGATTAAACCGCATTTCAAAAATAAGCCTTGCACACAAAATGTGCTTTATCCTTGCTTTTAAAAGTCGTACTTTAAAATGAAAAACACGGAGTATGTTCTTAGTTGTTCTCACAGCATGAGGAAAAAATCCAAAGGCAAAAAAGTGATCTAAAAGTTAGACCACCAGAACAGTGTGCTAGTCACACATAAAACAATCTCCCACATTCCTCTTTAAGTTTGCTTATTAATTAGTTCCATTTTTGCAATAAAAACAAAGTGGTCTTTGCTAAGCTAACAGTGGGTGAAAACAGACATAACGCTAATACTAATGCTAACTCCACTTTAACACCACTTTAACATTTCTTATGTATGTTGCAAGGCTGCATAGGGTACGAATACTAGGGATGGATGAACAGATCGTGGTTTGGGTTCGGCTGTTCGGTTCGGCCGTTCGGTTCGTTTGCCGCGTTCGGGTTCGGCCGTTCGGTTTGGTTCGGCCGTTCGGAAAAAGGCTCTCTGTGCGAGGAATGATGGCCCCAGACCCATGATGGTGGGTCCTGAGGCTAGAGTGGCAGCTTCTAAGTATTGGCCACAGCCCTCCCTGCCAGTAACTTGGCCCCAGAGCCCTGACGGCGGGTCCTGGGGCTGGAGTGGCTGTTTCTTGATGCGGTGGATGACATCGTCTCTGTGTGAGGAATGGCCCCGGACCCATGATGGTGGGTCCTGGGGCTAGAGTGGCTGCTTCTAGATACATATTGGCCGCAGCCCTCCCTGCCTGTAACTTGGCCCCAGAATTCTGGTGGTGGGTCCTGGGGCTGGAGTGGCTGTTTCTTGATGCGGTAGAATGACATCATCTCCATGCGAGGAATGATGGCCCCAGACCCATGATGGTGGGTCCTGGGGCTAGAGTGGCACCTTCTGGATATTGGCCACAGCCCTCCCTGCCTGTTGCTTGGCTCCAGAGCCCTGGCGGCAGGTCCTGGGGATGGAGTGGATGTTTCTTGATGCTTTGGAAAATCGGCTCTCTGTGTGAGGAATGATGGCCCCAGACCCATGATGGTGGGTCCTGGGGCTAGAGTGGCAGCTTAAAGATATTGGCCACAGATTTCCCTGCCTGTAACTTGGCCCCAGAACCCTGGCGGCAGGTCCTGGGGCTGGAGTGGCTGTTCCTTGATGCTTTAGAAAATTGGCTCTCTGTGCAAAGAATGATGGCCCCAGACCCATGACGGTGTGTCCTGGGGCTAGAGTGGTAGCTTCTAGATACATATTGGCCACAG
>QEPC01014287.1:1944627-1975488 GCA_003113815.1 Sphenodon punctatus
GGAACACAGGGAGGGATAAAACCAAAAAATAACAACTAAATCTATCTAAGCTAAGCTAAATAAATGAGAATATGGAGGTAAATGGGTTGAATGGATGAAATAGGATGAGGATGGCAATGGATTAGGAATAGGAAGGAACAAAAACTGCTGGGAGTTGAGGGAGCCTTCTGAAACGCCTGCTGTTCAAGAACAGTGACTAGCTCAGAAGGTGTTGGGAAGGGGTGAGGCAATCAGTTTTGTTTCTTGCTGCGTCTGCCTCACTGCAAGTCCCATTGGCTCCATGCAGCCTAGCCCGTGGCCAATCGCAGACTGCAAAGCCAGTGGTCTGAGGCGAAAAGGGATGGTGATTGGGCAGGCTGGCTCCTGGAAGTCTGCTCCTCAGCTGACTCCCCCTCCCTGCCACGTTTGGCCTTCCAGTGACACCATGTTTTTGTCGTTTTAGCCACCCGAACGCGATCCGAACTGACCAAACTGTTTGAACATTTTGGTGTTCAAAATTGAGTTTGGTTTGGTCGGTTCGTGTTCGGATTCGGTTGTCCGAACAAGCCGAGTTTGGGCCGAACTCCAAACTTCTGAACCGCGTTCACCCATCCCTAACGAATACAGCCCTGCAACATGTATAAGAAATGTAAGAGCAGTGTTAAGTGGAGTTACATGTTATGTCTGTTCTCACCCAATACTAAATAATTTACATGATGAGTGCCAAATATACATTTAAATTTCTATTTCTAATGTTATGAAAGTCACAGTAATACTATTGGTCCAGTTCTGTGGTGCGACTCTTACAGTATTTGGCTTCAAATTTTTATGAAGGGTTGTCAAGGTAACTGAAGTTTCCCAAAAGACCTTTTTAAAGTTACCGGATATTTAATTTTTTCAAGTATTTTTTAAGAAAATGTTTCCTGAAATTTATTCTGCTATTCTAAAACAATACAATAAGGAAACCTTTTAGCACTATCCCTCCACAAATAATGCATTATTTCAGAAAATATTCAGTGTCAGACATTGGCGTACAATAGGTAGATTAATGAGCTAGATTTTATACACATACATTTGTATACATTCACTTACAACAGGACTGTGCAAGTGAGGAACTAGTGCACCTATACTATTAGGCCTAAATGCATGTTTAATTTGGAGTGACAAAATGAATAATCAGTTAATTTTACAGGGAGTGAATTTGCCAGCAAATATTATCTTGTGTTTTCAAAGTTTGCAAATTGCAAAATAACCATTTTCACTAGTTCATTATTTGCTTTTGGTACATGTGATTAGCTCTTATAGCTCTTTGTTTTGATACCGTGAATTTTGTAATGTGTTTAAATATATTGGATGTTCTGTAGCTTATGTCTGGATGGTCCAAGGGCAGCTGGTGGGGGATGGGTAGGGGGCTCCACCCTGCCTCTCATGGAGCCACCCCAGCCCCTCCCTCATTCTCCTCCCCTCCATCCAACTCACAACTGAGCAGGTTGTGCTGCCAGTGCATACACAAAGCCATCTCATTGTGAGTCAGTGGGGAAAGGGGATGGAGGGAGAGGTGGGGATGGACCAGGGGTGCATGGCCAGTTATTGTCATTACTGTACAAGTGTCCGGGGTGGCTGGCCCAACCCCAGTTCTACCCTTACTCTCTGGCTTTTTCCCTATCCACCCATTCTCCATTTCTGCCTCTCTCCCTTCCACCTCCCCCATTTCTACCCCTCCCCCACCCTCTGTTTCTGTCTCTCTTCCTCCATGCCTTTCCTCCCAACCACCGAACCACCATTTTTGCCTAACATCCACACCATTTCTACCCCTCCCTGCCTTCCCTCCATCCATTTCTATCCCTCTGTTTCTGCCCCTTCTCCCTTAAGTCCCTCCCTGCCTTCTCTCCCATCCACCCACCCTCTGATTTTGCCTCTCTCCCTCCTGGTCTCTCTCCACTCCTTCCTAACTTACCCTCACCCTCCATTTCTGCCTCTCTCTCTCCCTTTCCACCCCACTCCATTTCTACCCTTCCCTTCCTACCTGTCTCCCTGACTTTCCTCCCCAACCCACTGTTTCTAACCCTCTCTGCCCTCCCCTCCCACCCACCCACCCCCAATGCTCACCACCCCCTGCCTGAAAGTCCACCAGCTGTCACTAGGATGGTTGCTGTCACAAGTTGTTGAGTAAGTAATTTCATTGGAGAAATGACTCCTTTATTTGCTTTTTCATTACACAAATTATAGAAATATGAAACACAACTTAAACTACTGAAATATGAAGGTCAGAATGGGGGCTTGCAAGGGTTCAAATTTGTATTCAGGCCTTTGTAAGGATTTACAAATATGCCAGTCTGGTTTGCCAACTGAACCTCTTTAATTTTGAAAACCTGTCTCTATAACTACAACTGGGCCATCCTGCTGCCTGGAGCTCAACAGTGAATTTAATACCTAAAAAGAGCTACATGACAACTGAATGTAAGCAGTTGCTCAAGATCTCATGGCTAACGCTACTGCTGAGTTTGCCATCTAGTGGCTCTCAATAATATTACATCTTCTCCTAAAAATCCAGTAAATTCTACTGGGTAGACTGGTAAGGGACCAGCAATTGTCAAAAATATGTGGATGGGAGAATTTCCTATTCTGAAAGAGACAGAGAAATAATCTTTCACCCATATGCTTAATAATTTGGGAGCTTTCGCTAAACAGCCTGTTTTATTTCCTGGTGGGATACCTGACCAAGAGGGTTAGGTTGTGTTATATTCCAATATGAAAAGAGTTACATGCTCAATAGGATGGAAGTAAACAAGGAGTCTGAGCAGGGGCCATTCAGGCATAAAACGCCTGCATGCTCATTGGAAATGAATGAGCAACAGCTGTTTCAAAGTCCTGTTAGATTTTCAGAAGATTTTCTGCATGTCAAGAAATATAGACTGCTAGTAATTTAGGAACAGTATAATTCTTTGGATTTGAAATATGAGTTGCAGTTACAGTCAGGAATCACAGCTAGAGAAGCTCAAGAGACTGTGCCAAGAATGAGGAATACTCAGCAAAGAGCTGGATAAAAGGTAGTTCATTAAAGCCTCCATTCAAGGTGAGACAGAACTTTAAGACAGATTTGGAGGATGCAGAAAAGTCATTTGTCAAAGGATTTGCATGGCTCATCTCCTCCTGTCTCCTATAGTAAGCCTGGAACATATTCTGTTCTCTGGCTCTCATATTTGTTACAAACTAGATTTAAAGATGCCATCTCCTATTATAAATGAGAAGTGACCTTGGAGAAATGACTCCGTTTTCAACTGAACAGCATCAAAATTTACCCCTGACAGATTTTAACTGAAACCCGCTTGAGTAAGTCTGTAGTGCTACCTAATCAATTCCAGAAGTAAATCTATCAGTTGTAGGCTCCCTATCACACACAACCATTCTCAGTTCAGCATATTTTGCCAGGCGAGTATAGATCAAAGATTTCATGGAGTCATTTTTTTTAATAGCCACATTGCCAACAGGAAAAAAAAGAGTTAGCAGAGTCTCACTGGGTCATTTCTTTGAATGACGCTTCAAAGCAACTTCTTATTATTATTTTTTTACGAAGCACCAGCAATGTGCCTGGCACTGAACCATCATCAGTTAGAGACAAGTCCCTGCCCTAAGGAGCTTACAGTCTAGGATGGATAAAATAGGGAAGACAAGGGGGAGGTGAACCTAGGGAGAGACAGGGATACATTCATGAAGTTGAGAAATCACAGATGCATGTGATTTCAGGTTAGTTTCAGGGCAGAAGAGGGACCCTGAATGATAGAGCAGTACAAGGAGCACCAGTAAACAGTTTGTGGGAGTGAGGAGCTGTGGAAAACTTGACAGAAGAGGTAGGTTTTTAGAAGGTATTTGAAGGTTGGGAGGGAAGGAGTCAAATATGTGTTTTGGGAGGGAGCTCAACACAAAAGGGGCAGCAGCAGAAGGGGCAACCAGAAGGCAGAAAGGTGTTTTGAGGAGCAGGAGACTCTAGAGCAGGTGAGGCTGGTGGCAGAGGATTAATGAAGTTCCTGGGTGGAAACAGTAGAGCGCGAGGCTCATGCTCTACTGTTTCCACAGGAGGGTGGAAAGATAGGGAGGAACAAGGCCACGGAGAGTCTCTAAAGCAAGGACAAAAGTTTGTGTTGGATGTGAAAGGGGAGAGGGAGTCAGTGAGGTCAGCAGAGGAGGAGTTGAACATGATCAAAGCACCAGCAATGTGCCTGACACTGAACAATCATCAGATAGAGACAAGGTGCGGTGGGAGTGCGGGGCCATTGGGGTGAGGCTTGATCCAGCTGCCAGGTTGCTGTGTTACCTGGCGAAGCCCCCCGTTGTCATCAGTACCAGCAGGGTCCGATGCCCCCCATCAGTGGCCCCACCGCGAGATCCGGCAGAAGCCCCTTGAACAGCAAACACCTGTGGGGCCTGCGCAAGCGCCACCAGCTGAGGCCGGATCCATAAAGGCACTGCAGAGCCTATGGTGGCGCTGTAGGCGCGCGCCTGTGGACGTCATGCACAAGGGCGCGGCCTTGTGCGTGGCCTTAGGCGTCGGCCAGGCCCAGGCTGGAATCGCTGTTCTTTTGGGCTTAGGGTTGAGGGTGGTTCTGCTCTCTCAAAGTGACTATGGGAAAGACGCGAAGAAAGGAGGGAATGGAGACTCGAGCGCAAGAGCGTGTACGACAATCAAGTCTGCAGGACTATCTTAAAAGCTCGAAGGTAGGACTCGACCAGGAGGAGTCAGACCTCCAGCAACACACTGAGATCACACCATCTGTGGAGGATGGGTTGGGAAATTTGGCAGGGTCCATAAACTTGGACTTTCCGCTTACCCCCCAGCCAGGGGTGTCTTGGGGAGCTACCCTTGAAACAGCTATGGAGGTTACTTCTACTCCCCCTAATGACACTGAGGATTATTCCTTGGACCAATTGGGAAATCAGTGTTTCGTTGTGGGGGAGCTAACAGCAAAACTCTATGCCCAATTAGAACGCATTAATATGCAGCTTGAACGCCAAAGAACACAGCTGGGGATTATCTCTGATATGCTCAAATTGCACAGGGCCGAGTCATTGAGGCCAGCTGGGGATAAACCTTGGGTGGTGGCCATGGTGGGGACCCAAACATCTGAGGATGGCATCCACCCTCAGTTAGAAATTAGTTCATCTCAAGGGGTCACAGAGAGTGGTCCCCTTTCTCCTAAAAGGAGGGATGCTGTCCAATTAGACCCTTATGCGTTGGCATTCAGGGTAAACTTCTTGCCCTCAGGGTACTTGCCTGCCTGGTCCTCTAAACGCCTTATTCACCAGCATTTGTCTTATATCTTGGGCTATTTGCTGTATCCCAATTGCGTTGTTCACTATGTATCTTTGTCATCATTCCCATATTCTTTCCGTTTATTGGTTCACTTTTCCTCTGTATTACTAGTGGAATGTCTATGACAGAAGACAGCGTTATTTGCTACTTGGGGGATCTATTTGTCCAGAATATATACAGACCCCGCGGTTCGTGCGCTATTGGCCACTCCTGGTATGGCTGCCCCAGTGCCCCGCCGCAAAGTATATCTCCGTCTGTTCTTTCTAATTGTGACAATCCTAATTTCATTTCACTGCCTAAGAGAAAGGTTATCCATTCGCCTCGGCGACTGGTAAGCCCTTTTATAGATTCTCGGGCAGCTCAAAATTCCCATGAGGTACAGATATTGGCTCTGCCCACTAAACGTTCCACCAGGGAGAGGGAGGGCCTCTCTCCAGCCAAAACTTTCGACCCCTCCAGGTTAGAGCCTGGGAGTTCTCAGGTTCTAACACAACCCTACCCAATAGGGAGTATGCAGACAGGCACCCCAGGCAGCGGTAGGCAGAACCCTAACATGACTCCAGTCTTATGACTACCAGGTATACCTTTCCCAACCTGTATTTCCATTTGTTCGTGGAATATAGCAGGTTGGTTTAGACACTGTAATGATCCAGACTTTGCATCATACATAAAAGGGTTTTCAGTTATTTTGATCCAGGAAACTTGGTCCAAGAATCCAATTGACCTTGAAGGTTATTCAGCCTACTTCTTCCCAGCTGTCCACTGGAAATCAAAAAGGCATTCATGTAACCCAAAATATCCCTTTTAAGATCTTAGAAACTATATCATCCTCACACTTTGCATTGGGTTTTGTAGCAAGGCTTGGGCCATTCACTTTAGTAGTTATAACAGTATATATACCACCGTCCAATGCTGGCTCCTTTCAGGTCTCCATATGGGACATGCTGGGAAAATTAGTGGAAGGAATCATTTGCAAATACCCCGAGGGCTTATTTATTATGGCAGATGATTTTAACGCCCGAATGGGCACAGATGATCAAGCAATGGCACCTTATTATGATGAGCAATTATTTAACCCATCAGGTTTATTGGCTGCTAGGAGATCCAAAGATAACCAAATAAACACTTCAGGGATTAGGCTGGCCGAGATGGTGGTGGCATTGGAATTCTGTGTCTTGAATGGCTCTGGGTTGAATGACCCAGATGGCGAATACACCTTTGTTGATGCACAGTCCCAGTATGGTAGACTATATTCTGGTCTCGGCTGGGGTGCTTCCCTATGTAGCAGATTTTTCGTTGGGTCCTCCCCTGGTTGGGGATCATCTCCCCCTAGTCCTTACGCTTTTTGCCTCGGCTTCTCAATCAAGCCAAATTCAGGGGGATAATTTGGACCTTGAACAACTTGAAATTCTGTGGGCCCCTCCTTGGATGATGATTTAGCTAAATCCTTGGTAGAGTACACTTCTCAGCCTCATATTTCTTCCCTTCGCGAGAAGTTACTTTCATCCTCCAACCAGGCGGAGACTCTGGACCTTTGTGTTCAGCTAACCTCAGGCATCTAAGCTCATATGCGGGGTCAGGGGAGGGGTCCAGTTTATCAGAACTCCAGGATAAATCAACCCTGGTTTGATAAGGAATGCTGGGTAGTCAGATCCAGACTGAAAGCTATGCATTACTCCTATAGGAAGAGCAGAGTCCCGGTTCTGTCCCCCGAATATATTGCATTCAGGACGAAATATAGGAACTTAATTAATTCCAAAAAGAAGAATTTTTGGGATATCCAATGGAAAACCCTTCTGCAGGCTGCTGATACTAAGGATGCCAGAAGGTTTTGGAAGGTTGTGAATGGCTCTGCAAAGGGGAATTGGAGCACAACTGTCATCCCACTTGCACCAGCGGTTTGGATGATGCACTTCGATAAATTGTACAATCTCCCCAGTAGAGAACAACTCCAGGACCATTTGGTCCCTGAGTTGGAGGAGACCGCACAACCCCCCCTCCCCCCAGCCTCCAGTCCAGGAGGAGGAGATTGAGGTTTTGGTGGACTCCTTTAGTAACAAACGTGCCCCTGGCATAGATCTAATACGAGTTGAGTATTTGAAGAAGCACAAGGCTTGGTGGCACTGGCTTCCCATTCTGGCGGTATTGTTCATGGCTATTAATAGCAGTGGAATGATCCCTGTGGACAGGGACAAGGCAGTCATTGTCCCTATTCATAAAAAGGGATCGAAAATTGACCCTTCCAACTACAGGCCTATCAGTCTTCTATCTGTAGTGGCCAAAACCTACCCAAATATCTTTTGGGGAAATTGACTAATTGGATGGTCCAGGCAAAGGCCCTGTCACCCGAACAAGCAGGGTTTCAGCAGGGATACTCAACTATAGAGCAGTGTTTCATTCTTTGCCATCTGGCCGGTAAGTATAGGGCTCGTAATGGAGCCTTTTATGTAGCATTTCTCGGTCTCAGGGCAGCCTTTGATTCAGTGGACCGGGCTGCCCAGTGGAGAAAGCTGCAGGCTTCATCAATAGACAAGTGCCTGCTGGCCCTGATTTACCTGCTACATGAGCATTCTTCTTTGGTAGTGAAATTAGACCAACAAGGGTATATTACTCCCCCAGTTAACACTTCATTAGGAGTTAGGCAGGGGTGCGTTTTAGTCCCGGCTCTTTCAACTATTTCATTGACGATTTAATACCTGCTATGGACAATCCTCATTTCTTTCCTCTGAAATTAGCCTCGCGGCCCATCAGCTGCCTGTAGTATGCTGATGACGTTGCGCTGCTTTCGCAGATGCACGTAGATCTTAACCGGCAGCTGCATGCCTTTGCAACATTTTGTCACACTAATCGTCTGTCCATTAATTACGAAAAGTCCAAGGTTTTGGTCATCACTTCCAAACTGAAAATGCAGTCTTGGTCTATCGAAGGGAATGTCATCCAGCAAGTTCCTGTATTTCGCTACCTTCTCTTTCATAGATCTGGTGGTTGGCGAGAGCATGTAAACAGGGCGCTCAGAGCCACCAAGGGCCTTGCACAAGCTGTCAGTAGGTTGTTTATCAGGCAGGGGTGAACAGCGGTTCTGCCAGCACTTCAGGTATACTTCAGTAAGGTCAGATCCCAACTGTTATATGGAGCCGAGATCTGGACTCCGTCCTGTTCCACCATGGTGGATAAGCCACAATCGAGCTTTCTCCGGAGGTTGCTGGGTGCCCCTTGGGGGTCCCCCTTAGCTGCAATTCGGACTGAGCTGGGGCAGAAATCATGGTCCTAGGTAGCAAAAGAATCCACCTGGAAATTTTGGGTTAAAATACGATCCTAGCCAGGGGTCGCAACTCCTGAGGGCCTCCCTAGAGGATACCTACGTAGACCAGTGGTCCTTAAAGATTGAGTCTGACCTGAGAGGGATGGGGCTTTCTCCAGAATATCTGCAGCATAAGCTCCCAGCCTCCCTTAAAAAAGAGATCCTCTCTCTTTCAGAGGACATAGGTCGGCAGATGGAGCTGGGCAGGATTGGTTCGTGCCCTCATATCTGGGACTACTTGGGGCTGATCCCAGAGTTAGGGCAGGTAGCCGATTATCTCTTGGCCCCTATTTCTGGAAGGGCTAAGCAATTGATTTGCCGTGCTCGTTTTAACCTTCTCCCTTCCCGTGTTTTTGAGGGTCGGACCCAAGATATTTCTTATCTTGAATGTCTGTGCCTTTTTGATAATTTGGAAGTTGAGTCCGTCAGTCATATACTTCTCCACTGCCATCTCTATGATAGGAATACTTGGGGGTCTATTTTGGAGAAATATCCTGGCAGAGATGACCATGTGCTTCTTGTTTTGATTTTGGATAGTTCGGATCCTGACACTATCAGGAAAATCGCAGCTTATTTTCTTCGAGTATATCAGCTTGGAAATGCCTTCCTAGGAAATGCTCTTTAGTTTACCTAGGTAAAGTGTATTTCTTTTTAGGGGGTAGTTTTTTCCCTTGGGTCTGGTTGCTTCTTTCATGTTCTGCTACGTATTGTAATAGTATTTTGGATTTTATACAATGTTTAGTTCTATCCACTGGATAGTAGGAAATGGATTTTGTTTTGTGATTTTGTATTTTATTTTATTGTTTATATATGTAACTGCAATGGTCTATGACCACGCAATAAAGTATTAATATTGATAGAGATAAGTCCCTGCTCTAAGGGGCTTACAGTCTAGGATGGATAAGGTAGGGGAGACAAGGGGGAGGTGAACATAAGTGAACTTTGTAAAATTCACCTGCAAATGGGATGACCTCAGCAGCGGAGTATTGAGCAGAGGGTCAAGATGAGAGCAGGGAAAGCCAGCAAGAACGAGTTTGCAGTAGGCAGGGCAAGAGACGACTAGAGCATGGATTAGACAGAGTTTGGGCACTGGGAGCAGTGAGGAAGGGATGGATTTTAACAAGTTATGCAGGGAGAAATGACAGGCCATAGCAACAGAGTGAATATGAGGTGAGAAGAAGTGTCTGAAGAAGTATTTATTTATTTCATTTATTTAAAACATTTAATATCCCGCCTCTCCTGCCAAGGCAGCTCAGGGTGGCTTACAATATATAAAGTACACAGTGGTGACTGGTGGGTCCTGAGACTGGTGGGGCAGTGGGCAGGGCTGGCAGTGGGCGGGGCCATCTCAGAGGTGGCATGGCCAATGGTAGGTGGGGCCACCCCAATTTTGGAGATTTATATGGAATTTTACAGCCTCAGTTCCCCATCTGTAAAAATGGGGATGTATATGTGTCTTTCTCTCCCTGTGTTCCCCTCACCCTTGTCCTTCTTAGATTGCAAGAGCAGACTGCTGGGGATTGTTTATACACTGGCCTCTACACTCTTCCCTACAGCCAGCCCAGTCCTCCTGATTAGGGGCTTCTCCCAGTAAGCCTGCATCCCCAAACAGCCCAGCCCACTTCCTAGCCCTGAATCCCAGTTCACTCACAAGTTAACTGTGGATTCAGGCCTGTCTCCAGGGAATGTCTGTCTGTGCTTGGGGTTGCTATATATGCAAATTCTTAGAGGACCTTATGAGATATGCAGGTTACAGGGCTGCATTGGAACCAATGTAGCCCTGCAATTTGTATATTTCATAAATGCCCTCTAAGAATTTGCATATATGGCAACCCTGTGTGCTGGCTCCTCAGACAGGCTGGTTAGGCTTCCACTCAGCCCAAAAGGCAGGCCTTCCAAAATCCCGCCTGAGAGAACCAGTTTTCTTGATCCTGGAGCCCTCTCCCCAAACTCACCAGACAACACCCACAGCCTTCCTTCTCTTCTGGTTTTTCTACCTTGTAGCCTTTGCCCAGGTGCAGAAATAAGCTGCTGAATTTGTCACCACATCCCAGAAAGAGACAAGGGCACAGCAGTGGGTTTTAACGGCTGCACTCTGTTGCCAAATTCAGATTTAAATGGGGAGATGGGAACTTCTCCACTCCCTTATAAACTGGGTCCAGTTTTAACCAACAATAAGCAGGGCTATGTATTTTTCATGGCAAATTTCTAAAATTAAGTCATTACTTGGTCATGGAAAGAAATTCAAAAAGTCACAAAAAATCATGGGTTAAAAAATCCCCATGTTATTAGCTACATTTTAAAAACAAATTCTATTTCCTTGAAGCGGGGTGGGTGGTGGGTGGGGAGGACAGTCCATTAGATTGTAAGCCCTAGGGCATTTAAATTGGGGGTGAACTCCTCAGATTGTAAATCCCAGGGTCCTATCCAAAGCCTTTTAAAAGAAGGAGTGGCAGAGGAAAAGTCCTCAAATGGGGGATAAATTCCTTGGATTGAAGCCTGTCCAAAGCCCCTTATATTGTAAGCCCCAGGGTCCTATCCAAAGCCTATCAAAAGCCTTTTAAAAGAAAGAGTGGCAGAGGGCAAGTCCTCAAATGGGACAGAGTTGCTGCCTTGTAAAGAAGGTTCTTCGAGATGGCTCTAAACATTCTCACAACACCCACACCCACCCTTCGAGCCCCTTATGGCATTTTCTTATATTCCGAAGGAACTGTCATTCTCAGGAGCAAAGTACTTTTCATACTAGAGGAGCTCGAGACCGTCATGTGGTCTATTATTTGAATATGGTGAGCATGCACAACCCAATCGTGATAATGTTTGGAGCCATCTTGAAGAACCTTCTTTACAAGGCAACAACCTTCTGATCGCTCAGTGGGGAGGAGTTGTTTGTTTACAAACAGCTTTATCTCCCAGTCTGATTGCCTGTGTCCTGCTACTGCAACATTAATAGCAGGCAGAGGTCCAGAAGGGAAAAACCGAGAGCTTTCACTGCAGCCACAGGAAAAGATAAAAAATCACGGAGGGAGCAATATTTCACAAGAAACGTGACCCCCGTGAAAAATATGTAGCCCTAACAATAAGTAACAACAACAACTCAAGGCTGCCTGAGACTCTCTCAGGTTCCCAAGACAGAAACAGAGATCCAGGAGGAAACCTTTCAACCCCAGTCTTGTAAAAGGTTCAAATTCAAAATGTAAGGGGGGGGGAGCCCCCCCCCAATTTGGCTACTTTGCACAAGACAAAAAGAGCAGCATGGTCCATCCAGCTCACAAAATGGAGGATGCACCCCTTTCCCTCCAGCCTGTGGCCTTGGGTCAAATCAGAACTCTAATTCTCTCAAATCCACACCACTCAGAGGTTTTTTTTAAAAATGCAAGAAATAAGGCTGCCCAACAACAACCCCCTTCTCCCTCAGTAACTCACCAACCAGACAAAACAGAGATCCAGCCTTGCAACCTCAGCCTTGTAAAAAGTTCAAATTCAAAATGCAGGGGTAGGGGGGACCCGCCCCCCCAACTGGCTACTTTGTGCAAGACAAAAAGGGCAAAATGGTCCATCCATCTCACAAAATGGAGGATACACCCCCTTCCCTCCAACCTGAGGCCTTGGGTCAAATCAAAACTCTAATTCTCTCAAAATCACAAAAGTTAAAAAAACAAACAAGGAATAAGCCCCCCCCCCCAGACTCCCATTCAGATCTCCCCACCCCATGGGCCCTCAAGCACTTACCACCACCACCACCACCAGCAGGCAGATAGAAGAGCTCTCTAGGAGGCGAAGGAGGTACTAAGCCTCAGACATGGACAGCAGGTCTTGTGCTCCCTGGCTCCTCCCAATATTCCCCCTCCCTTCCCTTCTCTCCAGTGCCTAGGTGGGGCTCTTTCAAAGGAGCCCTCCCTGGCTATTAAATTCCACAGGCTAGAGTTGGAATAGAACCCAGTGCCTCTGCAGTGGCCACACCTCCAGGCTATGATGTTTTGGTGGGTCACTGTGAAAAGAGCCCCACTGCTCCTGAGCACTCCCCCTCCCTCCTGAGACTCTCTGGCCAGCACACTAGCACAGGCAGGGGGCGGGGCCAGACAGGCTTCACTGACTCAGCCTGCAACTGACTAACAGATCCTGCCTGCCTGTTGCACTTGAGTCAGAGAGTGCAGCAGTAGTTCTTGGTACTGGAAGCCCCCAGTAATGTTTTTTACGGGGGGGCATGGCTGGAGGTGCAAAAGGGCATGGGGGCCCAAGGGGGGCAGTGCCCCCAGAGTCCCTATAGATGGGCCTCCCCTGAAAGTACATATAAAATCTATATAAAATCATATAATACAATATAAAATGGTGGAAAGAGGAAAAGAGGGGAAAAGCATCTCCCAAAAAGAGAAGAGGGGAAAGATGGGGATGCCAAAAACATAAAAATTCAGAAAAATAAATACCCTGCCCCTAAAAGTAAATAAAAACCCACCCTCACCCATCTCCCTCAACAAAGGCCCAGCAGAAGAGCCAGGTCTTGCAATGACATCGAAAAGAGGAGAGGTCCGGGGCTATCTGGACCTCCGCTGGGAGTGAGTTCCACAGCATTGGTGCAAACACCGAGAATCCCCTCTCCAGTCACCCTGGGGGACTTTGAAAAGGGCACTCCCAGATGACCGCAGGGGCCAATCCAGAGCACGGGGAGTGAAGCGATCCTGCAGATACATGGGGCCCAAGCTGTGCAGGGCTTCATCAGTAAGAACCAGCACCTTGAATCAGGCCTGGAGTTGGATGGGGACACCATCAATCGAAATAGAGAGTGAAGTGGAAGAAGATGGTTTACGGGGTGGGGAGAGGAGATGTGGGATTCAGTCTTTGACTTATTGAGCTTGAGTTGATGGTGAAATATCCAAGTGGAAATATCAAAGAAACAGTGAGTGATGCAAAAAACTGGATGGAAGAGGGGAGGGTGAAGGTGAGAGAGAGAGTTGAATGTTGTCAATATACAGGTGACACTGGAAGCCTATTATGACTATTACAAATAAAGCAGCAGGTTTGCATTGCAGTAGTGCATAGAAGTCCCAAAGATGGTCAGTATCTCACAGTACTATGCTAGGCACATAATGCATAACAATAGAAAAAATATGTTCCACATTCCAAAAGAGTTAGCATGTGGAAAGCTGGAAATAGTGAGGACGGCTACAGCAAACTGAAGAGTGGAGCTTGTTCATATCTGATGAAGTCCAATTCTGGCTGCGAAAAGGGAGTACATAAGCGACTCTGGCTGGGTTCTTGTTATACTTTCTCTCAGCTCCAGTCTTTCCATGTCTTTGTCACTTTTGGCCTGCAGTACTGCAACAGACCACATGGGACTACACTTGAAGACTCTTTAGTAATTAATTATTACAGATGGTTCAGAAATTTGCATCTGCCTCCTTGCCTGCTAAGTGATGTTACGCAGTTGGACATATTAAACAAATTTCCCCACAACTGTACTAACCTTCTATTCCCTTTGGAGTCCAGTTCAAGATGTTGAGTTTAGTTTATAAAGCTCTAAACAGTTTGAGTCCAGGTTTCTGAGTGACTGACACTTTCCTTGGCTACATGCCATTGTAGCTTAGGCCAAGACACTGAAGCCAACAACTGCTAGAATTAACTGTAGGCTTTTCTTGCTATAAGTTTTTTTTCCTTTGGTGTTTACACCTGTTGCTCTTCTAGGGTGTAAACAAATGTGGCAGCCCCCCAAATTGCCCCTCCCCCTTTCCCCAAGTTACCTGCTCGAGGGGAAGGGTGCCCACCAGATGTTTGACCTGGGCTGGGTCAGGACTGCCCCGCATGGTGTCCTCCCAGGAAATATGGAGCACACCATGTGGGGTAACCCATCCCAAACCAGGGCAACACACTGCCCCAGGGCTACCTGCCATCTCATGGGGGGTAATGGGATGAGTCTCATTCACCACCATAGAGTCACAATCGCAGCCTAGAGCAGCCACAGGAGCAACCACAAGTTTATGGTGGAGGGGGGCAGTGCGTGGGCAGACCTCAGCCGGGGGAACCACTGGCCCATCTGCATGGGTCCTTGCGAGGCTTGTGAAAGGCAATTGCAGGCAAGGGTCACGGAGCAGCTCTGGGGTCTGGCGGGCTCCCAGTCTATGGGTTAACACCCCTAGTTGGATCTGGGGATGCTGATCTCTAGGGCATGGGGCAAGGCCCATCGATGGTAAATCTAATTTGTCAGTAAATGTCTTAGTACTTTCATTTTGAGGCATTGAGTCCCTGTATATTTAATAGTTTCCTGGCAATGACTCTTGGAATTTAAGCCTTCTTGGTTAATAATCTGCATCTTATCTGATTTAACAGGTTCCTTTCGGTTTTGTAAATGGAATTAGGGTTGCCAGATGTCCCTTATTTTAAGGAATGTCCCCCATTCTAAAAGAATGTCCCTTATTTCAGAACTGCAAAGCTCCATAATGGAAGTCCCCTATTTCAGAACATCACAGCTCCAAAGCTTCCCTTATTTTTGAACTTCTTCTACACTAAAAATCATAAATGGAAGATTCTTTAAAAAATCAAAATTTTAGCTTGAGAACTTTCTTAGGAATTAGCTTAGCCTTGTTTATAGGCACTCCCACACACTTAGAAACAATTTCAGTAAGGTAGCTGGCATTTTACTAGAGACACCCCAAATTAATCCCTCTAGATGTACACATGGTCTGATCTAAAAAAGGAAGATCCAGGAATCAGGAGCTGTAAAGCTAAGGTTGAACCTGGGTTAGTAGCTTGGGTTGATAAAAAAAATTGCTATGGAAACAAATACCAGGAGTCATTCCCGTAAACAACTGGCCTGAACAAGAGCTTGCCTTCAGTTGAAAAACATGATGGGCATTAGCCAAACCTGCATGAAAGCCCATGTGTGAAAGAGTCTCTTGTTTCAGGTAGGACCAGTAATAAAAACTGAATTTTGGAATGTAAGAACAATGTTAGAATTTACTAAACCTGTGAAGTATTTAATAAAAGGTAAGAGGCCATTTTGATATTCTTAGAATCACTGAATGTAGGTGGACAGGCTCAAGCAAAGCACACCATCATGTATCTGGTGAATTTACATAATAGACAATGGTGTAGCAGTCCCTAGGCTGAATGAAGCACAACAGGCGCTAACCAAGTGGGAATCACCCTCATTTTCAGACCAAATTTTTCAAATTAACAGCCATGCACCAACCAATCTAAAACCTGATGAAGGAAATTATAGTTTTCATGACTTGTTACAAGATGTGCTACTCCAAACATGACATCATAGAGATTATGGGTGCTGTTAATACAAAGGCTGGTAGTAACAACAATGTCTTGGATAAAACTCATCGGTAAGTGGGGGGAGGGTTTGGACATGAACCAAAATGATGAACAATTAGTACAAACTCCGAGAGTGAACTGCTTACGGATGTTTGGAACAATATTATCTCATTGGGAAATCCATAACATGACATGGAACTCTCCAGACAGCAAACCCCACAGATCACTTTGGCATTTCAAGAATATTTTGGCAGATTGTATGTGCATACAAGAAGAGACACAGGCAGTGACAATAATCTCTGTACAGCTAATCTGAAGATCAAGGTAACAAGGATGAAGAAGGTCAAAAGTAGACCATGTATCTATAGTGCTCAACTAAAAGACTCAAAATCAAAAAATATCTTTCACTTTCAATTGAGCAACATTTTCTAGCTTGAACTGAATAACAGGTTCAGAGTCCTAATTGAATGAGCTGGAGAAAACCAGGAGATCAGTAAACTCTCGGAAAACTCCAGAGTATTACCTAAAAAGTATACACACAGTCCTAACATCAGCAAAATGTAAAAGGCGAGAAAGAATTAGGCCACCTGCCCATGTTACCGGGGCTAGCGATTCTTACAGCAAGGAATCACCTGGCTGGGAAACTTATGCCAAGCTCCGCACGTGGGCATGGGGCTGAAAGCATCATCAGCCGTGTCCAGCAGCATTTTTTTCTCCAAATGTCAGGGCTCAAAATCAAGCCCTGACATTTGGAGGAAAAAAAGTTGCTGGACGCAGCTGATGACCTGTGTCCATGTGTGGAGCTTGGTGTAAGTTTCCTGGTTGGGAGATTCCCCACCGGGAGAATTGTCAGCCCCAGTAACATGGGCAAGTGGCCTTAGTGGTGGTACTTGTGCAGTGCTAGAAAAAAAGAAGAGATGCAAAGCAAACACTAATGAATGCTAGGAGAGGTAAAGAGACAAACAAGTGGTAAGAATACCAGGCTCTAGGCAGAGAGGTAAAAGTAAATGCCAGATGGGATAAAAGGCATATATTCACAGAAAATTATAAATGATCTATATGATACTATTAAAAATATGAAGAAAATTACAAGAACATCTGCCAATAGTTTGTAGTGAGTGACTACTAGAATAAGGCAAAGGAACATTGACTTCAGTGGGTGTCTTTAGACAGACCCAGGAGTGGCCACCCCTGCACTTGCTCTGGGGGTGCACACTGGCATCTGCCAGTCACCAGCCCTGCCTGTGCTTGATTTATACAGACTGCCATGGCTTTCAGTATCCATGCAAGCCTCCATGCAGAACCCACGGCACCAACCTCTCCCACACCATAGAACTGAAGGTGGATCACCCAATGCTCTAGGCTGCTTCCTGCAGCTCTATGACATTGCCCAGGGCAACCCCCAGCTGGGAGAAGAGGTGCAGCAGCCATTGGCCGAGTAAATGGACGCCAACTCTGCCCTGGCTGGTGCCACAGATCTGGGAGGCCTGTTCTGTTGGCGGGGCTCCAGGATGTTCTGGAGAACTGCTAGGAGGTCTGGAGCAGAACAGACTCCTCCTGCACATCTGACAGTCCTTCCATTACATGGCAGAGTCATGAGTGCTGTCCATTTAAAAGCGGCCACTGTTCCTCACGCTAGTCATTGGCTAGGTCATGCGGAAAGTAACCACAGAAGGTAACACAGGAATTCCATGGACAAATGATAAAACACAAATGACCACTGTTTTAATAATGACAACACTGCTTAGTTCAATGTATCATTCAATGGAAGAAAAGACCTATTTTCTAGCAAAACAACTAGGATATATTGATTTCTTCATCAGTAAAGGAAAAACAAAATGTATGACTACTATGGCCCCAATAGCTACCATCAGAATTGATGGAGAAACAGTAGAACAGCAGATGTTAAACAGGGTAGATATTAAACAATCAAGAACTTTCATGAACTTGCAAAGATTCAGAAAAGTAGTATAGTTCAAAACCATAAATTTTCATCACAGCATCATGTTTGTTCTTCTCTATGGATTAGAGTTATATGGGTTCACCAACAGAAATTGTTAAGATGATCAGAATTCATTCCAAAGTAAATGCATGTGCACACTGGAAAGAGATTCTTAAACAACAGAATTTCTGAGAAGAGCAAACCAACCTAATAGCATCAAACATGATCTTGAACCTATTTTGAGAAAACCATAAGCAAGCATAGCTTCCACATAGAGGAATAACATGGTGGAAGGATTGCAAGGTGAGGGGCATCCAGAAAGGCTGATTTTTAGTGCCATTAAAAAGTGTGAATAAACAATTAATAAAAGCGTAAATGTGGTTCCAGTGCCAACAAAAGCTACTAGGAACATGCTGAGAAAGGTTTCTCTTTCTTGGTGTAAATCTCTCTTTCTATGCATAAATATACAGTCGTATTCGCCACTGATGGAACCTCTCTTTGTGGGAGGGGATTATGCCTAATGTTGTGTTTGGATGATAATCATCATCATTGGACCGTATAAAACAGGAGTGAGGAACTTTCCCCCACCCATAGGTTACTTTGAAAATAAGTACAAACTCCATGGACTGGCTAGGAATTAGGAGTAGAGGTGTTTATGGGGGATGCTCAAGATGGAGAAAGAAAGGGGAGGGTCCAAGTCTTGGATCTATGCTATAGACCAATCACTATTCATGAATGCATGCCCTCATCTCTGCTCCCTTCCCCTGACCTCACTCATTATGTGCTTGATAGTAGGGACTGGATCTACGGGCCAGATCCATGAACTGAAAAAGGGTCAAATAAGAAAACCACTGCAGGCAGCATTTGGCCCTAAGACTGGAGGTTCCCCACTCCTGGTATAGAAGAGGCCCACAAATCCTCCCCCCACTCCTGCTTGTACTCAAAAAATAACCCATCACCAAAAGTAGTTTTGAAATATTACAATTGGCTTTATTACTTACATAAATTAATGCCTAAAGTTATTTTAAAAAGAGGAAAAGTTTCAACAGCAGTTTTTCTTCACTTTTATTAAAAAAACAGCCATTTACTGAAAAGATATTACACACCCCAAGGCATCCATTATAGTCTAATAACAGCACTGGCATACCGCAAGTGCCAACTTCAGTCACATGCCTTACAACAAATCTAGGCTGTGTTATTACTCTATGATGAAATTACATACACTTTATGTAAATCCTTCCTTTGCAATTGGGAGCAAAGAGCATGGGGGGAAAGCTGCACACACAAAAGAGACCTTTCACATTGGAAATATTCTAGTTTGAAAGCTGTTTCTAAATAGTCACTGGTTTAAAGAGAACCTTACCATAATAATTGTTGCGGATGCTTTGAAGTTTATGATGCACTGCCAAATAGGATACACGATAATGCTTAAAATGGATACTTAAAAATGTATGAGGTAGGCTGAACATTTTTTATATAAAGAATGAAATTATTGGTTTGCATAATGAAAAACAGACTCCAGTCTCTGTATAAGGCGACTCTTCTAGATAAAAGGAACTCATGATCATGATACAGAAACAACTACAAGAATGAGAAAACACAAAAAATCAAGACATATCAGGAAGATGATAGAACTGGCAGAAGATGAAAAGAAATGGAAATTAGAAAATGAAGCGAGCTCCAGGAACTTGAAGAATGAAGGAATAAAGTAGAGCTGACATAAGACACTAGACAGCAGCATAGCAAGGCTGTGGTGGGCCCAGCTCAGATCTCAGTTATGAGTCCCCTTAAGGGCAAGGGGCAGAGCGTCCAAGGGGCATGGCATGAAGACAGCATCACTACAGCTCCCAGCAGGTCTCCCTCCCCATAGAGCAGCAGCAACCCCACCAGCAAGGAAGTTTTCAGAGTGGGTGTGGTAATGGAGCCACCCCTACCCACCCTGAAAACATCCTTCTTAGCAGGACCCTTTGCAAGTATCCTGGGCACCATGAGGGAATTTTCAGAGTGGCCAGGGGTAGAATGCTGGCTGCACTCCCCCCCCCCCCCCCCATTTCCTAAAGGGACTCAGGTCGCTTGCAAAGGGTCCCCTCAGATTCCCAAGTCTAGGCTCAACTCAGCCCCCTTGCTCCATGGTAGCTACGGCCCTGCGGCTAGAGTGGATGCAAAGAACTAAGCCGGAAGAAGGAGACTGCTTCCTCTAGAGAGAATAACTCCTCTAGAGAGAATAACACCCACCTGAGAATCTATGGGTGTTTTTAGACAAGCGCCTCCCCACCCACCAATCACTTACCCACCATGCATGTTTCAGGGCCACACTGGTGCCCAATTCAGCCCTGCAACATGCACGATAGGTGGGTGGGGAGACACCTGTCTAAAAACATCTCATGTTTCTTCCTGTCTTGAATAGCTCTTTTACACTGTAGATTTAGCTTTTGTTTCCTGACCTACTTCTTTTCTGGAGTATATCTAGAGACCATCATGGTTATTTCTGCACTTTACACACCAAGAAGTTTTCAAAAAACAACCAAAAATAATTAAAATGATAAAAGAGATTCAAACAAAAGTATTCCAGATTAATTCAAATGCAGTTTTTTGCTCTGCTCAGACAAGGTCTGAACAGACCAAAGGCTATCTCTGAGAGATATGACTGTGAGATATGTATGCCCTTCCAAATACTGTTTGATATCTTGTTCAAATGCAGGGTTATGATTCCTGATCTCTTTTTACTTTTCAAATGTAGTTGTACCACTGCAAACAGGACTATGTTCAGGTGAAATATGCAGGGTTATCCTCACAAGCAAGCTGTTTAGAGGGACAGATAACTGACTATTATAAAGTGGTGTTGTTCCATTGACTTTGCTGATCCACGCAAGCTGAGGATCTGTCTAAGGCCATTTTTAGACGGACCCACCCTGTGTGCGCTACCAGGCACTTCTGGTGTGTGTGTGTGGGGGCTTCACACGGCAGCAACTGGGGGTGTGGTGTGCGCCTACACTCACGCACTGTCCTTTCATGCCCTCATGCGGAGCATCCAGGAAAAACCCAAGTTGCTCTGTGTGGGGACATGGGCTTGTGGCATGTAGGTTGTGGGAGCGTGCCTCCCCTGACTTTTAGATGGGTGCCTGGGTTCATGGGGGATGGGTGGACTTCTGAGAGGGCATCCCATCTAAAAATGGCTTAAAACCTTGCTGCTCATGATATTCAAGCTCCGCTTCTAGTCTGAGAATGAGAGGAGGAAGAGGTGCAGCTGATGTGCTTTCTCCACCACCATGTGTTCTTGAACTAGGGGCTCTACATACTTCCTTACACCACTGTTCCCCTCACCAGTCATTCACCATGATCCCATCTGAATTGAGATAAGAGACTCAAGCTTAACTCAATCAAGGTAAGTTTGTGATGTACATCATCTGATGGAGAGCTGTTATGGAGCACTGTGCTATGGCATGTGGGGTTGGATTGGCTTTCCGCAGACTGGCCCCCCACATGAAATAGGGATTGGAAAGCAGCACTACCACTGCATTTCAGGCTACTGGATGCGACCAATGAAGTGGCCACCCGTTTAACGCAGGTTGTGTTAAATGGTTCTTTTGTTCTGCCCCCTCTTGATTTCCCCCTTTGTAACTCACCAGTGCTGCTTTGGATGGTCCTCACTGTGGTGGTTGTGCGTGGGGGAGAAGAGGACCTCAGCGACACACACTCATCATCTTGGGAACAGCCCTTTTCAATTGCCCTCACATAGCTGTGGCTCCTCATGCGGAAGCAACCTGGCATTGGCAGATCCAGGGCCTCCACTGCTTGAGACTCTAGCTCACTGAACACAGATTCACAGACTGATTCAAACTGACCATTCACTTCCATCTCGCTCACCTGCAGGCAAAGAACAAGCAGTTTAATTATGTCCACTTCATCAATCTATGCTGCATTAATATTTAAGCAAAAAACAGAAAAGGAGCAATACTAATTCCAGTTAAAGATCATCCTGTACATGAACAGTAATTCAGTGCACAGGAACTAGTGCTTAATTCTCCTTCCCCTCCAAGCTCTTAGAGTCACATGACAACATCAGCATTAGCATTTATTAAAAAATGTTCTAACTTGCCTGTTGCCTGATAAAGAGTCCTGTGTAGCTCAAAAGCTTGTACACCTTTACCAATACTTTTGGGATTGACAGCAGACACAGTCCCTCTCTAGAGTTCATTTAAAAAAAAAGTTTCCCATTCTCACATTTGGGAAGGAAAGCTTGAAAATGTGACCTGAACTTAGCCAATGCAGCAATGTCTGCCTGAATCTATAGGCGGCCTGAAACAATATGCCCGAGAGGTGTGAACTGTCCCATGCATCTTTATGAGGATATCCACTCTGGAGGAACTAATACAACCACCCCAAGGAGAGGAATCCATGTGTTCAGTATGAACAGAAGAACATATCAGACCCAGTTCACCCAAAGAATTACACCTAGCTGCTAGGGTAGTGGGGGTAAATATAGCTTCTCCTTGGCTGTCTGGCAGGCAGAGGTAAATTCTGCTGGAATTCTTGGGGTAATAAGACGTACCCATGCTGCTACCTCTAAGCCTTTGGGTGAGATGGGGCATATCATGATGTCAGTAGCAGGGGTGTAGCAAGGCTGTGCAAGACCTGGGCTCAGGTTACAATTATTAGCCCCCTGAGAGCAAGGGAGTGGAGTCTCCAAAGTGGAGGATAGGTTTAGTTTGGTGGGGCAAGAGGCTTCAGGCTGCCACTGCTGTAGAAAGGCCTCATATGGGAACTCTGCTGCAAGCTTCTGCAAGTGTGTGTGGGGCTGGGAGACCACTGGGAGTCATGCTGTTGCTCCAGGGGAACTTCTGGGACAGGGCGCTACCACTGGTGTCACTGCTGGGGGGAGATGTCCAGGAGTCCCACTGCAGGCCACCACCATGAGCCTTCAGCAGGGCTCCCAGTGGCCCCCTGAGTGGCAGCAGCCCTAGGGGGTTCCTGGCCAGCTTTGGCCTCCCTGGAGGTGCCATCTCAGCTCTCAGCAGCCACCCCGCCAAGGTTTCCGAAGTGGGCATGCATGGGGGTGGGATAAACATGCCATTCCCACCTGTTCTAAAAACTTCCTTCCTGGTAAGGTTCTTTGCAATTGGCCTGAACACTGCTAGGACATTTTTAGAGGGGGTGGAGGAAGACTGTGGCTCAGTGCTAGGCCTGCCCTCTCTCCTGTCCATTCAGGCCTCTTTCAAAGGTCTCCCCCAGAGCGCAGGGGACCCAGGCTCAACTGAGCCCGCTTGCCCTATGGTAGCTTATGCCACTGGTCAGTAGAGCCTCCAATTGCCTAACCTGGATCTGAAGCTAGTACACTGTAAATGTTATTTTTCTTTCAAATGTAATCAGTTCTTCAAGTAAAAATAAGATAATAGAGGGCTTAGTCCACACCTGATATAACTGATCTAGTTTGGGCAGGCAGCAGGCCCTCTCTCACTACAAATCTCAGCCTCTACTGCTTGAAGGGATTAGATGCCAGCTGTAACAGAGGTATGGTTATGGTTTAGCCTAGCCAGGAGAAGCCCAAGGGGAAGACAGGATAGCGGCCTTCAAACATCTAAAGAGCTGCCACTAAGGCTGTTTTTAGACGATCGCAGCCGCGCTCATGCTTGTTTTGAAAAAATACCAGGAGCCAGGATCAGACAATGCACTCCCAGCAATCACGCGCCCGGAAGGGGGACGCGCATGCTTTTCCGGCCACGATTTGACCAGGTTGAAAAATCGACCCGGTAAAACTCAGCTGGAAAAGCAAGCTAGATTCCAGGGAGTGATGGTGGTTACTTCAGTGGGCTGAAGTTTGCTTCAGTGTGTTCTTGAGCCAAGTGGGGAGGAAGCTGGGAGCTTGTCCAAGTGCCTGCATTCCAAGGGCTAGCCATGGAGCTAGCTAGCTAAAAGGGGTTATGTAAAAGCCCAGCCCAGGAAAAAGACTGATAGCCTAACTGAAGGGTTTTGGTAAAAGGACATTGAGGGATGTTACACTGCCTTATGTAATAGCAAATGAGCATTGGTGAGAAAGCTTTGTTATGGACTGTCATCTGGGGCCGGAGTCTTCAATGACTTAACAGTGGTGCCGGACAAGACCATTACAGGATCATTTGTACATTTTTCGTCATGGGGGAAGTATGTGGAGTACTGCTTGTGCTGTCCTCTCCCTTGGGTTGGGTTTTGTCTGAAGAGGCCTACCATGCTTGCAAACAGGAAGCCTCAGCAGCATGGAGTTTCTGGAAGCCAGCATGGACTGTGCTCTGTGTGCTTCCTCCATGGGCAACATGCTGTATGAATTAACCCTTAAGTAGTGTGTTGTGTGCCATCTGGCTTCTAAGCTTTTGCCCTTGACTCCAGTGATAGGCATATACTACTACTATTAATAATTTCTATAGCTCTACTAGGTGTATGCAGTGCTTTACAGTCACACATTTCTGGAGACAGGTCCCTGCCTGACCAAGATCTTACAATCTAAGATGGACAAGGATGAGGGCAACACACAGGGAAAGACAGACACGCACAGATATTCCAGTTTTACAGATGGGGGACTGAGAGGTTGTGACTTGCCCAAGGCCACCCAGTAAGTTCATTGGCTAGGGGTGAGATCTCTGGTCTCCCAACTCCGAGTCCAGCCTTATCCACTACACCACTCTGCTAATACTTAGGTGATACATGAATTATGTAGTCTACTCTGTAAGCTTGTTTAGGATCTTTTTCAAGTGTTCCAAATCCTTGAGTCAAACTTCTAAAATGATGAGATTGGTTTAAACTGATAGAAATAATCCAAGATGTATTTTTATATATTTGTCTTTTTGTTTTGTGTCTTAAAGGGGACAACCTTTTCCAAGCTTCTCTCCACAAACATCCAGACCCCTTAAAAATAAAATGATAAAATAAATTCTGTGTGTCTTGCAGAAGCTGAAGCACCCATAAGGAAAAAATCAAAGCCCCTACAGAACATTTTATGCTGCACACCCAAAAATCATTAGTTGCTTTTCAAATTTATACTGACATTTTCAACTCTTATGCTTTCACCTACAGATGGGCACTTACAATTCTTTTTAAATTCAAGTGCTTAACAATATTATATCATTAGTGACATGCCTGGTTTAGTTTCAAGAGCATTTAGAGATACATTCCCTATACCTCAGAACTGGCTGGTGACTCATTGTGATCTTGTTTCCTTAGCTATGATGCATATCACTCACCTGACTAATAGTACTCATTGCTCTCATGTAGCTCTCATTGCGGGAACGGAATTTAGGAGAAGTAAGTAGACTTGCAGGGTCCAGACTGTCCAAACTCCTATTGATTGAAACTTCACTCACTGCTCTCAAGTAACTGTGGCTCCGGATCTGAAGTTTCGGAGAGTGTTCGTTGGATATCCTTGAAGGAAACAATGGGAAGGAGACATTTAATCAAATCCAAATTTCTTATCTGTGATTGACAATGACAATAAGTTGTTCTGGGGAAAGAAAGACTGAAATCAGAAACCAAATAACCCTTGGGCATTTATAAATTCAGTACAGTACAGCAAATGGGCCGTTCCAGTCATTTGCTCAAACCATCTTCCTGTTAATTCCAAGGACAAGTCTTGTCACAATAGCATAATCTGCATTACAGTTATTGACAGTACAATCCAAAACAAAACCTCATACAATAATGTCCCTTGCAGAGCTGAACTCTGTGGGAGCTTGACAAGCAGTGAGTACTATAGGTGGGACTTTAATGTAATTAGACTGCAATGGTTATCATTGTTCTTAAAGGGTGAAATTCTGGAGAATACAAATTCCATTATTAAGAAGCAGTGTATTAAGGTTGCCTGCTGAGAAGAGAAAACAGAGTTTGAAGTTTTCTGTCCCTTTGTGTATCTGAAACATTGCCTCTTTCCTTAACTTCCATCACGGCCTCTGGATGTTTTTACACAAGACACCCCTATGCATGGACACTCACTGTCCACGTGGGGGATGTCTTTGTTTGAATACAGTGCGTGGGGGTGCATGCTTCCATAACCCATGCGCCGTCCACCCTGTCCATACATAGGGCCCTCCAGAAAAAGTCAGACAGGGCTGGACAGGGCGGCTGTGTGTGTGGCCATTCATTTGAAGCGCTCCCCATGTACAGTGCTCCCCCCCCCTTGTTTAAAAACACCCTCTGAGATTGGCCATGGGTTCCCTCTTGTGAGTACCAACTGCCCATGAGGTTTTTACAACAAGGGCATCCAGAGAGGCATTCTCAGTGGCTGCCCCACAATTATGGAACTCCCTCCCCTTGGGGGTTTGCCCAAGTCTGATCCTGCTCATCTTCCGGAATAGATTTAAGACTCTTTTTTTGGCCAGGCATTTGGCAGACAGGGATAGGTTTGGTTTGGATTGGGTGGAGGGGTTAGGGAGAGGGTTGGTGGATGTGGGTGGTTAGTTGCTTTAATATATTTGTATGTGCTTTATAAGCCGCACTGAGCCTTATGAAAAGCGTGGGGTAAAAAGTGGGGACATAAATAAATAAATAGTGTGCACTTGATTGCTGCTCTTCTGTCATGAGGACATAAAGGGGACTGCAGTCACAGAAACCCCGTTTCACACAAATGACCCCCAAGCAATATCATTATGGTCTCCATGAAAACCATAAGAGGAATCAGGAGTCCAGGAGCAAAGGCCTTGTGACTAGCAGTAAGGCTTATGGAACCATTGCACTTACAGTAAGGGCACAACTTGTAAAGATAAAACTAAAAGGTCAAAAAGGTGCAGAGCTTCGCAGGAAAGTAAATGTAAATTTTGGGTGCTCAGTTCCTCTAGGAATTTGGACCTATGCCAGTAAATCTAGTGGCAGCAATTTTTACAACGAGCATTAGTTATCCAACTGTCTATGTAATAAAGACAGGATATTCCACAAAACCTTGCTTCCCATAGAATTTTAGGCAAGACAGGTCACTAACTGTATAACAGTGTTACTGACTATACATAAATGGCAATCAGAATAATAGGAAAAGGTATTCCTATACAGCAGGGCATGCCAATGATACAGTAAATCATTCCAAGACCATAATGTCTAACTTATAATGTCTAACTGACTTGATAGCTTTCTTTAAAAATAAATAAATTATTAACTGCTGCTCGTGTTGCATTTTTCATGACACACTGCTATTTCCCATTTGCAGGGAACCCGTTAACAACTTGTAAAGATAAAACGAAAAGTTTAAAAAGTCATTTTTTTCTTCTTTGAACTATAGGAAACACACTATTAGAAAACAGGGAATTGGCTGCAGGCAATGTAGCTTGAGGAACTCTTTCCTCACTGGGCCAGAGAGAGCAGTGAAGCATGCACTTCCTTTACTGATGTGTTATTCAACCAAAAGCAACAAAATTGTGATTGTAGGTGAGAAGAATGTTTTGCATAGATACCAGGGTCAGTAGTGACACTAGTTGAGATTTTCTAAATATGCTAAAAAATCACCAATGAAAGTCTTCTCTCTCTCTCTCTCTCTCTCTCTCTCTCCCCGAGTGTTTTTAAACAGACACTACTATGCGTGGCCACCCATTAACAAGACATCCAATTGCTCATTTGAAGGTGGTGCATGGGGATACGTGCTCTCATGAGTTACGCAGCACTCACTCATGGGGAACTGCCGAAATATCTGGAGTGTGCCGTGCTGGGCAAGCCAAAAAAGTGTGTGGGGACAGGCACCCACACATTCCCTGCCCATATGAACCGGGGCGCCCAGTCATGCCAGCAGACAGGTCCATGGCTGACTGCTTCCCCAGTCCCACCCACAGCCCTACTACGAATTCTCTGGGGAGTCTTAAAGAACACATTGCATAAAATACAACACCATGGTGGCTCAAAGCACACCGAACCCGCCTTGCAACGCATGAGAGAACAGCCAACACCATCGAGGACAGCAGCTTCCTGTATGTCCGCCCCCAATATGCACCTCACCTCTATTGTTGCCTGGGACTGCCAGCAACTGCACCGGCTCCTGGGCAGGAAAGGATTAATGGCTGCTGCAGCTTCATGTTTCCATGGTGTCTGCGGCTTTGTCATGGAAGAGGGTAAGCGGTCGGGCAGGACTTAGGGTGGGGGTGTTGCTGGGAGGGGGGAGGGAGAACGACTGCCCATGTGAGTTTTTTGTAGGGTTGCTCTGTGGTTGTGGAAGTGGGAGTGTAAAGCCCTACACGGTCTGGGCCCCTCATACCTCGGGGACCGCCTCGCCCTCTGCGTCTCAGAACGATCCCTGCGGTCTACTGGGGGTGCCTTCCTGGAGGTCCCCCGTGTTAAGCGGGGGGTCGCAATGGAAAGGGCATTCTTGGTGGCCAGGCCGCGACTCTGGAATTCCCTCCCGGAGGAAGCTCCCCTGGCCCCGGGTCTGCTGGCGTTCTGCCGAGCCTGAAGACCTGGCTCTTTGCCCAGGCCTTCGGAGGGGAGGGTGGAAGAGTGGAGTGGGGTGGGGTTCAGATTTTAAGATATCAAAGAAATGGGGGGGTGTTTTTAAATTGATAATGTTTATGATTGTTGTTTGTTTTGATTTGTTGTAAGCCGCCCCGAGATGCCGTAGGCATGAGGGGGCGGCTAATAAATATGACTAAATAAAATAAATAAATAAATATGGCGGCTACCTGCATGGCTATAGTGACCACCCTGGGAGCCGCCCGCCCACTCATTCCACATTGCATAGGTGCTCCGCAGCCATACCACTCAGTGGCCACTGACCTCTCCTCAAGCCTTGTTTGTTTATAAACACCCTCTCTCTTTTCAAACAAAGAAATAGCTATTGTATCAAACAGCTTTTAAAAATCATTGCAGTGCCTATAGTATAGGAGGGTTATATATTAATGTGGAAAAAATTTCCACAGAAATGGTTTCTACTTTAAAGTGATGGGGATCTCTTATCTGTCAACATATTAAAAATGTAGGTCAATATAATTGTGCAAATATTGGGGGTGGGTGGGTTGTGAAATGAAATATTTACTTGTCGAAGCCATAAACTGTGGTAAAATAATCATTAAAAACACAGTAAACATATAGTGCATAGAATATATGTACAGTGTACACAAAATGGGTGCAACCCTGCTGCTGGCTTACGCGGCTGCAGGTGCAGTAGAGATCTGAGCGGTGGATGCTCAGACGTGCATGCACCCCACACGCACAGATAGCAGCATCGGGCAATGGTGCGACCCACACTGCTGTGGCCCCCGAGCCCACACACCCTGCAGCCCAGGAGATGCATCAGGCATGGCTCTTGCCCGGGCTGCAGGGTGTGTGGGTTCAGCGGGTAGCATTGGATGGGGTGCGCCATTGCTCCACATGGCTTGCTGTGCCAGTGTGACGTGTGCGCGCCTGAGCGCCTGCGGCCTTTCACTACTCCTCGCGTAGGTGCAATTTGCGAGGGCTGCAGGATTGCACCCAATATGTATAATATAAAAGGAAGCATAAAAAGGAACCAATAATGGTTCCAAAACTAAACAATATGTAATCTAAGCATTAACAATAGTTTTCCTCTTGCATGCTAGAGCATTAGCCAATGTAGCCATTCCAATTATCACATGCCTATTTGGGCTAGTGAACAAATATAACAAATTTTGGGCTCTAGTCCAATACTCCTTTCCACGCAGGATTGGATTTAAAAGGTTAGTGTGCAAACCAAGGGAGGTAGGGCAGTCAAATAAGTAATGGATTAGATCTTCAACTTGGCCATTTCCACATGGGCACAATCTTAAATAATATGAAATGTTTTTGAGTCTGCCATCCAAAAGAGTTGTGGGCATCAGTTGGAACCATAAAAGAATCAAAGTCCTCTTTAGTGAGAACTTACTTAGTTCGAGGTATCGAACTTACCTCAATATCGAGGTTTTACAAATCCGGTTTTAAAAATAATGTGTGAGTGACTTGGTGCTGCTGTTTTCAATGGCAACTGGTGACTTCCAGTATGTGTAAACGCTCCCTGCGCAACTTTTTAAAGAGTGGATTTGTTAATCTGCTAGATTCCCTGACTTGTCTAAAAACGCCCATTTTCAGATACCCTACACTTAAACAAAGTTTTTATTTTGCCCTGTTGTAGCCTCTGCAAAGAATCAAGAGAGAGTTCCATTTTACAAGTTATCCTAGATAGGATGTTTTATGCAGTGTCTAATGTTATGTTGGGAAAGTGGGTATTTTCAGACATGACGGGGTCAATTGGCCCCGTCATGAAATCAATGAAATGATCCCTCGCCGGGATGACCTGTCACGCCCTAATAGACGTGCCGGGGGATCCCGGCGGGGAATCGGGGAGGGGGCGGGGCTGTGCGGCGCAACGTGCGGTCTCATGGCCCTGCCCCCTCCACGCTCCCCGCCGCCCACCCTCTGGGGAGACGGGTGGCCGCCACGGCCAATGCCGCCACAGCGCTCGCCCGCTATGGGCACGGGCCGGACTTCCTGCGGGGATTCCGGGCCATGGCCACTGTCCAGACGTGACGGCGGGGGTCACTACGGCGGGGTATCGCCTTCAACACGCGACGGCCTCCGGCCCCGCCGCTTCGGCCGCTCGCGTGGTGAATGTGATCCCACGCCGTGGTAACATCTGGGGGGGAACATCCGTTTCCCCCCAACAGATGTTATGTGGTCCAAGCCACCACAGGGAATTGACTGTGGTGGACATTGACCACGTAACGTCTGAAAATACCCAGTGTTGCTTATACCATCATCTCTATTATACTAGATGTCTGATTATTTCATGTGCATCTTTTTGTGTCTTGTTTCAGGTGCCACTGAATATTATTTAGCAGCGCATTTTTCAAAATGGATGAAAAGAACGGTTTACTATGTTCCGAAAGTCTTGGTGAGGATAAAGACTGTGTCACACTGACAGCTAAAGGCATCAATGGCATCATCAAGGCAAGCAAACTTTGAGCAGACGAAGTTGGTGAATTATTTAATCCAGTGCCGTCTAAACCTGTGAGAGTTCACACATCATGCCTGCCATTGCGGCAGGGCTCCGCCCCCAGCCAGCCAGAAGCCCCCAGCCGCCATAGCAACAGCAGGGCTCATCCCCTGCAGGTGAGCGAGGCTCCACCCCCTGGGAGGGCCCAGCCC
>QEPC01014287.1:1987638-2007995 GCA_003113815.1 Sphenodon punctatus
CCTGAGACTTCGCATCCGCCTGAATGTTTGTTTGTCTTCTCCCATGTCTCTCCCGCTGTCCCCTCTCCTTGTCTCCCCCTCCTTGTCTTTTAGATTGTAAGCCACAGGTAGGGACCGCAGCTGATTATATGTTCTGTACAGCGCCAGGTTGTTACTGGCGCTTTATAAATGTTTAATAATAATAATAATAATAATAATAATAATGTCTACATAAACCTTAATAAAATTCAGAGTGATTTCAGATTAAAGTCAGAAGATCCTGTGTCATCAACCAACAGCCGGGTTTTATGTTCTGATGTGGCAACATTTAGCTTCTGAGATAATTGTCTTTTTTGTGGTCAGTGTATCAGAGACAGCTAGAAAAGGGATAAATCGGCAGTGATCCCTGTTTGTACTTTACAATTTCATGAGACGATTCTTAAAGTTTGTGATGCTAGAAGTGATTGGTGGGCAGCAAACATTCATGCGAGATTGCTGTCTGTTATAGATCTACCAGCGGCAGAAGCACATTATCACCAAACATGTAGTGTGAATTTTAGGAAAGGAGATTCAATTCCACAAAAGCATCTTAATCCCCAAAGAAAGCCCAGTGTCTTGTAGTTCATCTGTTCGTCCTGTTGACGAACTGAAGCAAGGAAGTTTTCTAAAGGTGTGTGACTGGTTTAAAGAAAATGGCGATGATCCAATATTAGTCCATGAGCTTGTGGAGAAGATGCGTGGTTTTTTACCTACAAGTACTGAGCCTTACAGTGCTTGTCACTTACAACACAAACTGCAAGAATATTTTGGTGACAATATATTTATTTTGAGTAAGGAGGGAAGACCAAATATGGTAACTTTCAGGAAAACAGTTGCAGCGATTATATTAGTTTATCACAAACAAAAAAGGCAGGAAGATCCCAATGCAGAAAAATTTCATCTAATTGAAGCAGCTGCAAAACTAATCAAAGCAGAAATTCAGTTGTTACCTACATCTATGGATTACTACCCTTCCACTTCTGAAATTGGTTCCTTAGAGGAGAATAAGAAGACCTTGCCCACCATTTTGCAGACATTTTTGGATATTCTCATCATTAACTAACACATGGTGGAGGCATGACTGAAAGCCAACACGCTGCATGGATTTTAACCCACCCAGCATGCAGTGAAACCACTTTTGCTCCCAGCTCTCTCTCAGGAGTTTCACGCATCAGTAGTGAACAACCCATTGACATCTCTGATGCTAGGATGTGTAGAGATTTGAAAGATGGGACAAAGATACTGCAATTCTCACAATCGGTTCCTTCAAGGTTTTTCTGATTTATGTAATAATATAATCAATGGCATAACAGATAGCTGGCACAAAGTAAATGTAGATGAATCTGAAAAGATTGGGGGGAAAAATACAGGAGAAACAAACAGGCAAATCCTTCAAGAATGTGACCATGCTGAAGTCCGACCAAGCAGTAACAATGAAAGTGCTAAAGAAGGGCATTATTACTGATGGTGAAACTCATCATATTGATGCATGCCTTATGACCCAATGAATGCTGGTAGGTCTCTCATTAACTACAGATGTAGAGGAGTCAGGTCAGTACTTAAGTTATGAACTTTCAACATTACCACCATCATTATTTGATCCTGTTACTCGGTATATGAGAAAAGTGGACAAGTAATCTCTAGCAAAAACCTTGGATGCCATGACAGATAATGTGAGTTCCAGCATACATGAACAAACATGTTATGTTCCTGATGGAGGTGCACTACTTCACAAACTACCATGGTCAAAATCAGGAACATTTTTGGATGTGTTAACCTCTGGGTATTTTCAGACGTGACGAGATCACAGTGAACCACGGTCAATACCCACATGGGGCCAAAGCGCCCTGAACATCTGTTAGGTGGCCACCAGATGTTCACCACGGTCGATTCCCACCTGGGGTCAATTTCAACCATGCTTCCGGGGCTCCCCACCAGACAAGCGCTGCAAGCGTGGTCAAAGAGATCCCCGGCGAGAACCAATAGAAAGTAACGTCTGGCCAAGGGCGGGTGGCGGGGGAGCGTGGGGGGGGGGCGGGGTCGAGCGGCCGCATGTTGCACCATGTGGCCCCGCCCCTCCCCGATTCCCTGCCGGGATCAGCCGACACGTCTGTTGGACATGCCAGAGTGATCCTGGCGGGGAATAATTTGGGTCATTACGGGACGGGGCGAATGCCACCCCGTCTCGTCTGAAATCACCCAGTATAAAACATATGTTGAGAAGCAATATGGTACTGTTACACTGGTGTTTGATGGATATGAAACTTCTTGTACAAAAGATATGGAACATCTAAGACACAAAAAACAATCATCTGTGACAGTAATGTTTAATGAGAATTCTCCGGTTCTTGTCGGCAAAATACCATTTCTTTCCAATAACCAAAACAAATAATGATTTGTGAACATGCTTGGAAAGTACTTGCAAGACAATGGTCATATTGTGATTCACGCTAGCATGTGAACGCTCTCATTGTGACAACAGCTTTAAACTTGGCAGAAGAGGAACCCGTCACAGTTATTGCTGATGACACTTATCTTAATTCTTCTTTTATATCATGCAAAAAATAAATAAATTATGATGCAATCTGCCACATACAATGAAAAACGTTATGATATAAAAGCCATGCAATAATCAATAGGAAAAACAGGATGCCAGATCACCATTTTTGCACACGCTTTAACTGGATGTGATGCCACCTGTGCTTTGCTTGGTAAGAGTAAATTTACAGTATTTTGATACCTCTGCAAACATGAGACTTTAATTTCTTGAGCCTCTCTGTTTGGATCTGAACATGCAAATGCTGAAGAATTGGTAGACATGGGTTGCAAGATATTGATATGTTTGTATGGAGGAAATCTGCAAACACATACCTTGAATATGTTGCGATATGATAAGTATATGAAGCAGGGCTGGTCTTACCGTGGGGTGGCTAGGGGTGGTCGCCCAGGGCCCCAGCGGCTTTGGGGGGTTAGTAATTTAAATAAAATAAAATAAATCGGGTCGAGAGGCAGGGGCCCTGCCCCTCCCACACTCCGCATCTCCCCCCCCCCGCCTGGCACAGTCTCGGTTAGGAGAAATTAGGAAGACAGAGGCAGAGGCCCCACCGCTCCCTCATTTCCCCTGGCCGAGAGACTGACAGGCAGTGGAGGGGGCCAGTGGCGTGATGGAGAGGCGGAGCCTCTGCTTCTTCCCTCACTTCCGCTGGAAGTGAGAGAGAAGAAGACAGAGGCCCCGCCTCTCCCTCACGCCGCTTGCCCCCTCCACTGCCTGCCTGGCTGGTTGACATTGGCCAGGGGAAATGAGGGAGAGGTGGGGTCTCTGCCTCTTTCTCCCTCATTTCTCCTGGCTGAGACACTGTGGCAGGCAGCGGGGGGGGGGGGGGCAAGACCGGCACAGAGCCCATGCCGGAGGCAGCAGCAGCAATACCGGCAGCGGATCAGGTAAGTGATCTGGTCAGAAGCCAAATGGCTGCTCAGGCTTGGGGATGGCCAGAGTGGAGTGCCTCTCCGCCCATTCCTGAGCCCAGGCCCGGGTAGCGTGCCACCCCCTGAGCTGGGGAGCGCCCCTAGGCCTGCCAGTGGAAGAGATGGGGTCCCGCATTTCTTCCCCGCCCTGGGCCCCACTTAAGGTAAGGCTGGCCCTGATATGAAGACAATTACTACAGCGAGGAGTGAATTTGACATTGCATGTTTGCCTCCAACTGAAAAACCTGCATGGTATCACCTGCTGAGTGTACATTTGTAATGTATTAGTTGGAAAACTCTCAACAGCATTGTACCTGATCCTACACATTGGGGATGGAAGAAGGATAATGGAGTCCTGCAACCAGTTACAACTGATATGGGTCCTGCACCAGAAACATTACTTAATATAATTTGCTGCAACTGCAAAAGTGCTGTGGATGAACCATGCAGCACCAGGTGTACATGCCGACGTTATGGGATGGTATGTACTGTCGTTTGCAGAAACTGTACTGGTAAGGACTGTACAAATGCATTGCCAGTTGATTGTCCAAGTGAAGAGGACTAAATATGAATATTATTTTACAGAAATTGTAACTATCAATTTTTCTTTTCACAGTATTCTTTGTCACATATTATTTTGAATAATATTGGTAATAATGTTTGTATTATTACAACACAATACATTATGCTTCATAACAAACTTTTATATTTTCTAGTCACTTTTGTACTAAAACTTAATCACTTTAGAAATTTGGAATTGCATTAAAATACTGTGTCATATTTTTCATCAGCATTACAGTTTTGTACACAAAAATTTCTGGTTGTATTTGTTGTTATTATTTTTTGCAGGCATATATAACTTAATTTTTTTATATTTTGTACTTTCATACGTTCCAAGTCTGAAAAAAGGAAAACTATTTTTTTGAAAATTTGTTCCACGTTTGGGTGAATTTTTATTTATATCCTACTATACTACTATTTTATTCCCACCATTTGGTTATATCTGCTGGAAAAATATTTCAGAGATACTATTTTGGGGATGAGTTGGAGGGAGGACACTTTTCAAAGGGGTGTAAAGCTACTGACAGAGGAAATCAATAGTTTTTAGGGTTTACAACAATTTAATCACATGCTATTGTCACAAGACTTGTCCGACTTCTTGGTATTAGGATGGTTTGTTTTGAAGTGCTGCGTATCTTGATTTTAAAAGCATGAGTCTGTATTTGCAGATTTATTTATTTTTTTGGCAGCATCTGCCCAGTTCTGTACAAAACCATCTCCAAATCACCATCCCTGGCAAACACCTCCTCATTGTTCCTTGGTGTGGGTGGTTGTCACAAATGGCTTCATTTTCTGAGCTGTTTCCTCACAATATGACTAGGCAACTGGGTAAGTCAGCACGTGTCTGGAAACTTATTTCACAGGTGGCCACTTACCACAATGCTAGCTTATGCAACAGATGGGGAGTCATGCAGGTACTGAGAGTCTGGCAGCTGCTAAAGGAGGGGACTTCTGCTTACAAATAGCCATGAACACAGAATAGCAGAAAAAAATAGGTCTAAGGCCCTTTTCAAGCGGGCCGGCGGTGCAGGGGGGATGGGGAGTGCCATGATGGGCTGTGCATAGGCAGCCCGTTACACAGATGCCCACCCACCTCCATGCATGGAGCATCCGCCATTGACGTCCATTGCTCTGTGCATGGGCAATGGGTGGAGGTGGGTAGAGCATGGGAGCGCACACGCACCCCCATGAGCCTGCTGCGGTGATTGCACGGATGCCCCCCACCCCACCTGCACACATAGGGGGGGGGGAGTGCATGTAAAACGGGCCTAAATTACAAGCAAAAATATGCTAGTCTTGGAATTTGAATAGGATACAAAGATGTGCATTGGTCATCATGCAATTTAAACCAAGAGAAGGAAACTACTTTTATTCTTACTTTATATAGCAAAAGAGGGTGCAGAGGATGTGTGGTGTAACTGAACATCAAAAATTAATTCTGATAACATTTTCCTTTTTCTAATGGGTGAAAAAATGTACACTCATCAACCATTTCTATGGGTGTTTTCAGACGTAACGGGGCCAATTGGCCCCATCACAAAATCAATGAAATGATCCCCTGCGGGGATGACCCGTAACGCCCTAACAGACGTGCCGGGGGATCCCGGCGGGGAATCGGGGAGGGGGCGGGGCCGCGCGGTGCACGGTGGGGGTCACCACGGCGGGGAATCGCCTTCACCATGCGACCGCCTCTGGTCCCGCCGCTGCAGCCGCTCGCGTGGTGAATGTGATTCCCCGCCGTGGTAACATCTGGGGGGGAACATCCGTTCCCCCCAACAGACGTTACTTGGTCCAAGCCACCATAGGGAATTGACTGTGGTTGACATTGGCCACGTAACGTCTGAAAATACTCTATGTTAGGAGGGAGCCCACATCACCATCTCACACAGGGCCCCAACTTCCCTGATCTGGCACCGATATCTTGTGAAAACAATGCCTAATAAAGTTATCCCAAATAGATACAATTAACTGTCTGCAATGTAATTTTAGGCTGCATGAAGTGAAGCGTTCCTTCCAAGTCAGCAGAAATAATAATTCCACTCTATTTGGCAGTGGTCAGACCTCACTGGAGTATTGTGTCCAGTTTTGGGTGCCTCATTTTAAGGAGGACATTGGCAAATTGGACCAGGTTCAGAAGAGGGAAACAAAGATTATAAAGGGCCTGGAAAACAAGGCTTATGAGGAAAGGCTGAAGGAACTGGGTATGTTTAGCCTAGCAAAAAGGAGATTAAGGAAAGACAAAACTGCAGTCTTTAAATGTCTAAAGGGCTGCCACCAAGCAGATAACTAGGAACTGTTCTTCATTACTACAGAGGGCAGGACTAGAAACAATGGGTCGAATTTAGTTAAATATCAGAAAAAAACATCCTAACATTAAGAGCTGTGCGGCAATGAACCAAATTGCCTAGGGAGGTTGTAGCTGTAGCTTTCCTGCAAAAGAGCAGGGAGTTGGACTAGAGGACCCTCGAGGTTCCTTCCAACTCTAAGATTCTGTGATTTTAGGAAATCACTGATATGTTTTGATATGGATACAATAGTCCTGGACTCATAAGCAGAATGCATGAGTAAGTAAAGAGAAAAATGATGATCCTCCCACCTGATATTTCATACTCACAGTTTCCTGAGATCCCTTTCCCCCCTTTTTCTCCCACGCAAAATCTTTAACTTCACGACAGACATTCATAAAAACAGATTTTGAATCATTAAGTTTAATATGTATATATTAAGCTATTGTTATGTGCAAGGTAATTTGGAACACCAAAGGAAAAAAGAAAACATATAAAAATATTAATGGTATGTATATTAGTTAATACTGTATACTGTTAAGTATTGTCATTTACATACCTATACATGCTGGAATGTTTCAAATGGAATACTCTATTGCAATTCACCTGGAATATGAATAAAGACATCTTTTTCAAACAAGCAAAGAAGAACTCTTCTCTTGCTTATTATTAAGCACTTCTTAATATTTTGTTTGGGACATCATAATATCCACATCAGCCAACCAGGATTTATGCAGGATGCAAATCTCATGCCAGATAATTGCCTGATGTAAAATGGCCTACTTCAATGGAGTTATGCCACTTTTTACAAAGTGAAGAATTGGTCCAATTAGTGGGAAATTAGCAGGAAAAACAGAAAATGCTGTAGCAGCCTCTGAGATGTGTTGCACAAGTTTTGCATGGCACTGCAGGGGTATGATGGCTGTAAAACTTGTTTGTGTGGTCCACTGAGTGGCACTCAGATACAAGATGTAATGTGGTGCTGCCCATCCATACTCTGATGTTGGGTTAGCTCACCAGCTTGGAAATACTTAGCCTACGACTGCTGGCTTAATAAGGCCAACATACATACTATTGCACAAGTGTGCTTACAAATAAACATGGGATCAAATATTTGCTAAAAGAATAATGTCTCAAAATAATATTTTAACTAAAGAGACAGTTTGAGCTGCAATGCAAGATGGACCAACTATTTATGTGAGGGATTCTCAACCAGGTGCTCAGGAGCACCAGAGTGCTCAGCCAGTGTGTGAAATTGCTCCCCAATCCAGCTGTCAGTAGTGCTCGGGAGCACTTTGAAACAGTCCTTCATCCATTAAAGTCAACGTGACCTGGGATTAATTAATTATCCCAATTTCCATTGCACTGAATTGTAGAGGGGTGACAATCTATGCATATGTATGCAAATCATTCATATAAATTATGCAGTGCTCCCAAATTTACGTCACTCCAGTGCTCATGACTGCAAAAAGGTAAAGAACCCCTGATTTATGTGATCAGGACAAATTCTATGGAAGGAGTGTTTATTTTGGCTTATGAAGAGAAATTAGATAGCATCACCAGAGATAGCACAGTTATGATTTATGTAATATATTCAATGGAATAACAGATAACCAGCACAAAGTAAATGTAGATGAATCTGAAGAGATTGTGGAAAAAAATACAGGGACAACCTAACAGGCGGACATCATCAGCACCACAGTTTCCATTGGAATAATTATTTCCATGATGGATGTCCCACCTCATTCCTCCCCACTTCTTCCACTTGCAACAGAACACCAAGCATATATTTCTGTACTGAATTCTATTTGCAAGTTAGCTTTGCTTTAAGGCAAAGTCAACTGACACTAAATAAAACCTGAAGGACACCAAGAAAGCACATGTAGAAAACAAAGCCATTCAAGCACATCAGGAGTATTCCAGTCAGGTTGTGGTTCACTAAGTGGGGGGTAAAATATGCCTCTTTGCACTTATACTCTATTTCGTTGACCTTTCTTTTCACTGTGTATGATGTGGTCACATTATGGAAATTGGCAAGGATGGAATATTAACAGCTTTACAAATTTGCTCTCCCTGGGAATTTGCCACATTCTGAAGATGCTCACTTTCAATTTTGTTTAAAAATGTGTTGGTCTGGTTAAGATCATCTTGGAGATGTTATTTCTGTGCAAGACCTGGTATAGTTGCTATGGAGTCACTCATAAAGAAAGAAAAGGAAAAACCTGAACTAAGAATAAATTCTCTAAACTGCAAAAACTGAGCCTCACAGTAAGACTGTGACTTCTGCTTCTCTTGCTATTCTAAGGTCCCATTATTCAGATAATAAATAATTGTAGCAGCATGGCCCAATCAGCATGTTTCCCTATTAACCATGTAAGGCATGCATTGTTTTGTTAAGAATACCATACAAATCCTTCTGAGAAGGAGCGAAAGGGCAGCTGTGTCCCCCCTTCCCTTCCTTTCCCATATGGGTGTTGTTTATGCGCCCGTGTGTGTGTTTGTGCTGTGTGTTCCACTGTGACCTCGTTCTCTCTGTGCCTGCTGTGTGTGCCGCCTCAGTGGCTCTTCTCCCTCCTCCCCCTCCCTTCCCGTTTCCCTTGTGTGGGTGTTTCGTTTTGGCACTTTTTGCTTCCTTTGTCCTCAGCCGGCCATGTCTGCCTCCCGCCCCTCCCCGGTGACTTCTGGCTGTTTTGACCTCGGCCGGGAATCGGCGTCACGTCTGTCGCACTGCCCCGGGCCGTGGTCTGTCGGTCCAATTCCCTGCCATGGTCCCGCTTCCGTCACATCTGTTTGGGACTTTCCTGGACCACGGGGGGTGGTTGTTCGGCTCGCCACCGCTGGGAATCCACTGTGGTGAATCGGGACCATGTAACGTCTGAAATCACCCTAACACACTATATGAAAGGACCACTGAAATGCAATAATTTGAGGTATGAAACTCAGAAACCTTTAACAGGGTGCAACAAATTTAGGATGGGAAGTGTGGTAGAATGCCGAATGCTGTTGGAGGAATATAGGTAGGCATAAGAAAAAGCATTTCCAAGGTACAAATGGCAGTTAGGCACCTAGGCTGTGAAGTAAGTGCTTTGTGCATCGTGTACCTAGTTCCCATTGACATCCAGTAACAATTAGGTGCCTGTCTAGAATTAGCATGTTTTGAATTAGGCATCTAATTCTCCCAATGTGAATTTTCTTAACTGAAATGTTACCCAGGCAGCTAAGTTCATACCTCTAAACTTGCAGTAGGTGGTGTAGGACCTCAATCCTATATACAATCTGAAAGCTGATGAAAAAATACAGATGTACAATATTCTGTACATTCTGTACAACTAGCACTGCATCAGTGGTCCAGCTAGTTGCTTGATGAACTCTCAAACCTAAGTGGGTATTTTCTTCTGAACACCTGCAGATAGTTGAGCTGGGCTGAGCAATTCTTGATAAAAAGTGCAGATTGTCTTCTCACTCCTCCCACACAGCTTCATCTGAACAGTATACGTGTGCACTTTCCCTCAGTGGTATTTTAGTATTGCCCAATTTTACCTTGTGGGTAGTTTAAGAACACAAAATCATTTTAAAGTGCTCCTACAGAAGTTTACTTTTTTCCTCTGCCTTTTTATAAAGCAAAAGATGGTAAATTTTGTTGTCCTGTGAACACTTATGTGAAATACTACTACCACTACTTATATAGCGCTTCCCATCCCCCCACTGAATAGCATTCAGGGTGCCTCACAAAATTAATATATTAAGTTACAATAAAAGAACAAAAAATTCATTTAAAATCTATTTAAAAACAGTTTAAAATGGGAAGGCAAAGGGGGAGGAAAATATACAATAAGGGAAACCAGCAGTGAATCCTCTAAAGGCAACTGGAGAATAAAATATCTTCAGGTCCTTTTTAAAGGTGAGGAGGGAGTAATTGAGACAACTATATGGAGTGAAGGTGTTCCACATTGTGGGGTCCACCACAGCAAAGGCCTCATTGCCCTCTGATGCCCATCGATGCTGATGGGATCCCCAAACAGCAGGTGGAATCTGAGCACAAATAGCCATCAGGGCAAGGTTCCAGGAACATGTCTCGAATATAGCCAGGACCTACACCACTGAAGGCTCTGAAAACAAGCCGACCAATCTTAAATTTGGCCGTTTTCACACGGTGCTGCTGGGTGGGGGGATGGGTGTACGCCGACAGTGGGTGGAGGGGGGTGTACTCTCTTTCCTACGGGCGCACACCCATCTTCACCCATGGAGCCTCCTCCGTTTTGTCGGATAGCTCTGTGGGTGGGTGATGGGGTGGAGGTGGGTGTGCACTGTGAGCACACAGTGGTGTGCTTACACTGCCTGTGGTGTTTCCACAGACACACACCCATCCTCCCCCCAACACACACCTGCCCACACAGGGGGTGGGGGTGTCCATGTAAAAAAAGGCCATAGTCCATCTCTCTACAGGCAGACAATGCAGAGAACACAGGGTGGGCATAACATGGCTATGGCCCTTTTCACACAGACACTCTAACACTGACAAAAATGGGTGTTACATTTTATTATACATGTTGCAGGGCTGCAGGTGTGCTCTATGGGTGCCCTGCAATATGTATAATAAAATGTAACACCCATTTTGTCAGTGTTAGAGTATCTGTGTGAGAAGGGCCTATGGCTGTCCAAACCAGTAGCAGCCATGCTGCTGCATTCTGAATAAGCTGCAAGCAATGGAGAAGCACCACTGGAAGTTCATAGAAGAAGGAATTACAAAAATCAAGCCTCATAGTCACCAGGGCATGGGTCACTTTAGAAAGGTCACCCTGGGATAAATAACAGCTTGTGCAAATTAAAAATTATCTTTGAGTCACATCCAATACCTGAGTTTTCATGGAAAGAGTGTTGTCAAAAATGACACTGAAATTCTTTGTGTGTCCCACTACCTCCGCCCATACCTTGTCAAGATGCAGGGGCTTGAAGGAGGAGAGGACATCCTCATAGTGGCTACCTCTCCCCACCAGCATCACCCTAGTCACCCTAATCTTCCCTGGACTGAGCACAAGGTAGTTCCAATTCAGCCAGCTGTCTATGTTGTTCAGGCATTTCTCCAGGACAGAGGCAGCACTGACAGATCTCACAAAGCAATTGATATAGTTGTGTATTATCAGAGTACTGATGAAACTCAACCCCGTGCATAGTCATAACATCCCCAAGATGTTGCATGTATATGTTAACAATATAAGCAACAGAATAAACCTAATGGAAACACCATGTTTCAAGTCTCTCGTGGATGACACATATCTATCCATCACCTGCTCTTGAAGGTGTGACGGAAACCACTACCTGGAGGCTTCCATGACACCTGCAATGTTCCTCAGCTGCCAAAGCAGCAGCCCATGGTCAATCATATTAAATCAATTATTTTGTGTGGCTACCCACCTGTCACCCCACTTATTGTGTAGGTGGCTGATAAGCCGGGGAATTGCGGTAGGAGATAAAGAGGAGAGACTTGCTATATTTTTTTACATCTAGTTTCATTATTTGTGTGATGTTCAAATGTGACCTGCATCTGTGGCCCTTTTCAAACAGGCCGTGGTGGGTGGGGGTATGGGTGTGCGCCCACGGTGGGTGTGCGGCCATTTCCACGGGTGCACACACATCTCCACCCATGGAGCAACCGGCATTGGAGCCCATTGCTCCATGCGTGGGTGATGGGTGGAGATGGGTGTAGCATGGGAGCGTGCATGTGCCCCCACCCGTCTGCTGCGGCATTCCCACAGGCGCCTCCACCCATCTTCATGCAGCAAAACTATGTGGAGATGGGTGGGGTGTGTGTCTCGTGTGAAAAGGGCCTGTGTTGTGTATTTCTCTCAACCAAAAAGAAGGCAAGAAAACTACCAGATACAGTGGGATCCAACTAATCATGTCTGCAGGGATCTGTGTTCACTTTATTTTCCCCATTGCTGCCAGTGTGGGAAACACAGGCTGTTTCTGCATGGACACCCTCCCCCCACTGAGTGTGCAGGCGGGTGTGCAGTGGGGGTGTGCATCCGTGCAAATGCCATGCCGGTGGATGGGTGTGGGTGTGTGCATGCTCCTGTGCAACACCCACCTCCAGCTATCACCCACCCAGGGAGCCGGCAAACCAGAGGAGGCTCCGTGTGTGGAAACGGGTGTGCGCCCATCGAAAAGGCTGCACACCCACCTCCACCCACCGCCGGCACCTCCCCCCCCCAACACACACACACACACACACACACACACTGTGTCCATGCAAAAGCAGCCACAGTGAACATGGGCCCCTGCATATAGGCTAAAACATAAAAAACGGTTAAGGCCTAACTACGCATATATGCTGAGACTCTGGCAGAACTCTGACACTTCACTAATGGACTTAGAATGACTTCAAGAAATTTTACTGTATTTCTATAATTTGTCATCTTTCTGCAGTTGAAGGGCCAGGATAAACTGAGTATTACTAAAATCATAAGTAGGAATTCCTGCCTAACTATCAAGGAAGATACATGTAAAAAAGTTTTGTGGTATGTATTTATTCACTGTAAATAACAAAGAAAACATCAGGTTATGTAAGTGATTTGCAGCATCAGGGCCATAATAAACACAACACCTTGAACCTTTTTAACACAAACAGTTTATTACAATATTTTTTTCTCCCTAAATTAAACTTCCCTGAAAACTTGGAAAATTTTAGTTTCAAGTTTGAAAATTCAAAATTAGATCTGAAATCTTACTTTTAGCTCTTGTTAACAGCAAACAGCCTGGAGCCAGAAAAATAGTCCCTCATCAGCAAGCTTAAAACCAATCCTCCCTGTCATAACTTTTCATAACATGATAAGATAACTGATGACATAGAAGTTTTCAAGGCTTGTCTCCGGGGAAAGAAAGAAGAGGCATCAAACATTAGGATGACGGGGCTCATGTTGAAAACCCCATGGAATAAAAGTGAAAAGAAGAAAAACCCAACTTCTCTAGAGCAAAAAAACATCAAACATAATCCTGAGAGCTTGGACTCATGGGGCCACATGATCAAAACAGTTTAGCTGCCATTTACAAGTGAGCAGGGCTTGACTGAAACTTTGGTCACAGGTAACAGAAAGGGACTTTCTGGGGTCTTAATGCTTGAAAATGTGGCCCCATTTTGCTGCCAAAATGGAAGCTGAGGTGATCTGACAATCTGCTTGTTAGTTCAAATTTGCTGTACAAGCTGGGAAAACATCACTCAGGCTGCTTTTATACGAGGTGCTGAAAAGCGCCTCCTGAGTCCCGCATTGAAAGAAAAGCCGCCGCGGGGAGTGTTTCTCCGCGCTGCCGGAAGTGACATGCCCCCGTTGTTGTGGTAAGTCAGGATTGGTTTAGAAACTAAAACGGCTTACCATATTTTTTATTTATTTTATTTTATTTTTATTTTATAAATTTCTACCCCGCCCCTCCTGCGAACAGCTCGGGGCGGCTTCCAACCATAAACACTATAGACACAAACACACATGGCCTGGGAGCCCGCCAGAGCTGCTACGTGCCGCCCCCCCCCCCAGTTGCCTTGTGCAGGCTCCGCGAGGTCCCAAGCAGGTGGGCCAATGGGTCCACAGTTGACGATATGCCTGCGTGCCTCCCTGCCCCCTCCCCACTATAGATTTGCAGTCTCTTCTGCAATCACTCTAGGCTGTGACCATGACTCTATGGTGGAGAAAGAGGCCTGCCCCATGCCCCCCATCAGATGGGAGGCGGCCCCGGGCTAGCACATTGCCCTTGCTTGGGCCTGGTCACCCTGCACAGTGTGCCTCGTCTTTCCGGGGATGATGCCATTTGGAGTTGCCCTGGCTCAAACCAGGGTGAACATCTGGCAAACGCCCTTCACACAGGTGGGTAAATCAGAAGCAAAGGGGGGGGGGCAATTTGGGCCCCCGTCTCATGTGATAACACCCAATGAAGCCTATATCACTTTCCAAGCTTTCCAGGCACGAAGGGGACTACAATTTGTTCCAGCTGTGTCTAGTTTAACTGACCATTTAAATAACAATGCTTTACTCTATTTTAACTTATTACAATAAGTTAAAATAGAGTACACTTATTACAGACTGATAGCACATCTTTAAACAGCTGTCCTTTTCTTTCTTCTACTTGGCTGCTTTTGCAGATGCTAAATATTTTTCATCACTTAATACTTTGGTTTCATTGTCTTCCTGAACAAAACAAGTGATGATAATGGGCTAATACATCTCATATTGGAAGAAACAAGAAATACTTTCTTGTGTTTTTCTGGGAAGTGAAGGGTTATCTTCCAAGCACAGTTCAGTCCTTAGAGCCCTGCCTCAAGGCCCTGTCATACCAACTGAACTGAACAGGAAAGGCAACTTCTTTGCCAAAGAGATTTCTTCTTCACAAACACTAAGAGTCAGATTTTCAAAAATGCACAGCATCCATAATTGGTGCTGGAGTTTCAAAAGAGTTCTGTATTTAAAAAGTGAATATTTTTATTCATTATATATTAAACGTGTTCTGCCGGTAGCGGCAGGTGACTGGCTGGATAAGATATGGGGAATCCTGCACTCTATGGGATTCTCCGTTGAGTATGTTATGTCACGTTCGGGATGGCAGGTGTGGGCTGAAATCAAGGCTCGGTCAGCTGATCTGGAGATACAGTATCTCCATAAGCAAGTGGCCGCTCAGAAAATCTCTCCATTGTATGGTTTTTTCCAGACCCCAGACCTTGGTGCCGCATACCTACGGGACTACTCCTTGGAAAAATATAGATGTGCCCTAACCTTGGCTAGGCTGGGTTTTTTTCCCTCTGCGTGGGTCGAAGGGAGATGGTATGGTGTTCCTGCATCTAATCGGCATTGCCGTATATGTTTGAGTAAGGGGATGGTATGCACGGACGTCATGTCCCACATTTTGATTGCCCTGCTTATGGAAAACTGCGTAATAAATTTTTGTCCCCTTGGTTGGGGAACCTCCCTCCTGAGGTCAATAAGGAATTGACATGTCTCAAGGATGCTGACCTTAACATTTCTGGTAGGGTTGCTAAATATCTAACCATTGTCCTGAAACTGAGAAGGACGACGGGTTTTGGTAGGCCCTTTGAGAAACCCCTTTAGCGTGAGGACCAACCTTTAAATCAATCGTGGTTATAGTCAGTGTCCACTTTATTGATGGGTAGTTATCTTAATTGGTTTGATATCGTATAAGGGTGTAACATGGTGTATTTCATTTTACTTAACTGAACATTTTAAGCTTTTTAATTATTTATTTTAACTATTATTGAATATTAGGTGCTCTTCTTTTTGGATTGTACTGTTTTAACTATGTTGTATGTCATTGTGATGGCTTCGGCTTACAACAAACAATATCATCATCGTCATCATTATATATGCCCTTGTCTCTACATCTTTGGCACCATTTTATATATTTTCTTTAGTTTAAATGGAGTGAAGTACCAGAGTGGAGCAAATAAAATTTGTCTTAATATTTACACAAATTGAGGAGTTTTCTGGTTCTCCTCCAGATGTTTTCCTACTGTGCCAAAGGTTACCAGTTGTTAGGTCTTCCTCCCATTTTCATAAATATAGTTTTGTCTTCCTGTTTATCAGTAAAATTAATTTGTGCCATGTGAAAATCAAACCCTTGAAGTAATCTTTACTTGTCTTTCTAACTTCATTAATGATCTTCCTGTCTTTGTTGTAATATACAGTTACTAATAAGCCCAAGCTGGTATATGAATACTCAGTATTGATTCTTTAATGGCACTAATCTGCATAACTTTATTCTTACCACATAACTGACTAGCTACTTTTTGCTTTCCTATATTTCCTGCATGGAACTAGATAAAACTTGAATGTAATTCTGTGTTGTTGCTATAGACTGTTCCATACAAGATTATCAGATTGTTTTATTGACACTATTTTATCAATAGCCATATTATTCCTGGTATGAAACATATAAGGATAATTATCCTCACTTTATAGGTGGGAAATGAAGTCGCTGATGGCCATTATCCTGAGATCTAGCCATCTAGTCCAGTAGCATTATCTTAAGTGTATTTTGGATACATTTTTCCTCCCTTCTCCTGTTGCCAGCAAATGTTCCCATTCCACAAGGAAATACCAACCTTCTAGAAGCTATGGTCACGTGGTCTATATGACCATGTGCCTATGGTTACATAGGAAGACTGTGGGAGAGGGAATAGACTCAGGAAAACTCTTGACTCCCATTTCTTTGCTTTAATCGTTAGACTGCTCTTCTCACAATTTAGGGTTATCAAAGTATTTTCATTCCAGGTACATCTGTCATGTTCTCTTTTGGACACGACAGATGCTGAGCAGGCAAATCATACCTTGTGGTGCTCCCGCACTAAAATTAACCTTTGCATATCGTTTCATGGAAGAGGAAGCTATTACATTTGCCTGCCCTGAAATGAGGCCACAAGAATAGCAGCAAGATGGTGTTTTCACCAGCAGCTCAATTTATTTGTAGTAGATGTTATCCTCTTCTCAAAGCCACTCTTTTTCTAATGGGGATGTGGGGGTGGAGAAGTTTCAGTGTTTTTTAAATTCCAACTTGCATTGTGATGACAAAAAAAATTAAGTTTTCAAGTTTAAATTACAACACAAAAGAAGTTTTAACTATACATAGATTTTAAGGCAAGAAGAGATCATTATTATGATGTACTTTGACTTTCTGTTTAGCAGAGGTCATAGAAATGCGCTCATTATTCTTGTATGAAGCTTATACTGACTGGTTGAGCTTCTCTGATTGGGACTTATTCCCACTCACTAGAATTTCAATACATTATGGGAAAGAAATATACAACTTGATTTTTTTCCAATTCAATTCATTTTTTGATTAGCTTGAGAAGCTAGACAAATGTTGCCACAGCGAAGAAAAACTCCTAACCCCTTCCCAGGTTTCTCTCCGGGATAAGCATGACTCACCCTGGATCTTACTTTGATTCATTCAAAAAACTAGAGTCCCAGAAGAAATCTTTTGGTGTGTGATCCCTGATGCTGCTTTTCCCTAGGTACCCTGGCACTGTGTAAGGCTTTGCCTTACTAGCGAAGTGGCTCAAAACACCACACTTGTCTACTAACTGGGCAAACTCTTCACAAAACACCAGAACTCATCGCATGAGATCCCCCTCCCTATGCCCTGGTTGTGATGTTGTGGACGAGCCCTTTGTGCTTGAGATTTGAGACTCTGGGTATTTTCAGATGTTACGAGATCACGCTCAACCACAGTGAACCACGGTCAATCCCGTGGTGGGGCCAAAGTGCCCTGAACGTCTGTTTGGTGGCCGCCAGATGTTCACCATGGTCAATACCCACATGGGGTCAATTTCAACCATGCTTCCGGGGCTCCCCACCGGACAATCCCCGAAAGCGTGGTCAAAGAGATTCCCAACAGGAACCAACAAAAAGTAACGTCTGGCCGGCAACCACCGGCGGGAATCAAAGGAAATGATTTCCAGCCGGGGACAAAGCACGCAGCATCGCTGCTAGGCAACGAGCGACAACACAGGTCGGGGAGGGAGATTTAAAGGGCACACAGCAGCCGCTGGGACAAGCCGCCCCGGCAGGCACCTTCTGGGTGCTTTGACCATGGCCCGGGCCGTGATCTGTCGACCCAATTTCCTGCTGTGGTCCCGGTGCCGTCACGTCTGTTCAGGGCTTTTTTTGACCACAGGGGGTGGTTGTTCTGTTCACCCCCGCCGGGGATTCACTGTGTTGAATCGGGACCGTGTAACGCCTGAAAATACCCTCTGTCTAATGTAATGAAGCTGCTGGTTCTGAGTTCCATGGCTATGTGCTAGCTGTGATAAAATGGACATTAGCAGAGTTGGAAGATAGTGAGGTGAAATCAGGTCTAGGCCTTGGATTAGACAGGACCAAACTTTGAGGTGATTTACAATATTCTAAACTCAAATATAGTAAATTAAAATTAATGATGAAATATAGTAAGAATGGCCATTCTCATGAGATTTTAGCTCTGTCCAACCAGAACTAGAAACAGGATAAGGTTTAGAATTTGAGCTACCTTTCCACGCTAAAATTGAATGAAGTATCTAGGCACAAACCAATTAAAAAACTTAGGATATTTACCTAAGACTTCTACAATAGCACCATGTGTAGTGTTGCTGGTCCTTGTGTTTTACCATGTTCTGGATTTTAATAAAAGCATATTGTAAAAAAAAAAATCTCAGTCCAGAAACAATTTTTTCCACCACATGTGATAAAAATCAAGATAGCAGTTTCAAAGTTTTTGGAATACAGAAATAAAAGCTAGATACAGTCAGATGCAGAATGTTGTTTGGGATTTGATTACACTTCTCAAATTCTGTCAAGCAGACAGTGAATGGGTATTGGATATAATACATTAAGAGAGAAGGTTTTGACAGGTCTCTGTCTAATTAGCTGACAGTATTATCATTATTTTTGTATGATAAAATTATAAATAAACTCCTGGGGCTGAAATCTAATAGTAGTGAGGACTAGCCCAGGAGAAAAATGAGTGCTTCTACATGGGGAGTATTTCAAGATTTCCTTTGAGATGTACCATAATGAACGGTTACTGAAAATCAACAACGCAACTGTCAGATATGAGATGGGAAAGATTTATGTGCTACCTCTGAAAACTCCTGAACTTGCTTTCAGCATGATACATCACTGTAATGCTGCAGACATTCACAGACAAAATCAAACACGGCTGCCACCCGGCCTCATTAAAATAAAAGGGTAAGACTAGGGTATTTTGGACGTGGCTGCTGGCACTCCTAGGTGACAAAGTCAATTAGTGCTGGCTAGATTCTCACAGTATGCCACAGGCAAAGTTTTTGGGCACCGAGGGTATAATCTTGTCAGGTATCATGGTATGTCTGGATGGTAGTTGGAAAGTACTGTGCAACACAGCTAGATATGACAAACAATTTTTTAAAGGAGAAATCAGTGACTGCAGTGACAGTTTTGACAAGCACCTTTTTATAGTCATAAATACAACAAAACATTAGTAATAATTAGGAACTGATGATTGCTCAATGTCACAACGCCAGTATCATTAGCGCACTAGCAAGCACTGAAAAAAGCTATACTCAATATCCCCTGACCTACCCCACCATACATATTTCATACATCCTGGTTAGTGAGGCATGGCAAGTGAGGCATAAGGATTTTTTGTGCTCAAATATCTACCTGGAATCCAATTCAGTACAGTATTTGAAATTATTCTTTCATATTGTGTCTGTTCCTGTTGTATATCAGGCTACATTTCATATAAGAGTCCTTTGTGGTGGTTAGAAACATTCTAAATCAATTTCTGCTTTATTTATAGGATGGCCGTATAAAAGCATATGATATCATCATCATAATTTATTTGTGGCTATTTGCCATAAAACAGAATATAGAAGATTACAACAAAAAAAACCTTAAACAGAGAGCTAACATAAAATAAAGAGTTACCGATTTCAATACAAAAGCCCATTTGAAGTCAACAAAAATGACACCTTGATGTCTATGGGGAAAGACACCTTGGTTCCTAATAAGGGAGTTATCCAACTTGATCTTAGATTTTCATAATGGGGTCAAATAAACAGGATATGCTCCAATGTCTCTATTTCGCCTGAAGAGCAAGAACATGATCGCTTGGAAAAATCAACCCGTTGTGCTCTGCCTATAGTAATAGCTGATTCTAAATTCTGGAAATGCACCAGTCAGCATCCGGCGTATAGAAAAATCTGTTAAACCAAGCAAGTATGATTCTAGAAAAAAAGAAGATTTCACTTGGAAGTACCAAAGTGCAATTTTGTTTTCAGAAACCTTAGAGAGCACTTCTTGTGCTCCAATATCCAGGATCCTTTGTTTTATAGCAGGCACCAACTGACTAGGGATGGGCGAACGCGGTTCGGTAGTTCGGTGTTCGGCCCGAACTCAGCCTGTTCGGACAACCGAACACGAACATGAACGCACCAAACGGACCGAACACCGAACACCGAAATGGCGAACACACCGAACGGAACCGAACACCGAACTACGAAATGGCCGAACA
>QEPC01014287.1:2020105-2033615 GCA_003113815.1 Sphenodon punctatus
GTCAGTTTTCACAATGGAGAGATGTAAAAAGTGGTGTGCCCCAGGGATCTGTATTGGAACTGGTGCTGTTTAATGTATTCATTGATGATCTGGAAAAGGGCGTTAAGAGTGAGGTGATCAAATTTGCAGATGACACCAAGTTATTCAAGGTAGTTAAAACACAAGCAGACTGTGAAGAACTGCAACAGGATCTTACGAGACTGGGTGCCTGGGCATCTAAATGGCAGATGAGATTTAATGTGGACAAGTGCAAACTGATGCACATAGGGAAAAATAACCCAAACTATGAATACACAATGCTGGGTTGGGTACTAAGCTAGGAGTTGCCACTCAGGAAAAGGATCTGGGAGTGATTGTGGACAATACACTGAAATTCTCAGCCCAGTGGGCAGCAGCAGTCAAAACAAACAAACAAAATGTTAGGAGTAATTCGCAAAGGGATAGAAAATAAAACTGAAGATGTCATTATGCCTCTATACAAGTTGATGGTGTGACCGCACCTTGAATATTGTGTGCAGGTCTGATCACCCCATCTCAGAAAAGACATAGCTGAACTAGAAAAGGTACAGAGAAGGGCAATGAGAATGATAAAGGGTACAGAATGGCTTCCGTACAGAGAGGCTCGACAGGTTGGATCTCTTCAGCTTAGAAAAGAGAAGACTGAGAGGGGACATGATCGAGGTTTATAAAAACTTGAGTGGTGTGGAACGAGTAGATAGGGAACGGTTATTTACCCCTCTCAATAGTACTAGAACTCCATGAAAGTAGCTCCTGGCAGATTTAAAACAAATAAAAGGAAGTACTTTTTCACTCAACGCATAATTAATGTATGGAATTTGTTGCCAGAGGATGTTGTCAAGGCCGGTAGTATAGCTGGGTTTAAAAAAGGTCTGGAAAAGTTCTTGGAAAGAACTTGGCCATACATACATACATACATACATAGAACTTGGCTATTAACCAAGTAGCTTACGGGATGAACTTCTTACTTTTGGGAGCTGGGAGTGAACAACGGGGAATGGATTGCCCATTGTGACTGTTGGTTTTTCTCCCATGCGATCGAGATTGGCCACTGTTGGAGGACAGGATGTTGGGCTTGATGGACCATTGGTCTGAGTCAGTAAGGCACTTCTTATGTTCTTAAAGCTTAATGTGTGTCTTGCTTATCCAGAGGTGTGTTAATTGATTTCCTAAGAACTGTGTATAACTGCCTTTGCTTGACACTATAGGGTTGGTTTTACTTTTGTTTCTTGGGGGATAGTTTAGATACTCTAAGAAGGGTATTTATCCCCCAGGTGGAGGCTCTGTGCCAAAGAGAGCACTTGGTATTACGGTAAACAGAGGGCAAGAAGAGAAAGATGCCAGGTTGGACCTAGGACACCCCCTTCCGCCCCCAGAACATCAGGCGCCACCCCAGTGTTACCCAGGGGGAATACTTGAGGAAAATACCAGCTGTGTGTGTGTGTATGTTTTACATACAGATACACACGCAACACAGTCCAGTATCATCATCCCTTCTCCTCTCTGGGAGGTAGGGCATCTGGTACCGCAGACCCCCCCCCGGGCTAGCGCACTCACAGCCAGGCTCCTCTTTTTAGGCTTTTCTCTCTCCAAGAGAGTCAAACTATGGCTTGACTCTCTTGGCAGCCAGTTCTCATGGTAGTCCTGTGTGCAGAAGAACCTGGGAGCAGGCACCCTGGCTCCTTCCTCTGGGCCTTCCAGGCAAATCTGTCCTAAGGCAGAGCTGTCTAGCTTCCCCTTGTCTCTCACTTGTGGTGTCCCAGGCCAGGCTTTCAGCTCAGCTTTAAGTACTCAGAGCTCCTGGTCACCTGACCAGCCCCAACCACCCCCACTCCCCAATTAGCCATAGCAACCACACTTGGGATGCTCAAGCCCTTTAATTGAGCTTCTGAAAGTCCAGCAATCAGAGCTAGAAGACTCCTGGAGCTGGTACAGCAGAACCACTACAGCTCACCCTGTTACAATGTCCTACAGAAATTATGACACAGGGTCTTTTGTTTAGTGAAAAATGGGTTTGAAGTAAATTTTTAAAATTAACCTTTTTAAATAAGGTTATCAATAGTTTCCACAGATCACATTGCTAACACCCAAAGCACCAGATTGTTCTTCCTCTTTGAGCTCTAACTGGAAAATCACTCAGCAAGAGAGGAAAATTACAAACATGCACTGAAAGTGATGATGGAGACTCTTGCCTCCACCATCCTGCTTCTCCCCACACATTATTATTAATTATTATTATTATTAGCACGCATTTATATAGTTATACTGCATTTTACATGAAATACAAGAATTTGGCGTCATGAGGGGGGGGGAGAGTGAGAATTTTCAAAGTGCTTACTGAATTTAGGGGCTCAAAGCCTACTGAAATACAATTTGCCTTTACATCTTTTATTTACTTTTGCAAGATCTTTTCCTTTGCCTCTAGGAGGACATTTCACTACAGCAACCAAGTGCAAGGAACAGAATGGATTGCTTACAGGAAGTTCAAATTCTAGAAGGGTTTCTCCCTTCATTTTATGGTAGGCATTTCTTATTCTTTTCTTTTTTCTTTGTCTGTCTTTCTTATCTTAGTAACTATTCTTCCCATTAATTATTAGAGCTTTTAAAATCCTTTATTTTATTTCTCATTTTCCTTCTTTTCTAATTTGCCTTCCTATATCTTTCTTTTTCTGATGTCCTTCATACTGTCATGGTTAATAAACCAAGCATAGCCCTCTCCATAGCATGAATTGATAGGATGGGTAGTCCTTGTCCCTGCAAAGTGGATCCACCAATTTCAATTAATATGATGCACTAACCTGACTGTATCAATCACAAAACTCACAATCTATTTGGACCTTATTCTCCTACTTTTTGTATCGCTGACTGTCTCTCTGACATCTCTGCTTGGATGTCTTCCCGCCAACTCAAACTTAATATGGCCAAGACCAAACCCCTCATCTTCCCCCTAAAACATTCCCCTCCTACTTCCCTCTCAGTTTCCATTGGGGGTGTCACCATCCAGCCTGTCCCTCAAACATGTAGCCTGGGATTCATCTTTGACTCCTCCTTCTCATTTACACCTCAGATCCAGGCTGTTGCCAAATCCTGCTGCTTCATTCACTCTGTCTACTATTGCTAAAATCCAGCCCTACCTTACTGTTGCCACTGCAGAAAACCTAGGCCATGCTCTAGTCATTTTCGCCTTGACTACTGTAACTTCCTCTTTATTGGTTTCCCCTGCTCCGATCTCCCCCCCTCATCTCTTTCCAATGGTCTGCTGCCAAAGTCATCAACATTGTCTGTCGTTTTAACCACATTTAACCCCTCCTCTGCTGCCTACATTGGCTCCCTCTAAGAGTGAACTCACACATTATTCTGCTAAACTCCGATGTCTGCAGGGTCTCGGAAACTGTATAAACCTTTACATCTGATGTATCTGTCAGATCCCAGTTTAAAGCGGGGCTGGAACTCGGGAGTGTCTCACTCACACGCAACAGTGATCTGGGGATCATCCAGGGCTGATTATACAGCTTCTGGGGCCCTGTGGATATCTGAGTTAGCAGAATTACATGTGAGTTCACCCTTTGTGAACACTCCTGGTCTTCATCTTCAAGGCTCTTCATGGCCTTGCTTCCTAATATCTCTTTGGTCTTGTATCCCGACACTCCTGCCGGGAGTTTTGCTCCTCCTCTGCCCCCACCCTTGCATGCTCGTGACTTCCTTGCTCCTCTACACATCTTTTCCCCTTCTCTTTTGCTGCCCCCCCCCCATGCCTGAACTCCCTCCCTGGATACATTTGTTCTGCTTCCTCTCTCCCAACTTTCAAATCTCTCCTGAAACTACCTCTTCCATCAAGCGTTTCTTAGTTTGTCATGAGTGAAATTGCATCCTCTCCCCCACCCCCCACTCAGAATCTTGTCTCCCAATGTTCACCTCTTCCTTATCTCCCCCTCCCATGTCTCTTTTAGATTGTAAGCCCCTTGGGGTAGGGACCTGTCTATAACTATTGATTGTATAGTGCCAGGTACATTGCTTGTGCTATATAAATTAGGGATGGGTGAACACGGTTCCGATGTTCGGAGTTCAGACCGAACTCAGTCTGTTCGGACGTCCGAACCGAACTCTCAAACAACCCAACAGTTCGGTCATGTTTGGATGATTTCGGATGAGTTGGTGGGCAGGAAAAACGTCTTTCCAGGGCCAAAAATTAGGTTTCGGTTTCAATTTCGTTTCGGTTTCACTATTTTTGAATGTTCGGCTAAGTTCAGCCAAACCGAACTCGGCTGAACTGAACCATCGAACCCGAACTCGAGTTTCGAACCGAACGACCGAACATCCGAACCGCGTTCTGTTCACCCATCCCTAATGTAAATAAATAAATAAACAAACTAATAAGATAAAGCTTATTAAGAATCCTGCACATGAAGCTCTCAGGAAATGATTCATACAGCATTTTCAGTGCAAGGCTCTCATAGGCATTAATCTCCCATCCTTTCGTTGGGCAGCAGGCCAGTTTTCAAAATGCATTTTATAAATTCATACAGAAATAATCTGGTTGCAGCTGCATTACAGTGGTGGCTGTCACAGTGCAACTGCAGCACTCCCTCGAAGCTGTCAGTGTCAGCGTAAACATGAAGGCCCAGAGGACATTACGCACCCCCACCCCCCAATCCTCCTCCATGGCAGCCCCTACTGACCCAGGGCTGCTACTGCACAGCCACTCACCGTCTTGCAAAGGGACCAACCTACTCAGTACAGTAGTAGGAAGAGCAGAGCAACTGGCAACACTGATCTTTCCCAGCTGCTGTTCAGGGTATGCGCACCCAACTCAGCCTCCTGCAGCTGGCCCAGCAAGGCTGCTGGAAGGGGCAGTGATGCAGGTCCTGTGCGGCTGCTGGAAAGGAGTGGCACTGCTTGTGGGGCAGCTTCTTCCCCAGTCCAACAGGGTGTGTAAGCAGCCTGGGGAGGCTCCCAATATACCTGTCACTGAAGCAGCACCCTCTCGTGGGGAGGCAGGAAGGGGCAGGCTTTTGTGAAGCAAAGCTTTTTCCTGTGGCCCTTCCCACTCCAGACCTCCCACAAACAACTTGGGGTTGTGCCCTGGGCATACAGTATAAGCATGATCATGTAACAGTAGATGAAAGACACACACAAATGAACAACAGGAGCAAATTATTTGAGAGCAAATGATATGCTGATTACATAGCATATGTCCAGGCCTGCTGAGAAAAATTCCAGGATCATCCTGGTAGCTGAGGGGCCCTTACCTTCCATCCTCCTGTCAGAAGTTTTAAAATCAGTTTCTGAAGTTCATAATGGGTCTTCATTAATATTTACAAATATGTTACTTGCAGTTACTATTTTACTCATACTTTAACGTATATTGTAGTTTGGTGGGGAACTCCTAACCTTGAGGGCCTGATACCATTGTAATGCCATTCTCTCACCAAACCTAGATACGACACTGGGTGTTAACACACAAGATATTGCCCCACTTTCGCCCCCATTAGTCCTGGACTGACCTGTTTGTGTGTTGTGGGGCTGCCAGCTGTTTGCCTCAGGGCTGCTCCACACGGCGTATTGCTGGAAATGTAGAGCATGCTGCATGGGCAACTCTGGTCAAATCTGGGACAACATGCTGCCCAGGGCAACATGCTGCCTGGGGCTGCATCCTGTGTGTTGCAGGGGGCGGGGAAGGGGGTTGCGTGCAGGGCACCCACCGCCCCATTCCTCCGTCTGTTGGGGCATGAGCGCACATTCAGCACCATACGACCAGCAGCCTCAGGTACCCGAGGAGCGACTGCCTGTTTGGTGTGGTCCTATGCGGAGACTGCAGGTGGTGGTGGCGGCGGGTGGGGGGCACAGAGCAACCGTGGGCTCTGGGGACCTCCCCTCTCATGTGAAAACACCCAGAGAGGTTACTTTATAGCTGCAAACTTTAATGAATCCTGAATCTGAACATAGCTTGTGTCAGGATACAAGAGCCATCACATTGCAATGGAAACCTTGCATTATGGGACATTTCTTCACAAGGAGCAGTGGCAACTGTAGCCCTTTATGGGTTTGAGCTGAATCAGTGTTTATCAACTAACTCTTGCAGGTGTGAGACTGATCAACCCTTCAATAGCTGCTGGGAGATCTCAGTTCACAATCTATAATCAGTGTCTTTTGAAACATATAAACATTTATCATTGCAGAGATAAGTGGGAATGTCCCCATTATTTTCTTTGGATGCATGTTATTGTTGTAATATTCTTGATCAGTGATTCATTTTAACTCTTGGTATTCAAAAATGGTAGGTTTTGGATACTAGGAGGTAGAAGACCAAGTTAATCTCTGCTTCAAGAATGCTGCTGATCTTGCTATTTCTGTATGGCCGTTTTTACACGGACGGGGGTGGGTGGGGGTATGGGTGTTCTCAAGCAGTGAGTGGAGGTGGGTGGGTGTCCTTTTACACATACACACACACACCTCCATGCACGGGGCCACCTCCAGTTTTCCAGATGGCGCTATGGGTGTAGATGGGTGTGCGCCGGGAGTGCACATGCACAAACACCCACTGCCCGTGGTGTTTACATGGGTGCACCCCCACCCACCCCCACTGCCAGCCCCTTTACACGCCCCCCCCCACCAGCCGGCACACTCAGCAGTGGGTGGGGCCATCCGTGTAAAAACAGCATATGTGTGATTCTGTTTCTCTCTCTCACCCTGGACTAATTCATAATTGGGTAAAAACATATGTGATGGTGGCTCGCTTTGGCCTGGGACTTGTCCATCCATCTGTCCCTGCTTCACCAGATGTTGGCCTGGGTCTGCCCTGGGGTGGGTAGGCGGCTGACCTGGAATGTGTCCTCGGGGCCGTGGCACATCCCAGGCGAAGGGCCACCCACACGAGCCACTCCAGGCCAAAGTGGGACCACACATTTTTTCCAGCGTCCCTCCATGACCCAGAGAGTGGCGATGACAGTTCCTCACCCAAGGGTGGGCTGGGGCACGTCTGTTTTTACTCATTGTTATTTGATTTGAGAACCACCAAAATTCTCATCTCATTGTGTTTTAACATTTTATCCTAAGCTAAATACATACAACCAGCTATAAGTATACACTGCAATACATACAGAATAAGCATACAAGTTTGGTTGAGGCATTGCTTCTGTTCNACAGTGGTGGCTGTCACAGTGCAACTGCAGCACTCCCTCGAAGCTGTCAGTGTCAGCGTAAACATGAAGGCCCAGAGGACATTACGCACCCCCACCCCCCAATCCTCCTCCATGGCAGCCCCTACTGACCCAGGGCTGCTACTGCACAGCCACTCACCGTCTTGCAAAGGGACCAACCTACTCAGTACAGTAGTAGGAAGAGCAGAGCAACTGGCAACACTGATCTTTCCCAGCTGCTGTTCAGGGTATGCGCACCCAACTCAGCCTCCTGCAGCTGGCCCAGCAAGGCTGCTGGAAGGGGCAGTGATGCAGGTCCTGTGCGGCTGCTGGAAAGGAGTGGCACTGCTTGTGGGGCAGCTTCTTCCCCAGTCCAACAGGGTGTGTAAGCAGCCTGGGGAGGCTCCCAATATACCTGTCACTGAAGCAGCACCCTCTCGTGGGGAGGCAGGAAGGGGCAGGCTTTTGTGAAGCAAAGCTTTTTCCTGTGGCCCTTCCCACTCCAGACCTCCCACAAACAACTTGGGGTTGTGCCCTGGGCATACAGTATAAGCATGATCATGTAACAGTAGATGAAAGACACACACAAATGAACAACAGGAGCAAATTATTTGAGAGCAAATGATATGCTGATTACATAGCATATGTCCAGGCCTGCTGAGAAAAATTCCAGGATCATCCTGGTAGCTGAGGGGCCCTTACCTTCCATCCTCCTGTCAGAAGTTTTAAAATCAGTTTCTGAAGTTCATAATGGGTCTTCATTAATATTTACAAATATGTTACTTGCAGTTACTATTTTACTCATACTTTAACGTATATTGTAGTTTGGTGGGGAACTCCTAACCTTGAGGGCCTGATACCATTGTAATGCCATTCTCTCACCAAACCTAGATACGACACTGGGTGTTAACACACAAGATATTGCCCCACTTTCGCCCCCATTAGTCCTGGACTGACCTGTTTGTGTGTTGTGGGGCTGCCAGCTGTTTGCCTCAGGGCTGCTCCACACGGCGTATTGCTGGAAATGTAGAGCATGCTGCATGGGCAACTCTGGTCAAATCTGGGACAACATGCTGCCCAGGGCAACATGCTGCCTGGGGCTGCATCCTGTGTGTTGCAGGGGGCGGGGAAGGGGGTTGCGTGCAGGGCACCCACCGCCCCATTCCTCCGTCTGTTGGGGCATGAGCGCACATTCAGCACCATACGACCAGCAGCCTCAGGTACCCGAGGAGCGACTGCCTGTTTGGTGTGGTCCTATGCGGAGACTGCAGGTGGTGGTGGCGGCGGGTGGGGGGCACAGAGCAACCGTGGGCTCTGGGGACCTCCCCTCTCATGTGAAAACACCCAGAGAGGTTACTTTATAGCTGCAAACTTTAATGAATCCTGAATCTGAACATAGCTTGTGTCAGGATACAAGAGCCATCACATTGCAATGGAAACCTTGCATTATGGGACATTTCTTCACAAGGAGCAGTGGCAACTGTAGCCCTTTATGGGTTTGAGCTGAATCAGTGTTTATCAACTAACTCTTGCAGGTGTGAGACTGATCAACCCTTCAATAGCTGCTGGGAGATCTCAGTTCACAATCTATAATCAGTGTCTTTTGAAACATATAAACATTTATCATTGCAGAGATAAGTGGGAATGTCCCCATTATTTTCTTTGGATGCATGTTATTGTTGTAATATTCTTGATCAGTGATTCATTTTAACTCTTGGTATTCAAAAATGGTAGGTTTTGGATACTAGGAGGTAGAAGACCAAGTTAATCTCTGCTTCAAGAATGCTGCTGATCTTGCTATTTCTGTATGGCCGTTTTTACACGGACGGGGGTGGGTGGGGGTATGGGTGTTCTCAAGCAGTGAGTGGAGGTGGGTGGGTGTCCTTTTACACATACACACACACACCTCCATGCACGGGGCCACCTCCAGTTTTCCAGATGGCGCTATGGGTGTAGATGGGTGTGCGCCGGGAGTGCACATGCACAAACACCCACTGCCCGTGGTGTTTACATGGGTGCACCCCCACCCACCCCCACTGCCAGCCCCTTTACACGCCCCCCCCCACCAGCCGGCACACTCAGCAGTGGGTGGGGCCATCCGTGTAAAAACAGCATATGTGTGATTCTGTTTCTCTCTCTCACCCTGGACTAATTCATAATTGGGTAAAAACATATGTGATGGTGGCTCGCTTTGGCCTGGGACTTGTCCATCCATCTGTCCCTGCTTCACCAGATGTTGGCCTGGGTCTGCCCTGGGGTGGGTAGGCGGCTGACCTGGAATGTGTCCTCGGGGCCGTGGCACATCCCAGGCGAAGGGCCACCCACACGAGCCACTCCAGGCCAAAGTGGGACCACACATTTTTTCCAGCGTCCCTCCATGACCCAGAGAGTGGCGATGACAGTTCCTCACCCAAGGGTGGGCTGGGGCACGTCTGTTTTTACTCATTGTTATTTGATTTGAGAACCACCAAAATTCTCATCTCATTGTGTTTTAACATTTTATCCTAAGCTAAATACATACAACCAGCTATAAGTATACACTGCAATACATACAGAATAAGCATACAAGTTTGGTTGAGGCATTGCTTCTGTTCCGATGATGATTAGAAGAGGGCATAGTGCTTGGCTCATCCTATTTGTAAAGTACTATTTAAGTTATTAAGTGGGAGGTCACAGGAAGCGACTCATTTCTGAAGTAGCTTACATAACAGAATTCTATAAATTACAAATCTTCTTTGGTTGTGCATATTACTTTTCTCCGCTCATTGATGTGACTGGTGATATTGCTTATGAGTCAGGAATGGTGTTAATGCATTTGGAAAAATGGGGGTTACAAACTAAACTATTCATAAAATGGCATCTTCCAAAAATCCCTTTTTGGCCTACGGCCATAAATAAAAATTTACTTTACTTACTAAAACCCCCTTAGCATAAACTTCCCATATTTGTCTGTTACTTCACAAGGCTCATATAAAATACCACAAAATTTAAATACTCTACAATGAAGAGATGATGTTTTGGTGAAAAAAGAGGTGGACTTTCCCACACGATATACAGAGCTAGCAAAACTGCTTCTTCTCCAAAGTGACATTTTTATGATTGGTACTGAAAAACTAAGTTACTTGATACATACTATTAACTAGATAAAAAGTCCAATTGCTATAACTTGAGAAATATACCTAAAACAAATGTCAAATGCAACCATCTTGATCATCAATAAAACAATTGCAACGATGATATGATCAGTCATTAATAAAAAAAATCAGTGCAGCTGCAAATGCATCATATAGATTGTTTACATAATTAAACTGTCAGTTTGTATCTATGGTATAAAGCGTCTTTCAATACTAGGTATGAAAAAGACTAGAACTTTGCTCTGAATATTTTACCGATGCCTTCGATCCTAACGTGCATGAGCAATAAAGACTATTCTGGTCATTCTGCTCTTCTAACAATAACAAAAATCCCAACCTGCACATAATAAGTGGAAAGGTTCATCAGGACAGTTGCATTTGGCATCTGATTTATGCATATTTCTTTATCTATTCAATATTATATATCAAGAGAATTCATTGTTCAACACGAGACATAAAAATGTTACTTCACAGTTGGAGCAGTTTTGCTAGCTTTGCAGTGATTAAAAAACAGGGAAATTTTGCCAGTCAAAGAAAGAAAACACTCCTCACTTCCTAGGAATAATGGGAGTGCAGCAATAGAGGTGTGGATTTTCAGATCGCCGCAAGCTGTGCTTTGTTCAGAATTTTATCCACAGCATTTGAAACATGTTCTGTAACCACATGGAAACTGTGGCATGGGAAGCAGCTTGTAGGAGGGAGATTGTGAGGCACGAAGGGAAGGGAAAAACCAGCAGAAAAACAGAAAATAAAATTCTAATTACATAAGGGGGACATGACACAGTTCTCCTTTTAAAATCTTAAAAAGATGCTAATATAAAAGAAATACTGATCATGAAAACCTTCTCTTTTTGGAGAAGAAGGAGTGTGAGAAATGGAAAGTGGGTGGGAGGGAGAGCATGGTCCTGGGGACTAGTGAGGGGCAAGGAATATTAGTAGAGAAAAAAATCCCACACAGTGAGGGAAACAATGAAAGCACAGAAAGAAATGCTTTAAGGTGGCCATTTTTCTTCCTCAGATTAAGTTGAGACCAATTGTTTGGCAGATGGGAGGATGCACAGACTGAAGGAAAATTGGAAGCAAGGTAGAGTACAAATGCTCAGCTCCCTGAAGCATTACAAACGCTGTCTCTGTAAAAAACACTTTCCCAGTGTTTGACGGCTGTGGGGGACTGGATGAGGCAGAGCCGACTGAAGTTGAATTGAATCCTGACAAGACAGAGGTAATGTTGGTGGGGAAAGCGACGGGTATGACTTCCCCCGTCATTGATGGGGTTTGTCCCCCACTGGTCTCTCAGGTGAACAGTCTAGGTGTGCTCCTGGATTCCTGGTTCCTCTTGGATATCCAGGTGGAGACGGTGGTTTTCCGCCAGTTACATCTGGTTCGGCGGCTTCGGCCTTAGTTCTTGGAATCTGACCTGGCTACCATCATTCATGCTTTTGTTACTTTGAGACTGGACTACTGCAATGCACTCTTCGTGGGGCTACCCTTGGTGATGGTCCGGAGGCTGCAGCTGGTGCAGAATGTGGTGGACCAGCTCCTTACAGGGTGAGGTCACTGGGAGCACATTACACCAATGCTCCATTCTCTGCACTGGCTGCCTATTTTCTTCCGGGCCTGATTCAAGGTGTTGGTTTTCACCTTTAAAGCCCTACACGGCCTTGGTCCAAACTATCTGCAGGACTGCCTCACTCCCCAGATCCTCGGTCCCTGTGGTCCACTGGGGGCACCTTCTTGGAGGTTCCCTGAGTAAATCGGGGGGGCACTATGGAGAGGGGATTCTCGGTGACCGCACCTCGGCTGTGAAACTCCCTCCCAGAGGAGACTTGCCTGGTCCTAGACCTGCTGACTTTTTATTGGGCTTGTAAAACCTGGCTGTTCAGCCAGGCATTTGGTGGAGGGGATGGGTGAGGGAGGGATGGTGTGGGGGGCGAAGGGGTGAGATGGGACGATGGGGCAATTTTATATTATGTTGTATTTTAATTGAATTTTAATTGAATTATTATTGTTATTTTGTTTTTATTGTTGTAAGTCACCCTGAGCTGCCCGTTAAAGAGTTATAAATAAATAAATAAATAAATAAATAAATAATTGATGCCTTTATAAAAACTACATTCTTCAGTCCATTGAGACAACGTGGTTGGGGAAAGTTTCAGTTTTATGTTGGAGGTAATCAGTTGAATGCACACTGAAGTAAATGAGAATCTCTAATTTATTTAAGTTTGAGATTTTGGATCAGTCCTGCATTCAGGCCCGATGAGAGCAAAGAGATAAGGGGTATGATTGTATCAGACCCATTGCTTGGAGGGCCCACTAAAACTAAAAGAATTTCCTTTTTAAAAATACATTAAAATAGGTTTAGTAAAATATAATAATTGCAATAAATATGTAAATAAAGTACCAATACGTTCTCCAGAAATGGATTTCAAAACTGGGAGGTAAGGGGCCCCCAGTTATCAGGACGTACTCAGGTCCCAAATTTCTCCCAAAAGGCCTGCCTGTAGAGCTGTTTTAATGTAAAATTCTGCCTACATTAATAGTGATTGAGGGTATCACATCTTTCCTGCTCTATATGGAATAAATCCATAGACCTATCTTCAACAGACATGTTCATAAAACCCACACTTTCATAAAGAGTTGGCAGTTTAGTTTGAGAGATCAAGGTATAACTACAGACATATCCCTAAAAGTGATGATTCCCTTTAGGGAATTTCTCATCTGAATGGGTCCGTGTGTAGACTCTTGGACTTTGCTGTACTTACATGGGTAAATGGAGAACTTAGTTTTCCTGAGAAATTAGCTGGACACTGTCCACATAAAAAAAATCAGATTTTTAATTTTTTTTTTAATTGCATTTTTAAAAACTGGAAAAGTTTGTGATCTATTTAAACCTGGAAGACGAAGGCAGTTTTTCTATAGTTGTGTGACATCATACAAAACACAAATCTGTGACAGAATTATTCTGTGCTATGTTACTGCATGTTGAAAAGTAGCAGCGGGACCCCGGGGCAATTACCGGATACTGGATTTACCGGTTTCCAGTTCCCAAAAAACCGGATTCCCGGATTAAATCCGGTATACCGGTACCGGATTTATTCCATTGATTTCAATGGGGCAGTGTCCCCATTGAAATCAATGGAATAAAATTCCTCCCCCCTCCCCCTCCCAGGCTGTGCAGGTGGAAGGGGGGACACCCCCCACCCACCCTGCCCAGCCTGG
>QEPC01014287.1:2082582-2094830 GCA_003113815.1 Sphenodon punctatus
CTTTGGGTGTTGGGTTCGGGCATTCAGTTCGGCCATCTGAACGGGCCGAGTTCGGTGTTTGGCCCGAACTCGGTCCATTCAGATGGCCGAACTTCCTATTCTGTCTCAGAATGAGAAATTTAACTGAAAATAACAGAAATATTCCTTGCTCCTTCTATGTTGATAACTTCCAGCTTTCTCTTCCAGACTACTGTACATATATCCAGAAGAAATATGATAATGAGCGCAGAGCCGGATTCAAATTTGGATCAAAAATGTTTCTGAGTGTATGGTTGCAAACTGAGGTCGGTGTAAACTGCAAAGTTCAGATTTGAATTTCAAAAGTGACAGGAAAGTAGGATGAGCCAGGATTTGAATTTGGGATTAAATTTAGTCTTGGCTTGTCTCTTGGGGAGCATTCTTACGAGCTTCTTCAATCAGGGTTAGTTATTCTGGAATAGCTAATATGTTCAAACCATACTTGTAAGTTTAAACATAGTAAGAGTTGATTGTGAGACACCATTAAAAAAAATTATTATAATATTTATTTATTATATTTACCAAGGATTAAGGTTCATGCTACTTCTGAGACTCAGGGCTTAACTTACCTGCCAGTGACTGATACAAAGTAGTTCAGGTGATATTCATTTACTGGACCAACTTCTATTGGCGAGAGTACTCAGGCTTTCAGGCCACACAGGGCACTTCTCAGGCATATAACAAGTCAGAATTACAGACTGAACAATGCAAGAGAGGTGTATATGTAAAGCAATCACTTGGGATGGAGCTGTTAGGGGAAAAAAGTAGTTTCATATCATCTGCATTATATTGTCTTTCTCTGTTACATTTGGGACTAACTTGACAACCATACGCTCTCGAGACTTCCAGAACTGTAATTCAGTGATTAGTCGCACAGTGAGTGTGTGGTAATTTACTTATTCAGCTCTTGCTTTTGAGAGTAGGGTTGTCAATAATTTGGTTTCCGAGTTGATTGGGAAAACTTTGGGTTGAACTAAAGTGAATATCATGGACCCACTGCTGTAATGTTTTTGCCAGAATTGAAGTGGCTTCTTGGGAGGAATTGACAATGAGTGCATACGCTTAACTGATTTTGCTATTTTTAATAGTAAACTATATAGCTGATATGCTGCAGGACTATGGACATACTGTGGCCATAATGAGAATGCAGGGAGAGGGCCTGCCTCCCAGTCACTTGGATGAGGGGAGAACAAACAGACTCAGGGCACTTGCCCATGTTATCTGGCCCAGTGAAACTCCCAGCTGGATTTTGAGCCCTGTCATTCGTAAGAGAAAACGCCGCAGGACCCGTCTGATGAAGTTTTTACCCCCACGCCCCCGTTTGGAGATAAGTGTAAGATTCCCAGCCGTGAGATTTTGCACTGGGCATTTTGACCGGCCAGGTAATGTGAACAAGTACCCTCAATCTCATGAAAGCGGAGCTATTTGTAAAAATTAAGCCTCGGCACTATTATATATATATATATCAGGGGATAAGTTTGTTGCTGTAGTTCCCTTAGAAGAGTATGTTATTCAGTTTATTTTAGCATTTTATGCACTCTCTCGCTTATAGAGAATGGGCTGGAACTTTTGAAACTTAGAAAGATGTTGTATCAATTGTATCAATTTTATCAGTGTTTTATATTGTAATCATTGTATTGTAGCAATCATTATATTTTTTTTAATTTTTGACACATACTTGGTGGCTATGGCAAAAGCTAGCCGAAATAAAATTTAAACTAAAACTTTTATAAATTAGGGTAAAAGCAAATGTGATGCGGGCCTGCTATTGCACGCCTTGGCTGGGGACTCAGCTGCACATCTGTTCCCCAGTTGCCAGATGTTGGCCTGCTAGTACCCCAGACCAGATAGACGGCTGGCCTGGAATGTGTCTCCTGGAAGATCCCAGGAGCACATTCCAGGCATGAGGGCCAAAGTGGGCCAACCTGTCTGTTTGCCCTGCCATCCCTGCTGTGGGGTGGGGGCCACCATGGCTGCCCGTCACTGGCCATCATGGCTTCCCATCATGGTGAGGGGCAGAGCGCTTGGAGTAGGGGAGCGGGGGTTGCAGGTACATTAGTTAAGTGCCACCTGCCAACCCGGAGAATGTTCCCTGCCCCGCCCTGTGCTGGGGAACCGCCGCGCCAATGTTGCATCTGTTTTTACTCTTAATTTCCATATGACAAGTTCTGAATGTCTATACTTCATTCTTAATGCAGAACAAAAGCACTGAAGTTTAACTTCAAGCCCCAAAGCATGTTTTCATGACCAATGCAGAGGAGGATTTGAATAGTTTTGTGCATTTGGAAAATGCTTCCATTTTAAAATAAACTAATTATATTGAAAATTGTTTTCTGTATGCTTTATTATGGCTGATGGATGTACTTACACAGCATTGCAGCTAGGTTGGTAAATCTTCCAGTCAAGTCAGAGGTCAGATTGGCAACCCTAACAGAGAAGAACCTCACTGCATACATGTATATATTTCACCTTAATAAACACCATTTTCTCATGCACTTATTTAGAAAATGGTCCTTGACATCACTGTCCAATCTTCAGTACTCAAATATTACAGTTAACTAGGCCATATGGCCACCTAGATAGTTACCCCAGCGAGGACTAGATGAAGACCTGTTCATGCAACCACCCTCACTGACTTGCAGTAATTGGAATGTGGGAGATAACTCACAAAGACTCAGGGCATTAGAGACAAAGTATTAAAGTAATATCATTGGACCAACTACACTTGGTGGAGGTATTCAAGCTTTTGGACCTCACAGGGTCAACATGGCAAGCTCTACTTTCTTTATAGAGACTCAGAGGTCATACAAACATTTTGCTTCTTGGTAAATAACCCTGGGGTAGCCTTAGCTGGGGATAAAAACACTTTGTGGGTGCAATCTTACTGCTTGTTTATGCCGGTGGCAGGCACACAATACAACGGGGCAGCGCTTGCTCAGGCGCGCATGTAACAAGCTGCATGGGGCAACGGCGCACCCCCTTCAATGCAACCCCCTGAGCTCACATACACCGCAGACCGGGGGATGGAGCAGGAGCCGTGCCTGCTCCATTCCATAGGCTGCGGTGTGTGTGGGCTCAGGTGTGTGTGTGTGTCACATCGGAGGGGGTGCGCCATTGCCTTGTGTGGTTTGCTATGCGCATGGGGCACATATGTGCCTAAGCGAGCGTGTTCATTGCTTGTGGCAAAAGTACAGGCCGGTGTAAGTGGCCCATAGGATTGCACACTGTGTGAATAGGGCCTTAGCATCAACTGGAGTATCTCACTGTAATTAAGTACCAGCCCTGAAGTTCTGGAAAGTGTTTCCACAATCATCTATTTCTCACAAGGCTAAGGGTGAAATCAAATGAGACAATAGCCTGCTGGAGTTCGTGTTCAGTCTGTGTGCAGTCACTCACATATTTAGCATGTCCAATATAATAAACCGGCATCCCCTATTTGTTTGCGGAAGCCTCCACTCAGTGGTGCTAGCGATCCCCTCCCTGGGGCCACCTGACAGATCTCTCCCTCTTGCCCCCGCATCTCTACTGGGGGCCAGTGAGAGAGAAAGCAAAGACGGGACCAGTAGGGGCTGCTCCCAGGGAGGGCTGGAGGTGCAGCTTCTGTGTGGACCGGGCCAGCCAGGGCAGAGGAAGGGATCGGGAAGCGGGGTGGGGGTGTCTCCTGATGCCTCACAGCCAGCACAAGTCCCAGCACAAAGTCCCAGAGTCCCCAGGGAGGTATCAGTAGATTCTATACTCAGACTCCTCCCCACCTCTCAGCTAAGAGCTGACAGCTTTCTCCCTCTCGCCATAGACTCTCAGCTCGGAGCCAGCGAGAGGGAAACCACAGGCGGGTGCACCAGGGGCTACTCCTGGGGAGGATCAGGATGCACAGCTGCTGCAGGGGCCAGGGAAGAGGAAGGGACTGGGAAGGGGGGGGTGTCTCCTGTTGCCTTGCAGTGTACTGCTGTGCTAGTACCAGCACAAAGCCCTGGAGTCTCCAGGGAGGGATCGGTAGCTCCATGTCCAGACTCATCTCCAACTCTCAGCTGAGAGCTCTCTCCCTCTTGCTGTGACCTCTCAGCTGGGGGCCAGCAAGAGGGACAGCATAGGTGGGGACACACACCAGGGGCTGCTCCTGGGGAGTTGAGCCCACTGTGGGGGCCAGGCCAGTTGGGGCAGAGGGAAGTATTGCACTGGCTGCTTATATGTGAGTGACTGGGCCTGATTCAAGGTGCTGGTTTTGACCTTTTAAAGCCCTACACAGTCTGGGCCCTGCTTACCTGAGGGATCGCCTCACCCCCTGGGCCCGAGTGGCCCCTGAGGACATCCGGGAGCGCCCTCCTGGAGGTCCCGTGTTATCAGCGGGTCCCTACTGCCAGGAGGGAGTTCTCAGCAGTCACGGCGTTGCTGTGGAACGCCCTCCTGGCAGAGGTGCGCCTCAGCCCAGCTCTCCTTGCCTTCCATAGAAATTGTAAAATCTGGCTCTTCCATCAGGCATTTGGCAGGGGGGAGGAGAGGGTGGAATGGGTTAAGTGGTGGGATCACTTTTTAGGTAGTGGAATCACTTACATCTTTTATGTAGATATGTATTTTTATATATTGTAATTTATATATTTGATATTGTATTTTATTGTTGATTTTATAATAAGTTGTTAGCCACCCCGAGTTGCCATGGGCGAGAGGGAGCAGGATATAAATAAAATAAATAAATAAATGCGGGCATGTCTCATGTCACCTCACAGTGCAGCGCCAGACCCAGCACAAAGCCCAGGAGTCCCCGTTGAGGGATAGGTAACTCTGTGTCCAGACTTCTCCCAGCGCTAGTGATCTCCCTCCCTGGGCTGCTGAGGTGGGCCTGGGAGGGAAGACTGTTAGCGCATTCACCTCTCAGCTGAGAGGCAGGCCGGGGAGGAAGGCCACTAGAGCACCCGCCTCTCAGCTGGCTGGGTTCACTAGGCCTGACTATGCTGCTGGCAGACCTGAATGCGGGAGAGGGTGCAGGCAAACCTAATTAACGAGACATAGCCATGTGGATGCCCATTAGCCCTGATTGGCCCATACACTGAGTCCACGATGTCCTTGGACTCTGCTGTGAGTGGTGGCTCTGTGGAGACTACATGGTGTACACCTAATAGACAGGCACACAGGAACACGTCTGGTGAAGGTTAACGTAGGCTATTTTCTCATTTGATTTCATCTTAAGACAATAAAGGTTACTCAACTAGACTAGTGACTAAAAAAATATACAACTGGTGCTTTGTTAGTATCTGAGAGGAGACATAACAATAACAACAATAATAATAATTGTACTTACTTATTTACTTATATAGAATCCCTTGCCAAATAGCAACCTGGGTTCTTCGGAAAATTAATACAATAAAATAACCCAAAATCCATTTAAAATCCATTTTAAAAGAGTTTAAAAAGGGAAGGTAAAGAGGGAGAAGCAAAGTTCAGGATTAATTTATAATGGGAGGCCTCTAACTGATTTGTTGTTCCTAACTGATCAGAAAATTGTGGAACACCAAAAAACTAAATGTACTGTTCAGTGGAATCACTGTTGATTTACACTGATGACTCTGATTGGAGAATCAAGTCCTAGGCATGCAGATGGCAGGAACAACATTAGTTGTGGAAAAAGAGCACTTTGCGTATGTACACAAGACAAGGACATACTGAACAGATTAACTGGAATATGGTAATCAATTCTCTATGATGGGGGAGAAAATGAAGCTGACAAGAAAAAACAAGTAGACTACATATGCAAATAGATATGCATAGATGGGCCCAGAAAACAGATATTAACAAATAGATGGAGACAAAGTAGTTCAGATGATACCCTTTTTTGGACCAACCTCTGTCGGTGAAGCTATGCAAGCTTTTGAGCGACAGAGAATGCTTCTGCAGGATCTAAGAGTGGGTGAAAACAAATGAGACAATAGCCCGCAGTAGCCTGAGAGACACTTGCTCATCAGTTTGATGGCTTCCAGATGTCCGTGTCCACCTCGGAACGGGCAGGTGGCTGCTACCAGACGCACTGTCCAACAAAGCTTGGTGATGTGGTGTGGGTTAAGGATCGCTACGTCAGGATAATCCAGGATCTGTTAGGCCCTCCCCAGTCCTGCTGTGAGGCGAGGTTCAAGATTTAGGTCCAGAGCGTGCTCACCCCAGCTGCTGACAGCTGATCAGAGTGGCCCAGATGAGCATGCTCACTCGGCCTGAGATACAGTTGATTGGAGGAGCATGCTCACCCAGCCCACTGAACAGCTGATTGGGGGTGCCCGGAGGAGAGTGCTCACCCGTCCTGGGTGTGCACACCAAACAGTTGATCGGGGAAGCCTGGAGGAGTGTGCTCACCCAGCTCAGGTGTGAGTGCCAAACACTTGATCGGGATCCTGCCCCCACGATCAGCTGTTTGGTGGCAGCTCCACCCAGGGCCTGATCCTTCTCGGCAGCTGGGGTCTAGGAGTCCTGTCCAGTGTGGACGTCTCCTTGGCCAACCTTTCATGTGGAGGGACTTGTGAAGGCACACCTGGATTCCGTGGGTGGGGGGTTGCTTGTTTAACTTCCCTCCCTGCTGGGCCAAGGAGTGGCAGCTGCAGGGATAGGGCTTGCCCCCATCTCATTTGTTTTCACCTTAGGTGCATTTTGATGGACATGGAGGTTGCCTACCTCTGGAGTTGCTTTGGAGGTGCACCCCCAGGTCCGCCCACTTCCAGCCCTGCCTGGGTCCACTTTAGATGGATCCAACGGTTTCCCCAGGCCACAGTGCCCACATCGTACCCCCTCACCAGCGGAGAATTTCTTGTTTATTGGTCTTTATTAAATTTCATTTTGTAATTCTTATAGTTGCAGTTTATGAATTTCCAGAACCCCTCTCCCTTATACCATAGAGCTGTGGCTGCTCAGCCAACGCTCTAGGCTGCAACTCCATGGTGCTGATGGGGGAAATGACTGGCTGGGTGTGGAGCTGCAGCATGGGTCTGCCCAACAGACAGACAGCAGCTGCACTTCTCTCCGATGCCCTGGGTTTGACTGGCCCACTCTGTGTGGCATGCTCTGGGATGTTCTGGAGCTCTGCTGGTCAGGCACCTGCACATCTGGCAGGGTGCCTTTAGACAGACTGGCAAACCTGGGGGTGAAGCAAGCTGGCAGGGGCAGAACCAGAGCTGCTGTCCTATGTCAGAACTAAATGCAAGACATGGGTATAGACATGACATATACATGTCTGGCTAGAAACCCAAAAATGGACGTAACCCAATACTACTGAACTACATCATCTACTTCAGGAAAAGAGCTGAATGTCAGATTCTGAGCAAACACATCACAACCTCTTCATTGCAGAAAGAGAGGATATTAAGGGCGTTTTCAGAAGGACATTTATCCCGGAATTATAGCTTTAATCCCAGGATGGCATATCCGTTTAAACGCTGTCAACGGTGATTAGCAGCCCAGGATAACAAAAATATCAGGGTGTTATAAAACCTAATTCATTGGGTTATATAACAATCGGGTGTTAAACTATCCCAGGATAATGTCCTTCTGGGATAGTCACTATCCTGGTGATTAGCACCACAGAGTCCAACGGCAAGACCTGACAGCCTCTTTAGTCATTTTCTGCCTCTATGGTATCTAGGACTCGAGCACATGACTGTGGGGCAATCATATTACCACCGTCATCATTTCAAAATGCATTGTGGAGCACCAAGTTTAAATACCCATAGAACAAAGGAATGAGTTTCTATTTTCTTCAACTCAGAAATCAGAAAAATTAAGAAAATCAGATTTTCTTCAATCCCAGAAATCAGTGCGCTGAGCACAGACAAAAAGCACCATGGGATTGATATTCATCACGAAGACTCTAATCACGGGATAACATTAATGTACTGTTCACATGGCTAGCCCGGAAAAAAATTATCCAGGATAGAAATGTTCATCTAAACAGGTACCATTTTGTAAGCCCTGGATAATAAGCACCAGAGATAATTCTAATTATCCAGGGATAGTTTGTCCATCTGAAAATTCCCCCAGTCCCTGAAATCTAACTGTCAGATTATCATCAAACCAGCAGATAAATGGGGTTCCATCTTAGTCCAAAAATTGGAGATGATTACATCATATTCCAAACAACAGTTAATTCGATGTAGTTGAGCCTTACTTCTTTTTAAGAACAGAGCATGAAACCAATGTTATTCAGGAGTAGGAAGAGAAGTATGTATTCCTGAAAAATCAGGAGTACATACTTCCCTTCAGTTTGTATTCTGAAGTAACTGTTCATGGGAACATTTATCAGTGTGACGGTGGCAACCACAGTTCAGTGACCATTACATCTCAGTTAGAGAGTACTACTTTGCTTTACACTATTAATCTGAACGCTACCAAAGTAGTGTAGTTACTTCTGTTTAATTAAATTGAAGTAGTTAATTCAGTTTATCTTTGTTGTTGGAATGTGGTTCCAGATACATAAATGGAAACCCAGGCAGACCCATCCTATCACTCACTGAAGGAATAATAGGACTCATAGAAACCATTCCCAAACCACTTGCCCCACAAAGGGTCGGTTTCATTCAAGATATCACCAGCTTAATCGAAAGACTTTGCAACATGAGACACCTCCCCCAGAACACTGTTCTTGTGACTATGGAAGGAACCTCTCTGTACACCAAGATCCTTCACACTGATGGCATTGCAACCTGCTTTAAATACCTCTAGAACAGTGGGAAAAAATCCATCCCAAGCACATTGACAAATTTATCAATTTCTTTCTCACTCACAACAAATTTCACCTTCAACAAATACTATGAAGAAAGCATGAAAATGCCCCCCAACATGCATTTCTTTCTTTCTTTTCTTTCTTTCTATCCTGCCCTTCCCCTATGGCTCAGGGCGGCTTACATAAAATACAAAATACAATAAAACTCCATTTAAAAACTTCAAAGAAAAACCCACCCTCACCCCTAATCCGCTCACCCCCAATACCTAACCCCACCTGCCAAATGCCTTACCCAAAAGAAAAGTTTTACACTGCCTCCAGAATATAATAATAATAATAATAATAATACATTTTCTTTATATAGCACCCCCCCTGCTTTATATGGCACTCTGAGTGCTTCACAGAGTATAAGCAATATAAATTTTTTTTAAACAATTCAAGACAATTTAAAACAGTAATAAAATACTTTAAAATAGGGGAAGGAAGAATGGAGGACAGAGTACAATTAAGGGAACCAGCAGTGGATGCTAAAAGCACCTAGAAAATAAACATGTTTTCAGGTGTTTTTTTAAAGGTAAGGAGGGAGGAACTGAGACTAACATCCAGAGGGAGGGAGTTCCACACCGAGGGACCCGCCACAGCAAAGGCCTGTTCACCCGCCGACTTAAGGTGCAATGGTGGAATCCCCAAACAGCAGGTGGTTCCTGAGCACAGATACCCATTGGTGTGAGACTACAGAAGTAGTTCTCAAATTTAGCCAGAGCCTAAACCGTTCAGGGTCCTAAAATATGACCAGGCTCATGATCTGACAGACCTCCAGGGGAAGGAAGTTCCACAATACTGGGACAGCAACAAAGAATGCTTCCCTGCAGGCCCTTGTTCTACGGACAAGATTGGCTGGTGGTTGCAGGGGCCGAAGTGGAGCATGGAAGGACAGGTAGTCTCTGAGGTAGGTGGGGGGCAGGCCATTTAGGGCTTTAAGGGTCAAAAACAACACCTTGAATTGTCCTGGAAGACTATACGGACCCAGTGCAGACTGTAGAGCACAGGTGTACACATCATGTAGCATATCATGGAGGGAGCTAGGGGGAATATCTGAAAAGCGTTGGCCACATGATGTACTGCATTGCACTGTGTGGCCTGGCTGCTCAGAGTGGGGGTAAGGCTACCCAAGGTGTGAAAGCCTCACCACTCTGGGTGCTTTCAGAATTGATGCCTCCCACTTCTGCCATGGACTTACCTGGGCTGTGGTGGGACCATCATTCTAATTGGGGTCTGGGTGAAATAACAGTGATGGCAGCCTGGGCAGGGAGGGGGTGGGGAGACACATGTACATGTGTCTGCCTGCCCCCCCATGGAGTGGTCCACCCCCCCAGCTGATGCGCAACCATGGTGGCCAATATCTGCCCGGAACTGATGAGGACCCAGATCGGGTTAAATAAAGTGGCTGTTCATCCATATTGGCACACTTTAAACCCAGTTGGTCAGCCGTTCCCAGGTGGTGTTGGCATTTATTCTAGGCTGTGACCTGGGGATGTTCCTGAGTCACTCACATCTGGGACTATGTGCCAACATCACCTAGGGAATGGCCCAGGCGAACATCTGGTGGTGCATTCAACTGTGATGGTAGCCCACAATCCCACGTGGGGAAAAGTGTGGAATTGTGGGCTACTTTCATGTCTGAAAACACCCTCTGTCTTATGTGGCTTCACCTTGTTCTGCCGAGAAGATCTGAGATGCACACTTTAACACACCAACAACTACTTTTACCAAACAAGAGCATTCCAACTTTGCCACACCAACTTACCCACGCCAGCTTACCACACCAACAACTGCTTGTACCAAACAAGAACATTCCAACAGAGAGGTGGCCCATATAATGGAATGGGACCTCCCAATACTTTGAGAGAACCTGTTACAATACAGAAAGGAACCTCTTCAAGCACACCCTACTAGTTGCCACTTACCACACTGGAACCTGTACGTGACATAATCAGACAACTGCAAAACATACTTGATGGGGGATCAGATCCTAAAGGATATCTTTCCTGAACTCTTTATTCCCACACTTTTGCCCAAGTGGGATTTCCCCCTCCTCTAGCCTTCAACCGACCCCCTCCCCAAACTTATCATAAGGAGGAAACTCCCAACTACTCATCCCAAGAGGAACAAGATCCTGCATAAGCAAAAGGTGCAAAACCATGGCAAAATGTCTCTACCACAGCCATTATCAACACTGTCCAGGGTAAACCACTCAATATGCAAATGACTTATACACGCAAATAAAAAATTATGCTGTACTTCATTCAGTGCACTAATGGAAACAATGTTGGCAAAACCCATCAATTCTTACGCAAATGAATGAATGCCCAAGAAAAAAAGAGTATGGACACTGATTCAAGTGTGAATTTCTACTTTCTCCAGAATGACCTGAAAAGGAACTGGTACAACACCTTTAAAAGACATGCCTGGGAACTAGAATTCATAACTTTATTGGTCACCCAAAACAATGGACTCAGCTATTGACCTGGACTTCATAAGACACTATAAACATTTGCAGTAATCTTTGTTTTTTTACCCCACCTGATGTTTTTCCTCATTGCTTTTAGATACTTTGTTTACTATCTCTCTTCCTCTTCTATTGATTGCTTTTTCTCTCCAGAATATCCGCACACCGTTTTAAAATGCTGATCACCATACTCTTTTCCAACAGTCACAATTTACGGTGGGGCCAATCCTAAACCCTACGCACTGTGCGCACATAACCCACACACATCCCCTGCATGGAGAATGTAATGTGTAAGCATGCTGCATGCAACTTGAATGTGCATGTGTGCGTGTGTTTAGGATTGGCCCCATGGTCTTACAGTTGTTTCCTCTTTGTTACCTATATTTTAATTATGGATATGCAAGGGAAGAAAATTTTGTATTTCTGATTTCTATTTTTATGTCAGTGCCAATTTTTGTATTTTCTGATTTTTGTCTCAAATTTATGGAATCTTTTTTAAGGGGAAAAATCTGGTAGCTGCTTCAGTTGGTTGGGAAGCAAGCAAGCACAGAAGAGTGTAGTCACTGTGTGTAGTCTCTGTGTGTGTAAGGGGGTGAAGCCATGTGTGTGTGTGTATGTACATGGGCATAGGTGGTAGTGACCCTACAATAAACAGCAAAGAACATTGGTATCGGTGATCTCCAGAGAACTGGGCAGGAGGATCTGATGTCCTCACCCCATTGTGGGCAGGGGGATCCTGCAGTGTTATCATTCAGTTAACACAAGAATCTAGTTCCCTGGGAAGTGATGACGTCCACTTCCAGTGTGTAAGAAAGCAGGCTTCCCCCCTCATTCTTCCTCTCCCCTGTTGATCCTCATCGATGGGGTTACCATCCTTCCCGTCCCCCAAGCCCGTAGCTTAGGCTTCATCTTTGACTCACCCCTTTCTTTTAAACCCTACATCGACTCTGTTGCCAAATCCTGTCGCTTCTCCCTCCATAACATTGCTAAGATTTGCCCTTTTCTCTCTGTCTCCTCTGCCAAAAC
>QEPC01014287.1:2097675-2109981 GCA_003113815.1 Sphenodon punctatus
GACTTTGCAGATGCAATAAGGGCAGCAAAGAACTGCTTCTTTGCTGCCTGAACCACCACAGCATAGGCCTTTAAACTGCTCTTATGCTGCGATCGATCATACTGGTCGCGAGTCCGGTGCCACTGTCGCTCTAACCGCCTGCTCTCCCGTTTCAAACACCGCAGGCCCTCAGTAAACCAAGGAGACCTGCAGGAGACTCAGGAGGGCAGCAGACACCTGGGAGCCACTCTGTCAATGGTCTCAGCCAACAAGGTGTTCCAGAAGGCTACGAGATCATCGACAGAGTGGGTGTCAAGGTCCAGGGAAAACTCCCCCAGAGCATTCCGGAACCGATCCGGTTCCATAAGTCTCCGGGGGCGGACTGATCTAATAGGTCCTGCACCCTGTCGGGGGCTAACGTGTGCCAGGATGCATACCTTAAGGAGGTAATGGTCAGACCATGACAAAGGCTCTACTCCATTAACTTCTACTAACTGACCCCCTGCCTCAGGGCCGGTGCAGAAAACCAAATCCAGTGTATGTCCCTCCTCATGTGTGGGGCCACAGATGATATGGGACACGCAAAGACAAAAGTAAACCTAAATTAAAACACAATCCACTCCTATGAATCACTGGCCCTTTTTACTCGAGACACTCCCACGCATGGACACCCATCGTCCACAATGGGGAGCATCTCGTGTAACTGTGGATGTGCATGGGTGCACGCTCCCGTGACCCACATATCCCCAGCACCCCATGCTTGAAGCAACTGGCGAAAATGCAGGTTGCTCCATGCGTGGGGATGGGTGTGTGCTCTTCTGCACCTGCACCCCCACGTTGCCCCCGCCGCGCACACAGACTGCCCCCCCAGGGCCAAACTCTCCCCCACCCCCTGACCAGCACAGCATATCATGAAACTTGAAAAAGTGCTCAAACTGCTAAAACAATTAAAAATGTCAAATTAGAAATGAAAACTGAGGGGCATATAACACCCTAATACATAACCAAAAATGTCAGGGCATTATTTCTGTTTAGAATATGCGAGGCCAAAAGGGCTTTTGTATTTGAGTTTTTATCCAAACCTGAATACACAGCTCTAATTTGAATGCCAGCATTCTCCGTTTGGTTTTAAAGCTTGCATGCCTTCACCAATGGACAGACCCAGATTTAAGCAGGGCCAGTAGGGGCCATGCCTGGGTCCCACAGTTGGAGGGGGCCCCACAGGGAGGCAGTCCTGAGACCAGGCCCGAAGACGGGCAATTTCTGCAAGGTCCTTTCCCCATCTGTGACTCTCAGCCCTGTGCACAGCGGCCATTGCACAGACCCCAGCACCTCCCACTCTGCATCAGGGAGGGTTGGGGACTGCAAGGTCTGTGCCAGGGAGATCTCTCATTTCACATTTCCCAACTTCCTGGGGAAGGAGAAGATGCAAGCTCTTTTTCTAGGGTCTTGCTTTGTTGCAGAGGGAGCCCCTGTGACTCTTTAAACAGTCCTCTACAAAGTAATACAAAATACTTCAGTAAATCAATTCCTGAATCCTCCCCTGTCGGAGGTGTGTGTGTGCATGAAAGCCTGTGTGTGTGTGTGTGTGCACGCACATGAATACACAAATGGGAAAGCCTGTGTATGCGCATACATGTGTGTGAGAATTTATGATACTGCTTTGGTTTTTGTTTTAAGCATAAGCAAACATCGGACTGCCCCTTGTTAAAGGGGTAGGTCACGGAAGGGCAGGACCTTGATGGGGCCTTGGTCCTGCAAATTCTAAGCCAGCCCTATCAATGGAAGTTGATCCAATAAAAGATATCATCTGAACTACGTTATCTCCATCTACTGGTTTTGGAATTAACATAGCAACCATACTCTCTCTTTAAACAAATTAGTAATAATGGAAGGAAAGCGCCCCTCTATTCTGAGCAATTTACCAGTTGATTTAGGTGACTAAGACAAAGAAAGCCACTGATCATTGTACATATTAGCACCAGGACTACTAAAACTTTGGTGATGTACTATATTGTATGTTTCAAAGGAATAGGGAAAGTGAAGGCTCATTCACCTCCCACCACCCCAGCTGAGCAGCGAAGCCAATTTTGAGAACAGCATGTAGCAGCTCATGGATTGTGTGTGAAAAGCGTTTGCATGGAAAGTTAATATGTGGCAGTGGGTTGCTCAGCATGGGTTCACATGTGCACAGCCCTTTTTTACACAGCACCCCCTCCCCCCACGCAGAAGATGACATGAGCTGCCCTCTGGTGAGGTTTGTTATGAACCCTGAGTCTGGGATATCTACTTCTAACAGAAGAAAGCAGGAGTTGCTCAAGCAGAATACTCTCTGTAGAGATTATACATGTTAAATAAAAAGTAGAAAAATCGAATACAATAGATGTTTAGAGAAAAAATGGCTGCTTGGAAAGATGACTCAAGAAATGAGATATTGATGGAAAAACACTCAGCAAAGAGCAATAAAAATAGAGAAGAAAAACTCTGGGCATATGCAGAATGGTTATTGATGTAGTTAAAGCCTTTAAGGTAATGATTCAGGAGACCCGTGTAGGTGGAAAATATTTCAAAGCCATTGTAGCTCGCATTCAAATTATTTTTGCTGTAAAAATGTCCCTTTTGTGAAAAACAAGATAAACTTGTATGAGACAGTGGTGAGATTTCAGTTAACAGAACAAAAATATACCATTTCAGAAATTTAACAAAAGGTCAAAAAAACACTTGTGGGCCCACAAAGTAAAAGGAGTCTGGGATTTATTTATTTTTTAAATTAATCTGAAAAGCACATTTCAAAGAGTTCTTTAAAGAAAATAGAACATAGAACAGAGAAGTTTGTATTCTAGCTGACTGATAAGAGACCTCAATTTCCAAACCTCAGAAAGGCTGAACTTAGCACTGTAGAGGGAGCACACTATGCCACCGTAGATAGGTGTTAGTACTGACATTTAAAAAGATGCACTAATTTGAACTATATAAGGGGTTATGTCTACCATCCAGTGAGTTTCTTGCTGTACAGCTGGAGTTGAAGGAGGAGTGCTAAATTTTCTTATCCCTTTCATATCATTCTAATTGTACAACTGAAGATGTTACAAGTTCAGGCCAGCCCTCCTATTCAAAAGAAGCGATAGTAGAGGGAATCGAGACTGTCACCCCCTGCAGACATTTACAGCAGAGGATATTTGGGGAGAAAAAATATTATATGAAAAAGAAATGCAGCTCTGAGAAACATCCACAGGTTTGGATAGCCATCGCAACTATTCTGAAGCCCAGTTCCAAATATTTAGGGATGATCAAATCTCTGGCATGGACAAATGCCAACTAAGAAATAGACTGAAACAATTTAATTCAGTGAATTCTAGAAAATGTGGTTATCAGTTAGTTATTTTTATTATCAAGAAGTGATAAGTGTGGGGTACTTTGGCAATAGAGGCTATGGAAGTAAGGAGGTGGGTAGATAATGTAGCAAGAAGTATTCACTCATGACCCAGGCCAAATTCAAACCTGCAACTTCAGAGGAAGATTTACTGAATTTTCAGGGGGGGGAATCCTTCATCCATAGAGACAAACATTTAGCACTGAAGAGTTTGCATAAATAGAACAGCAGACTCGACCAAGGATTGCATAGTCCATTTGCTGGGTCATAACAGTAACTTAAATTACAAGTGTGCTAATAAAACATCCATTACTCTGGTAAATGAGTTTAAAAAGAAAAAAAAATCAGCAAAGCAGCATCACATTAGTAGAAGTCATTACTAAAGTTGTCCTCCACTGTCATGAATTTGCAATTAAGTAGCTTTTAGCTCAATTAGTACATTTCAATTAGTACATTTCATTTTTTTCAGGAAAACAACCTACCAATGCAATGGTCAAACATCCACCAAACAAAATAAACAAAAGGTAGTTTTACTATATCAACATCCTATTGGCTGAGTGATATACTTGTTATTTGTCTTAATATCTATATTTCTGCAGAGCCCATGGATTCCAGTTTGCATTTGGTGCTATGTGAAAACATAAATGACATGGTCCTTGCCTGTATTGCTTATATTCCAAGAAAACATATGAAGAATGAAGAGGAAGGGAGAAGCATGAAACTGGAATATGTGCACAGGTTTTACTTCCATTCATTCTTTTGCTAGTTTTTAAAGTATCAAGTAATAACAAGTTTCAGCCATCCCATAGTGCCTCTACACTTTGCCCCTGTTAATTGATCGGTGTTTTGGGATAATATCTGGAGTGATAATCAAGACTGGATTAAGATTTTTTTCTGCTTTTCACAATTTCAAAACAGTGACATTTCAATGACTTTTTTATTTAGCAAATATGTAACAAAACCAAAACAACCTAGACATAAATATTGTGGTAAATATATAAGAGAACTTTTTACTATACGGAATCCTGATCTAGGGAATTGTTAGACGTATTACCATGCTGGCACAGATAATGCCCTCCAATTCCACTTCAGGAGCCTATTCCTGTCAATTAAATATTATCTAAACGTCCCTGTGGAGGGGCTCATTTGAAGCTAATGCTGGCATAGTTTTTCATTTGTTTCCTTACCATCTGGTCACATGCTGAATTGTCAGCTATTTAATCAATATCTGCTGAGAAATTTAAGAACTAAATGCCACAATTAACAAAAAGAGAAAATCTATAGACTAGAGTTATAAAAAATAACAAATACAGGTTCATGATTTCTTTGCTTGCTTAAAACACAGACTGAAGGGTCCAGCATTTACCCTTCAAAATGTTGAAATATATTGTTCCTTTGAAAATTGATCCTAAAACCCCTGTGTGGTATGAGCATCTGTATGCACATACACATGTACACACTTGTGCATGTATACACACACACGCACATGCACACCACACACACATGTGTGTATTCATGCACACATTCACAGAACATATACTTTTCCCTTAGATCATCTTTGCTAAAAATGAATGAAAAATATGCAGGTCAAATTTTATATTAAAACCTGAGACTTTCATTTTTTGGTACTCTAAATGTTTTGGTAGGTCATTTATAATGCCCAGAGATCTGTATTTACATGTTAGTGCCTTAATAGGGACATTTTGGAGACAGCATGGTTGTCGTGTTAGCAGTTCCTCCTCCTGATTTGCCTGAGGAAGAACCCTGTGCAGTCCAAAAGCTTGCACCTCCACTAACTGAAGCTGGTCCAATAAAAGATATCACTGTACTATTTTTTTCCCCATTTGTCTTGATAGGGCATCAGAATCCTGCACTTCACCTGACTAAATGCAGACTTGAATGGAAAAATGTGGATAGTAAATGTCCTATGAAGATACTACACACATCACAAAACTGGGTTGCAATGTACATATACATTATGCATACATATATAGACAGACAATATAAATCTATATTTACATCAATAGCAATAGCCCTGTTATTAAAAAACAAAAGTCCTCTCAGCAAACCTCTTTTTTCCTCATGGTCTTCTCTCTTCTCTGGTGAACATTATTCCACTTTACATACACACTTAGATGTGCCATATCTGCTTCAGCTAGAATGCATAAAAGCTATCCACAGATCCTCTAAGAATGAAACAGTGTGAATATTTTCTGATCCATGTTCTTGCCACAAACATTCACCGGCAGTATGATAGCTCCAACAGCAGACATCTGATTCTTGACATTTAAAGATACAATACTGGTGAAAAATAGTGACGCTTTATTAACTGCAAACAGCTTGTGAGGGAGTAGGTGATGTACTCTTAAAGTGTATAATGAGAACATGCAATAATTTCAACCTTTCAATTTTAAACTCTTGAATCAATGCCATAAGAAAGAGTAATAGTCAGATACACAAATCTGGCCACTTTACAATAATTATTTCATGAAGATGTCTTTTTTCTGACAAAAAAGGAAAACAGGTTGTTTTCATACTGCTTATTCTATTCACATACACAATGAACTTCTTCCTTTATGTCTGTCTCTTATACACATCTAGATGTGTATAAGAGACAGCTGATATTGTAATGCTAAACAAAAGCACAACCTCCAATTCCCAATACTCCTACTGTGTCTTTTGTGTGTCTTGGGTGCTTTTTAAATCCAAAAAAGGTACACAGAAAGTGCTTGTTCTATTCACATACACAATGAACTTCTTCCTTTATGTATTCATTTGAAACACTGAATCTTAGAAGTAAAATGCGAATTTTATTGCTATGTTCAATGACCTCCCAGAAGAGGTGAAATAAAGGTATTTCACAAACATCATAGTAAAAGAAACACCAACGACAAGAGACTTTAATTAACACAATCAGTCTGCTACATACTGTACCTGAAGATACTGGCAAGACCGCTCCTGTTGACATGTCTCTGACTTCACCAACGTCTGGTCCAGGTTTACTGATGCTTTCTGGTAAACCTCACGGGCTCTGCTTACTGTCAATGTGGAGGACCATGCACTTTTCTTCATTAACTGCGAATCCAAATTCACAGGTAGGTTTGCACAGGTAGAACATTTGACATCATTATTGCTTCTTGATGATTTCACAGTATGTTCACTAATAGTGTTATAGGCCTCCATAAAGTATTGTGAAGTGGAACGATCAGGGCACCTTCCCATAGTCATTACTCCACTCGGACCATGATAAATGCAAACATCATTGTCCAAGTTGTCATCTGAACTCCACCATCCTGATGCATTAGATCTGGGTTTGCTGTCAGCCCTCCTTTCTTTACTCTTGCTCCGCTTACCATACCTCATACTCTGTGTGTCTTCTGGACTTGCTTTGCCACCATTGACACTTCCCTTTGATGGTCCTTCAAGAGAATGAGACTTTGTGAAGAGCTTTTGAACAGAGTGAACCAAGTGACGGATTCTCCCAGGACTATCACTGCGATGTTCCACAGCAGTCCGTTTGTATTGTAAGGTGTGGTAGCCATCTCGATTGAGAGGCAGCTGCCTTTCAAACTGGTCCAAAAGATTGGCAGGAATGCGGTTAGTTTTATTGGTTGTTCCATGTGGAACCAGAGCACACTCATCCTTGAGTTCATGATGCGAATTGTAATGTCTCCGAGGAAATGTGCTACTAGCAATCTGATCGTTATAGGGCACCATACATTCCGCCTGGAAAGAGTTCCTCTGAGTGTAGTAAGGGTGATCTGCAGGATGAGGGTCCACTGGATTTAGCAAATATGGCTTCCTGTCTGGGTGATGTGGCAGAGAGTCGCATGGAGATTCACAGGCAACCCCATGGTGGTGACTGCGGCTGCTGGATAATCCTTTCATTATTGATGTAAAAAGTGTCCCAAAGTCATCTAATATGTGTAGCTATGGTACATAAAGATCTCTGAGAAAGGCCTAGAAAAATTGAGAACAAAAAACATGAGACATTTTATCTAGAACAGTAAGTGATATGCACATTTAAAGTTTCCTTTCTAAATGGCTTTTAAGGGGTAAGTGAATGATCAACAAATTAACTATGCGTGCAAAGGGTGGTTATAAGCATGTTTGTAGAACATTACTGGAAGGTTTTATTTATAAACAACCTATCGAGCTGCTGGACACCAAACAAGCGTATAATATTTTATTAATAATTTATTCAAGTACTGAACAATTATTTAGTAACAAAACTGTTTCTAAATGGAACCTTATCATAAAATGCGATTTGCATGTTGCACATAAATTTCCTTCTCATATAAAATTTCTAGTACCTTTTCCAACTTACCACCTGTGGCTCCCTTTTTTTAAAACCATCACTTCTCGCCCATTAGATTATAATACTACAAGATGGATAACTCTTTAGGCTATGTATTTTAGGGCAGAAACAATGGGTGAAAACAAATGAGAGATCAGCTTGCTGGAGTTCTGGGTCACTCTATAGAGCCTATGCACATCCGCCACTTGCAGGTTCCACATGATGAACGGGACAGAAGGACAGGCGCTGCGCTCCATCTCCATCCTTCCCCCTCGCAATGTACAGATACAGCAGCCCCTTGGTACAGGAAACCACCTCTGCTGTGGTTTTTGTCTGTTTTTTCACTCCCAAAGTGAAAGTAAACAGGCACAGTGCCTGTGAGAGCAAGAGCAGAGGAAGTGCTTGCTCCCTGGACCGCTCTAGGCGCTCCGCCCAGGAATGTATGGTCCTGGTGGATCTATACGCATGCGGAGGCTGCACCCCCCCGAATAGATGTGAGGTGGCCACATGGGTGTGAATTCACCTGCCTTTAGTCAGCATGGGCTCCACATTCTCCAGGACAAAGCTGTGAGTGGGGGCTGTGGGGCGGGGGAAATGGGTACAGGTGAACATCTGGCAGCCATTATTGTGGGCTACTGTCTCGTCTGTTAACACCCAGCATCTGCCTTTTTTTTGTGAAAAAATGCTAAGTATATTTACAAATCAATAATAAATACATACATAAAAACAATAAGGACTTCTGACTGCAGAAAGAAAGGTAAAGCACTATTTGGTTTTTCAGTCCCCACTTTAATCACACCACATCTATTCAGTTATTCCTACTCTCACTAGAAATATTTAAGACTTCTAAAACACTGACATTTTTCTGCTGAGACTTATCCTCATAAATTTTCAAAGCACTAAGCAGTGTTTTATTATTATTGCTCCCATTAAAATCTATGGGATTTTACATTCCAGTCTTACACAGACTTGGGGAAATGTTGGAGATAATATTATTTGCCAGGAGGACTGAAATTATTCTTGCCTCATAGTGACTCAATATAAAAGTACTATAGCTGTCAAACTAATTTTTTTCTTTAGCTGAATGGACGCAATAGCTACATTTGCAATCACTAGATTTTTGTTTAAAAAAATCTGGATGTCCCTAGTTTAAATCTCACCAGGAGAAAGGTCAGTACAATAGCGTTGCAGTGTCTGGACCACTGATGTACGAAACTGTATTGTGTGAAGCAGCATTAATAAACTTTAATTGCACAATTTTCCTTACTGCAGTCACGACTCAGCCTGGGGCAGAAATCCATGGCAGACATGGTACAGACCATGCCAGGGCACTGACGATAGGAGATGTGACTGGACCACCGTCCCACCGCCCGCGTGCTTTGGGGAGAGCTGCAACAGATATGTGGGTGGGTGACTCTGCCCCCACACCACTCCCGGCGCCCTGCCCCCCACCGTGATGGGAAGCCATGGTGATCACTGACAGCCAGCCATGGTGGCCCGTTATAGTGGGCATTGTTCTGGGCTGGGTTATGGAGGGCCACAGCAGATGTGCTAGCCCATTCTGTCCCTGTTGGATGGGCCTTAGCCCAGGAAGTGACTTCAGGGGTTTCCCAAGGTCAGAGCCTGGGATAGCCATTGGCATGGCCTGGGGCAATACCGGGCCAACATCTGGTGTTGCAAAAACCGACGTGTCAGTGGCCCGCAGGCCTAAGCAGGCCTCTGTTGCATCTTTTTTTTTTTTTACCTACAGTTAGAATGGGCCCTATTCCAGCTACTAATTTCTATGTGATGTGTTATACCTTTTGGAACAAACAAGACAGCAGATTAGCCCCCTCCAAATGGGTGGCTATGTGTCCATCTATTAGATGGCCACCAGTTGTTAACCCCGTACAGCAACCGACTGCCCTGCATTCACCCTTCACGGCAGCATCCCGGAGAATGGGGAGCCCACCATGAGGGCAAATGATGGGTAACCTGGGCTAACGGACACCCACAGGGCCATCACCTGTCTGTTAGGTTGCGTGCAGCCCACATACAGGTCCTCCAGCACCAGGGTCGTGGGCAAAAAGCCCAGAGTGCTCCAACCAGCAACAAATCCCTGTCCTCCTCTCCGCTTCTGCGGTCACCGGCACCCTTAAAGGCAACACACAGCAAATTCAAACTTGCACTGGGTGAGGACATTGTGGTTTCCAACACGTGCCCTATGCTCGCCCCTCCATAGTAAGCACACAGACAACTGGCACAGGCCAGCATGGAACAGAGCGACAGCCAGTCTAGTAAGGTAAGTTAATGCATTGGGGGAGGGGGGGCATCTAAATGGCTAGACAATGGTATCTACATAAGAAGTATGTGGTGTGTGTCCTTCCCTGTGTTCACAGGCATCTACCAGCACCACCATCCCCTCGACATCAGGGCAGGTCCACGCTGTGCACCGTGGGACCAGTCTCTCCAGATGCCTGCCAGAAGGGCATGAACTGGAGTGAGGTGGAGACAATGGCTTTCATCACCCCGTGGGTGGGTGGGGAGGACTGGGTCCAGTACAACATTGTAAAATGCTAGAGGAACGACAGGGTGTTCCAGCACATCTTGAAGCAAATGGCACTCCAGGGATACACCAGAGACATGGCCCAGTGCCGGTAACTGGCAAAAGTCCCAAGGAGGGGCTATAACGAGATAATGGACAACAACTACAGGTCTGACCGTGGGAGGCAAACCTGGCCATATTACAAACTCCTGAACTGGTTCCTCTGCATGGATGGAGCCACCATGGCATTGCGCCTATAAAGCAGCGTCTTCACCAGGGGTCAGCAGTGGGTGAATCCCTCTCCTGCACTGCCTACTCATGCCATGCCTGCTCCTGCTCCACCTGCTCCTGCCCTCCCAAGGAAGCTGGGCCTGCTGGCGAGGATCTTTCCTTGCCCGTCCCCACCCCAGACCTAGCCACAGTAGATGTGGACACAGACACCATGACTCTCTGCATGTATCCCCTTGAGACAGAGATCCAGCACCTGCTCCAGGAATCACCGAGGTGCAGGTGGAGGGGACAGAAAACACGGTCACCACCTTTATAGAGGAGACAGGTAAGTTTTTATTTTTTATTGATTTATTTTAAATTTCTATCCCACCCCTCCTGCCCACAGGGCAGCCCGGGGCGGCAAACAAAAATCAATAAAACAATAACATTTTAAAAAAACAATTTAAAAATACAATATGTGGGGAAACTCCCAACCCTTCGCCAAAAGCCTGACGGAACAGCCAGGTCTTACATACATGCCGAAATACCAGGAGAGTGGGAGCCAACCAAGCCTCCTCCAGAAGCGAATTCCACAGCACAGCAAAACAACAGCCACCGAAAAAGATCTAACGTCAGTGGCCACCTGCCTCGCCCGGGGAACCTCCAAAAAGGCTCCCACGGACGATCTCAAGGGTCACACGGGCACAGAGGCGGTCCCGCAGATAAGCAGGGCCCAGGCCGTGAAGGGCCTTAAAGGTTAAAACCAGCACACTGAACCTGGCCCTGTGCTTTATAGGCAGCCAGTGCAGAGCCCGGAGTACTGGTATCATGTGCTCCCTGCGACCCACCCCTGTAAGGAGATGGGCAGCGGCATTCTGCACCAGCTGCAGCCTCCAGACCAGCTTCTCGGGCAGTCCCACGTAGAGCACGTTGCAGTAATCCAGGCTTGAGGTGATGAAGGCATGGATGACAGTGGCGAGGTCAGAGTCTGAGAGATACGGCCAAAGTCGCCGGACAAGATGTAACTGCCAAAATGCAGTCTCGGGTTAATGCACAAGGTGCAGGGCTGCAACAAATGTGCAGGTGGCTGATTCCATCCCTGTGCCACTCCCAGTGTCCTGCCCCCACCATGATGTAGGTGATTACACAGCTGTAGGAGAGAAGCAGCCACTCAGTGCTATCCAGTGTCCTGAATGCCATCCTTAACTGTGTTCACAGGTGGCCCACAGAGTGAGGAGTAGCCACGGGAACAGCCCCAAGACACCGCAGCACCAGGCAGGAGCAGTAAGCATGACAAGTGAGCGGGAGAACACCATAGCAGGCTTGTATGGAGTTGGAAGCCAAACCGGCAGCCATGGAGGGCAGGTGTGACATCAGACGCTGAGGCATTAGGTCTGATGGGCAGGCAGGGGAAAAACACCAGGATAGAAAGGCAGGCATGGAATGGGTTGAACCAATGGATTTCTGTGTTCTCTTGCCACAGGTCAGCCACTACAATAGGCGTGCCCTAGGCCACCACCATCTACCACCACCCAGCAGAATTGGGACTAGCAGACATGCAACTAGTGGTGCAGGGAAGTTATGGTGTGCAAGCTGATGATGCAGACCCCTCAGTGAGCAGACTAGATCAGGGAATGGGCCAGGATTATAGGCAGGTTCTGTAGTAGAATGCTGCAGAATGAAGGGCTCTTGCTGCCGAGGGCTGCCTGGGCCACCAACAGGAGGATAGGCAATGGGTCTGCCTCTGGCAGCAGTTGGAGCACTCTGACATCATGATGGAGGAGGCGAGCAGGGGCATGCGGGATTTCATGGCCCAGTCCCTGAAGGCCCAGCGCTCCCTTCTCCATCACATTGCTGCCACAAGCGCTGCAAGTGTTGCAAAGAGGCGGGCACCATTCGCCCCCCCCCCCCGCAGGCAGCCTC
>QEPC01014287.1:2153475-2185822 GCA_003113815.1 Sphenodon punctatus
ACTATTGGTTAAGACTTTTCTTTAAAATTGCTGCACCACTGTCCCAATTAGTCATCGAGGACAAGACCCCAAATTTGTGGGTTAAGTTGGTTGTGGACAAAATAAACTGACTGGGTTTTAATCCAGAGGCACTCGCTCACTTGGGATTCAAAGGAGCTAAAAAGCTCTTAGCAGAAAGGCTGTCTGATAACATCTGGCAGAAAACAAGATTCTCAGTTGGAGTAAGTAGGGCCCTGGGTATCTACCTGCAGATTGCATACAGAACTCGCTCCCCTATGCCTTACCTGGATGGTAGCCTACTCTGAAAGAATAGAAAGTTATTTTTGCTGGCTAGATTCAATTCCTTCCCCTCAGCTTTGGTGGAGGGCAGATACAGGGAAACCCTATTGGCAGAGCGTTTGTGTCAATGTAATTTAAAAAGAAGTTGAGACATTGGAACATATCCTATTGGAGTGTCCCCTGTTTACAGGGATTCGTAAGAAATATATATCTCCATTAATAGACCCCTTTCCGGGAAGGTCCTCCGAGTTTTATCTAGATTGTCTGCTGGGCGATCGCTCCACTGTATTTATGGGAAAAGTGGCCCAATATCTGTGGTTAGTCCATATGATGAAGTTGAAAATGAAAGTTACAATATAGTCAATAATTATTCATATTTTAGAAAGATGCTATTGTCAACGCAGGCCCCCATGGAGTGATTTGATTGCTAAACACTCTTCCAGGTTTATGGTTATATTCTTTTTAATATTTTTATTTTTACATGTTTGGTTATTTATATGTTGTTTGTAATGGCCAAATAGGCTAAGCAATAAAGTTGTATTAATTAATTAATTAATTAATTAATTATTATTATTATTATTGTTATTATTATTATTATTATTATATTCATGGAGAAATATGACCAAGTAGGAAGGGATGAAAATCCAGGGATTTCAGCTCACCATATCCGCTAAATGTTTATACAGAGAAAGGGGCAAGAAAAACTTGACACACATGTACATACATAATATGCCTCACTGAGAATGTAGCCATAAGTAGGAGTACATAAGTAGCTTTAGTCTATCCTATTATTCTATAGTAGACATGTAGAATGAGAAAAGGTGGTGACCCCACTCTCTGAGAGAGTGAGAGAGAGATTACAAGATTCTCTAGGCTGCAGCTATCGCTAGCTTATCATGAACGTTGTGTTCATAACTGATTGTTTCATTCATCTCATCTTCCTGCTGAAAAGAAAATTGAGGTATTTAGGGCATGTGGATAGGATGTTCAGGAGAAAACGTGTTGAAAAAGGAGAGTATTTATTTCTACTTGAATAAATATAAATGGAAGCCTTTTTGAGGCCCTAAATGTTGATTTAGTCTCATGAATCTGTGGTTTAAAGGATGGTTTGAAGGTCACCAAAGAGGTTACTGATAGTAATATAAAAGATCCATTGAGCCCTATTTCTGTTATGAAAGTAAATATCCTTTTGCTATTATCTGTAATAGGTGTATAATTTCTTCTTAAGAAAAGGCTTTAAACTAATGTGGCCATGATTATCCATGCTTTTATTACCTCAGGATTAGACTACCGTAACGTGCTCTATGTGGGGCTACCCTTGGTGATGCTCCGGAGACTGCAGCTGGTGCAGAAGAATGCGGCAACCCATCTCCTAAAAGTGATGGGTTGACGTGAGCACATTACTCTCTGCACTGGCTACCAATAGTCTTCCGGGCCGAATTCAAGGTGTTGGTTTTGACCTTTAAAGCCCTAAATGGCCTGGGCCCCACCTATCTGCAGGACCACCTCACCCTCCGGATCTTGGATCGGCCTCTGTGGTCAGCTGCGGGAGCCCTCCTTGAGGTCCCCCAGGTGTCGACCATGTGGAGGGCGTTCTCGGTGGCCGCACCTTGGCTGTGGAACTTCCTCGTGTTGGAGGTCTGCCTGGCCGTTGACCTCTCCTCTTTCCGTAGACAGTGTAAGACCTGGCTTTTCCACCAGGCCTTTGCCGAGGGAGATGGGATGGGTGGGTTGGACCAGGGTGGGGTTTTATTGTTTTAGTGTTGGGTTATTTTAATGTGGGGTTAAAAATGTTGATTTTAATTGATTTTATTATATGTTTTTAAATCTTGTTAGATGCCCCAAGCTGCTTGTAAGCAGGAGGGTGGCATACAAATATAATTATGAATAAATAAATAAATATGCAGCCCTCCCCCCCCCAAAGATAGCTTTTGTAGATGTCTGCAACATTCAGATGCATTTGTTACCCAAATGTGTGCTTACTGATTTTTGCACACTGTAAAAATATTGAATTAGGAGCTTAATGCCCAGGGATAAAAGATGTAGAGCTGAATTCTGTTTCTATGCATCAATGAGAGTTTTTGCAATTGACTTCAGTGAAAATAGGACAGGGCCTTAATAGCAGCTAGTCTAAAAGATCAAGAACACAGTTAATTCACATAGCACATTTGCATAGTGCCTGCTGCTCTTGACTTTAATCAACAATGTAGCATTCTTGACAATATCATTAAATGCAATAAATTGGATTTAAGCAGAATTTCTGTTTAACTATGACAGTCATAAACAAATTATCCCTATACTCTTCCTGCTGTGTTTGTTTTTTAGATACAGTAACATAAAAAGTAGAAAATACTAGAAATGTAGCCATGTTAGTCTACAGTTATAACAAGAACAGATAGTCCAGTGGCACTTTAAAGACTAACAAATATTTATTAGTGCATGAGCTTTCATCAGCGCAAGCTGACTTCCTCAGATGAATAGAATGGATAGGCAGTTGGTCTTACTATATATATGGTTCCAAGTGATGAAATTAGTTAGAGAGAGGAAATAGTTGACACTGAAAGATAAAACCACAGGATCAGATAGAAACCCCTCCCAGCATACAGATAAGTGGTAATGGCCCATTCATTAGGAGATGTGCCATTCATAAGGAGATGTGGAGGAATGTAGGTGGGTATCAGATCTAAAAAGACATGGAAAACTGATCAGATCCAATCACCTCCCAGGGTGGGTGGATTCACATACATAAGGAGAACTGGATGGAAAACAAGGCTGGAAAATACAAAAAGTTACAAAGGGTAAAACAGCTGTATAAAGGTACAATTATTTTATGTAAACCAGATCTTGATTCAAACCCAAAGAAAGAGAGTCAGATTTGGTAATGAATTCTAGTTCAGTGGTTTCACATTCAAGCCGTCCTTTTAGTGGTCTTTGTTTAAGTATATGAACCCCCAGGTCAGAGAAACTATGTCCAGGAAGATTGAAGTGTTCACCCACTGGTTTTTGAGTGTCACCGTTTTTGATATCAGATTTGTGTCCATTTATTCTATTTCATAGGGATTGTCCTGTTTGTCCAATGTAAACAGCAGAAGGGCATTTCAGGCAGGAGATGGCATAGATCACGTTGGAGGATATTCAGGTGAAGGAGTCGTTAATGGTGTAGCTGATGTTGTTAGGTCCTATGAAAATATTGTCCATGCAGATGTGGGGACAGAGTTGGCATCTGGCTTTGTTACAGGGTTTGGTCCCTGGGTCTGTGTTTATGTTGGAAGGGTCATTTTTGTGGGTGAGTAGCCTCTTCAAGTTGTGTGGCTGCCTGTAAGCAAGGACAGGTTTACCACGCAGTGCTTCTGCAAGGAAGGTGTCATTTTCCAGGATGGGTTGTAGATCCTTAATTATGCGTTTGACCGTATCAGGAAGACTTAAATGTTCAATTCCTGTTTTAAAATTTATGCAGGTCTGATCCAAAAATCTTATAAAGTCAATAGAAAAAGTCCTACTGACTTACAAGAACTCAGGGGGGAAATCAATAAAAACGTACTTATTAGAGCAAGTCCAGTTTTCCATTATAGTTAAGGTTACACATTTGCCACTTTATTTCAGTTGTTCATGATGGACAATATTTACACACTTAGATCCTTCTGAAATAGACATCTTTGAGGCCAAAATTTACAATGCCTAACTTTTGCCCTAAGATATATATGAATATTAGTCATTGTTCTTTTTTTTGTAGCTTGCAGGAATGAAATTGCATAATATGGTGGTCTGGAATACTTCCCTCCTGATACGTGTGTACAAACCACAGAACAAGATTTGGACCTGTATCGAAAATCAGTCTTGTAAGAATTAAGAATTGGATTTAATTTCCTCTGCAGACAATATAGCCATGCCCAAGACATACTGCAAATACAACGCTATAGGCAGGTGGGCAAACTAATGGCCCTGTACCTTACTTCTTTGCACCCAAGTCTCAGCAGCTGAATAATTGCAGCTGCTCCTGAGAACATCAGTAGCTGGGATTGCAGAACACTGGCTCCACCAGCCAATCACAAAGCAGGAGAGGTTTGTGCGAGCACATACAGGCACGTGTATCTTGTGGTTCCGGTCATATGAAGATTTGGGGAACGCTGCCCACACCTGAGAATATTTGGGTTTGGGAACATTGCCCACACCTGGCTGCTATAGGCCAAATTAATCCAGGATGCAACTGATTCAGTGGTGCTAGCATAAGAAATAGATATTGTTCCCAATGTTGTAAGTCCTTTCCAGTGACTGGTTAGAACCTATGGCAGAATTAGGATAAGAGTTAGCTGAAGATTTTTTTTTAATACTTAGTGACATGATCCTGCTTGCAGCTAACTTTCAGTACTAACTGAACTCCGCAGGCAAGAATATTGCATGATTTTTAAAGGTCTATCTGGAGAAATCATGCAGTCTGGCAAGACTACTCTGCCTTCAAATAAACTGATTGATAGCTCTAATATGAAATATTCAACAGCAACTGAAATAAACAACCTTTTCACAGCTTTTTTGCTGAATCGTACTGTATATTGAGCTGCCAATGAGTTGAATAGCAAAACTTAAGTTCACTGCTACTGAATTAGCATTGCTAGAGATTTTTAAAATGTAGGAACTGCCAAATGAGGAAAGAGCATAAATATATTTGGTGCAGTCTTCAATCTCAGATGATAACCTAAAGCTTTAAAGTCTTAGGGTATTTTCAGACGTTACGAGATCATAGTCAACCACAGTGAATCTGCACAGGGTGAAAGTGATTTCGTAACGTCTGATGGCGGGAATGGAAGTTCCCCCCCCAGATGTTCACCCCCGTGAATCACGGGGGGGAATCAGATTCACCACGCGATCGGGGGTCCTGGCCGGACCATCCCCGATCGCGTGATGAATGAGATTCCCCCCCATGATGAATGGGACAGTAACGTCTGTCCCCTGACCGTGGCCTGGAATCTGCAGCGGGATTCCAGGCCGTGGTCAATGCCCGGGGGGGGTGGGGTGGCTGGGCACTGCGGCCGCATTGGCCGCAGCGCCCGCCCGTCTCCTGGAGGGCGGGTGGCCGGGGCAGCGGGGAGGGCTGTGCGGCTGCACATTGCGCTGCACAGCCCTGCCCCCTCCCCGGATTCCCTGCCGCGATCGGCCACCGCGTCTGTTAGCCTGTGACGTGGTGGCCTCGGCGGGGAATCAAAGGGTTGTTTCCATGCCGGGGCCAATTGGCCCCATCACGTCTAAAAATACCCTTAGTGTCAAGTTTTGAATCTCAGTCTTTGTGTCATTTTTGAATAATACAAAATTCAACAAAACCTGAATTTAAGAAGGTACTGGGCATGTAATGGGCATGAAAGATGTTGCACAAATACAAAGATTTATTATCGCCTACATACATAAATGATAAATCTAATTACTGTAATGTAATGGTGCAGAATGTGGTAGCCCAGATCCTTTTGAGGATGAGTCATCGTGAGCACATTACACCTGTGCTTTACAGCCTGTACTGGCTCCCTGTAGCTTTCTGAGCACAATTGAAAGTGCTGGTTTTGACCATTAAAGTCCTAACTGGCCTGGGCACCGCATGTCTGGAGGACTGCTTTTCCTACCTTATACTTCACCTTGCGGTCAGCCAGGAGCACGTTCTTGCAGGTTCACTTGCCAATCTTGTTCATACAACAAGAGCCTGCAGAGAGGCATTCTCGGTTACTGCCTCAGTATTGTGGAACTCCCTTCCCCCTAGAGGTCTGTCAGAGCTCGAGCCTGAGCATATTCCAGAGGCAGTGTAAACCCTTTCTTTTTTCAGGGGCACAGTTACCATGGAACGAGGAGGGATCAACTGAGCCTGGGCCCTGGACTTGGAGGGACCCCATTGGAAGCAGTCTGAGCCCAGCTAGGAAATTTCCAGAGTTGGTAGTGGAGGGAGCTGAAAATTTCCTAGTAGGCTAGGCATTCATGCTGCTTGCAAAGAGCCCTGCCAAAAAAGAAGTTTTCAGAGTGGATGGGAGTGGAATGCTAGCCTCACCCCCACACCCTCTTAACTTTCTGGCAGGGATGCCACTGCTGGGAGCTGGGGCAGTGCTGCCTTTGGGGGTAAGCCCCAACCCCACCCCAGAACGCTTGGGGTGGGGGTGGGGAGGGTAAATAGGACATGAGCCCAGCACCACCACAGTCTTACTACACCAGTGTCTTTTTGGCAAAGTGTTTGGCAGGCAGGGATAGAGGTTGGGGGTGGGGTGGGGAGTGTAGGTAGGGTTTAAAAGAGATTTTAATATATTTTAATATAACTGCTGCCCTGAATCTTTGGAAAGGGTAGGGTAAAAATTTAAGTCAATAAATAAATAGATAGATAAATAAATAAATAAATAAATATGATCAGAATATTTGCAAAAGAGTGACGTGTGCTTTACAGACACACAAGAAAGAAAAGGCTCATGGAAGCTTTAATTTACAGTACATATACATTACGCTATATGGGGCTGATCTAGTACTTGCACATGAACTGTGCATAAGGCACACACAAATGTTGTGCAAGTGTTGCACAACTGTTGCATACCATGTGTGCAGCATGCGTACCACACGTAGAGTCTGCATAGGGCTGTGTGTACACTGTGTGCATAGTGCACGACAGTTGTGCAACAGCTGCACAATATTTGCACGTGTGCACCTTGCACACAGTGTATGCACAAGCAGGTTCTGTGTGAAGATCCACACAGGCATTCTGGCCCACCATGCTCTGCCCCCCGCCCCCCCTTCCACCACTGAGACGCAGGCCCTTTTTACACCAGATGCCCCCACGCAATGCACACATGGGTGCCTGTGTGCGTATGCATGGGGTGGTGGTGGTCTCGTGTAAACACTGCGGCCGGTGGGTGCATTCATTCTCCCATGCAACACTCATCTCCACCCATCCGTCATGCATGGAGCAACCAGCAAAAATGGCAGTTGCTCTGTGCGTGGAGATCAGTGGAGATAGGTGTGCACCCAGCCTCCACATGCCACTCCTGCACCGTAGCGCACACCCATTCCCCCACCCACACCAATATGAAAAAGGGCTGCAGTCACTCCCTGGACCGCACTAGGCACTCCGCTCGTGATTCTGTGGTAGTGGCAGAGGCTGAGTGCACCCTAACAGATGGGAGTTGGCCACGTTCGTCTGCATCAGCCAGCATTCACCTGTACAGTGGGCTCGACTTTCACCAGGAGTCCAGGACAACGCCGTGAGTGTGGGCCATGGGGTGGGTGGGCAGCAGGTGTGGGCAAACATCTGGTGGCTGCCTAGTAGACAGACAGGTCGCCACCCATCCAGAGGGGGCTAATCTGGGCTACTGTCTCATCTGCTTTCATCACGTGTGCGCGTGGGTGTGTGCGTGCACGTGCAAGCGTGTATCAATGTACAAATGTGTGTGTGTGTGAGAGAGAGAGAGAGAGAGAGAGAGAGAGAAATGCAAGGGGGCAGGTAGGCTTCATTGTAATTTGGTCTGATTTCAAAATTTCTGATAAAGCTGAGAAAAAAGTGTTTATAGCATTTAAGCCATTGGGGGAAAAGGTAACTGTGTTTAAATCCTTATTATGAGTTCCAGTTTTCTGTGTAAATAACAATAATAATTTTATTTCTATAGCGCCGCCCACCAAATAGTGCTCAGTGTGCTTAACAAAAATTACACAATACAAAAAATTATATAAAATCCATTTAAAATCCATTAAAGCAACATTAAAGGGGAAGGGGAAGGACATGGTAGATCAAGAAGAACCTGCAGGATACATCCATGGTATGTTCATCCATCTCATAACTCATGTTTAACTTTGGAATTTGGAATTAAGATTTTTTACCACAAATTTTCAATCTGAAAAATTGTAATCAGCTAGCAGCAAGGTCTTGTGCTAAACCAGACTTAGGATAAAAAACTGCCTACCCAAAAGAGGAAGCCATGCTCTTGAAATTTGGAAAGGGAGTCACTTTGGAGTGAAAAAACTCAGTTTTTGACTTAGTTGGTGAAATTGCACGCTACATACGTGTGAAATTGTGCCTGTTTTGAAGCAAAGTGTGCTTGTTAATACACCATCTTAATTCAAACATCCACTTGAATAAGACCCCTAATGGACTTTCAAACATAAGAAATTCAAGACCCCTAAGGGATCTTGAAAGGGGTCTTGAATTAAGACCCCTAAGGAACTTTCAAACATAATCAGTGCCTACCTTATGACAGACCCAATAGTTAAGCATCCTGATTCTGATCTTCAACTCCATCTCATCTAAATTGTTCCAAGATATGGAATGATCACATACGTTGCTAATGAAACTGTGGGTTTCAGGATTCCCCTATCTATTAATGCAGCCAATGAGAAGATTTAGACCCTGTACTTAGAGGCCGATTACACTAAGGGTGAAAACAGACATGACGCTAACCACCCTTTAACCACCCTTGGTGGTCATTTATGCATGTTTCAGGGCTGCATAGGGCAGCAATACAGGCCTGCAATATGCATAAATAACCACCAAGGGTGGTTAAAGGGTGGTTAGCATCATGTCTGTTTTCACCCTAAGAGATCATGTAATGGAATTTGAAGTAGCTGGTAAAGGGTTAAAGCTCCAGGGGCAACATTATTGGCTTTTAGGCAGTGTACTGTATCCTGCTGTTTAATAATCCGTGTAGGAGAAACTTTGCTACAGTCATGGCCAACTCTTTCAGATCAATTACATCTCAAGATAGATAACTGTTTCTTAATTTCTTTGAGTTCAAGGCATGTGACTTATCCCTCAGTGCAACATGAAGAAACAGAAGGTACACAAATTCCCAGAACATCACATAATATAAAAGAGATGAAAAGAAACACCAATGTCTCAGTGACGCCCACAGGAGCAGTAGCTACAGCCAAAAATGTCAGCATGCCTCTGCAATTCCAGAGCACAGATGAACATATGGATAGTTTAGGCCTTATGCCATCAAACTAGGATAAGGCAGCACTGTTCATGCAAATCCCAATCTGGAGCTATGTTAGTTGAAAAACACTTCCATTGATAATGATCTATACAGGAGTGAGGTAAGAAGGGTTTAACTAGGTCTAGAAAAAACTGCTTGCCCTCTACCATAGCTAACTGAAATCTAATACATCTAAGAATGAAAATAGATGTGACAGTAGCCCATGTTGGCCCACGTTAGCCTGGGACTCACTTGCACATTTGTTCTGTCCCCACCAGTCGCTGGACCACATCTGCCCCAGGGTGTGGGGGTTATCATCTACTATGGGATGTGTCCTCCATCCAGAGATGTAGCCCATGCAAATGCCAGCCCACCTAGGCTGCTACAAGGTGGGGTCTGTGGATCAGACCTGGAGGGGCACGCACGCCTGGCCCCACCAAACAGCTGATAAGGGGAACCTAGAGGAGCACACTCAATTGGTTTGCTGAACAGCTGATCATGAGGCCTGGAGTTCCTCCAGCCCCCCCTCCCATCAACTGTTTGTGCACAGTCAGCTACCAAACAGCTGATGGGGGCACTCCTGCCCCCCCCTCCCATCAGCTGTTTGGCGGCTGACTGCATACACTGAGCAGCTCATGGGGAGGCCCGAGGAGCACCCCCCTTCAGTTGTTTGGCATGCCGGGTGAGCAAACCAAACAGCTCATGGGGACGCCCACGAGGGCCAATGTGGGCTACTGTCACATCTGTTTTCATAGATGTACCAGATTTCAGTTAGCTATGATAGAGGGCAAATCATTTTTTCTAGTCTGAGTTAAACCCTTCTTACTTCACTCCTGTGTAAATCATTATCAATGGATAATGGCTGCACAGTTGATGGAGGGCCGCAGGAGCACCCCATCAGCTGCGTTGCACTCCGGGTGAGCACACCAAACAGCTGATGAGGTGTACCAGGAGTGCCCCCCATCAGCTATTCGGCGGCAGTTCTTTCTGGGGCCTGACTCTGCTGCACTGCATTGGCCCTGGAGTCCTGTCCTGCGTGGACAGTTCCTCAGGCTGCCCCAGGATATGGAAGGACCTGTGCCAGCAGCCCACATGCCCGAGTAACAGGGTGAGGGCTGCTGGGAAGAGCCCTTTCCGCCAACCTGAAGAGTGGTGGCTGCAATGATTTGCCTTGGGGCAGGTCAGGGAGGTGCCTTGTCGCCATCATGTCTGTTTTCATGATAAGTGTTTCTTTGACAGTTCATGGTGATAACCGCTATATGTGTAATATACAATTCATGCACATGGGATCATGAAACAATGTGTGAAATAGAAAATCCTTTCTTTATGCAGAATGAACACTGAGAGTGCTGCACAGTCCCTGTGTTGAGAAGCTGTTGCTGAATGGTTTTTAAAATCAAAATTAATGTAGGCTTAATATATGTATGCAGTGCTGTCAGTGAACTCAAAGGGTAGCTCTACCTATACTTGCAATATAAGGAACTTCTATGAGACTGCCATAACCAAAAAAGGAAGTTGCTTGGACATGTTAAAGAGGAAAGATAAACAGAAGGTGGAATTCTCAGAAGCATGCCTCAAAGCTTTTCTTTCTTTGAAAGAATTTAATCCCAAAGGTGTTCAAAATATCATACAAAGTGGGGACAGAGCAGATTTAATAGCCTTATCTTTCACTTCTGAAATGAGTTTAGAGTTTAGACTTGTTCACTAATTAAAAGTAAATTCAATGGTTCTGCAATGCGCTTGGCTGAACTGTACATATACATGTATTCCTTGCCTACACTATGGTTGGTATTGAAATGTTATAGACTCATACGCTCATAGAATGATTGCAATGGGCAGAAAGATTCATCAGGTCACCTTGTTCATCACCCTGCATTACGGCAGAATTAATTAAACCTAAATCATTTTTGACAGGTACTTTTCCAACATTTAAAAAAAAAGTACCAGTCACTAGCTATTATCAAAATAAAATCGACTTACTTTTTACAAGGAAAAAATGGACAAGATTAAAAGAAACCTCTCCCTTCAAGTATAGGGCACTATGTGGCCTGAACATTTAAACTCCTGGGAAATTTGCAGGCTTACAACCCCTTGAAATTGGAATGGCAACACACTTGTGGTGAATAGGGTGACCCATTTTATTATTATTATTAACAAACATTTATATAGCGCCAGCAGTGTACCTGGCACTTTACAAAGTACTTGAATATGAAGTAGAAAATGTAGGTTGCCCAAGTTCTATTATGTTTTGCTGGAATAAAACTATGAAATTTAATTTTATGTCCTGTATTCCTAAATGGAGACCCCAATTAAGACACTTACAAACAAGTGATTTTACATGCATGAGTATTCTCAGAAGTCAATAGGTGTTAACCTACATGCAGCCACAGTGGCGGCTGCACGTCCAGGGGTGGGATGGCTGCCCCCGCAGACCCCGGCTGAGTCAGGTTGGGAGAAGGAAACTAATGTTCCCCTGGCCTGACTTGGCTGGGGAGGGGAGGGACTTGTGGCTGGCTGACTCCACCCCTGCACTGCAGCCAGTGCCCCGTCCCCTGCCATGATGGGCATGCTGGGCCAGGTGGGTGCAAAAACAAATGCATCCACCCGGTTTCCCCCACTATGGTCTGCCTGGGTGGCTCATGGAGCCGGTTCGTTCCAGGCCCATGTTCCTAGCCCGGCCACCAACCCTGCTGGGGTGGGGTTTGAACTGGGCCCACATCTGGCGGGCCCGGAACAGACGTGTGGGTTTTGGTGCTGGCCCAGGTGGGCCAGAGCGGACAAACCGGGCCAGCAGCGTGTGTTAACACCCAATGTGAGTGTTTACACGAGTAAAGTTACCTATGTTTAAATATCTAGAAGAGAATACAGTAGTGTTCAAATATAAATTCTGACTTGATTCCATTTTTCAGCAATTTAATTTAATTTTTCTTTTCACTATCTGTGAGACAGTAAGTACAGAGCATTTGTTCAAGAACAAAAATAATCAGTTGGAAGTGTCTTGAAGGAAAGAATCTTTCAGTGAAGATGCACACATATGAACTAAGCCACACTGTACTTGCTATCACAGAAGGAAAAGACTATAAGCCAAATAAGTACTTTCTCATCTTAAATTAGGTACATTTTCCATAATATAAAAGCAAGTCTCTTCTTGAGGAAGAATTATTCTTTATCTCAGGTCATCTGCAGAACTATTACTTGTATAGACTTAAATGTCTTGTCAACCTGGTAGTGATCAATGGGGTAAATCTATCTTTAATAAAGGAGCATTTCTTCCAATCTGTCTTCCCGTCACTGGTTCTACTAAATCTTGGAAGCTTCCCAGTATTTTTATATCTGACTTATCTAAGTGATTTTATTTATGTTTCACATGCTCCTTTTGTAACCTGTAATATATAATTATCAGGGGAAGAAGGGTGAGGGGGAAGGAGGTAGGGGTCTCGGGACGACAGGTAGAAGGGTAAGGGAACCAAATACGGTGGTGGACGGCTTCCTTCTCTTCAATGGCACACGGGGGCAACAGTAATTCCCTTAGGATCGTATGTGGGCTTTCCCCCCGACTTAGAGGGCAACCCAATTCATCACAGGGAAGGAGAAGGAGCCAATGACCAAGGAAGTTGGAGGAGACGTACAAACACCAACAAGGATACTTACAGTTTGCAGGGGCCAGGTCACTGTGTGGAAGCAGGTGGGGGAAGTTGCTGGTAAGGAAACCTGGGAGGGTGGAGGGTCTGGGAATGGGGAGTGTGAAGGAAGGGGGAGAGGGCTCGCAAAAACTGGTGGAGAGGAGCGAGGGAGAGAAGGGGGGGGAGGTGGCTGAGGATAAGGGAAGAGGGGACTTGCAAACCGGTCTTCAGGAAACAAAAGGGGCTGTGGGACACACACAAACAACACGATAGGGACACTACACTGGGGTAGGATGCTAATGCTCTCAAGGATAGTCAAGACACACAGATACAGTGGCCAGCCTCTCTCGCAATTACCGGCAGGGTTTTACTGCCCAGCCAGCTGCTTTATAGGGCCCCAAGACACAGCTGTGGCAAGGGAGGGGTTGAGGCTCCGCCCCCTACATCGAGCGCCCGGCCGCCAGCCGCTCGCTGCGTCGGGGCGGAACCTTCAGGGAGGTCTTAGGGGAGGGCACACACGCAGCCTACGTAGGCTGCATTGCGCCGCTCTGATCCTTCACTGGAGCTACCCTCTGCAGCTTCGCCTCGGGTCGCCTAGCAACCCGCAGCGTCCCTTGTCGCCGCTGCCGGCGGAGACGCGACATGACAGAACCCCCCCGTCCAGGGCCCCGTCCACCCCCCAGTGTGATCCGGAGGCCCAGTTTGGATGGATGGCACTGATGGAAGGCCAAGATTAAACGAGGTGCATGAACATTCATCGCCGGTTCCCAAGACCTCTCCGCCGGCCCATAATTTTTCCAGTCAATTAAATATTGTAATCGGGACTAAATAAGACGAGAATCAAGCACCTCTCTAGCCTCATATTCGGGCTCGTCTTGGAGGAGGATCGGCAACGGGGGAGTGGCCCGTTGCAGGGAATGGAGGGGAGGTCGAGCCTTTTTCAGAAGGGATACGTGGAAAGAGGGGTGTATACGAAGGTGGACCGGGAGGGCCACTGTGTATGTAACCTCATTAAGTTTACATTTGATGGGGAAGGGGCCAATGCATGCATCATCTAATTTAGCAGAAGGATGTATAGATGGATAATTCTTTTTTCTAACCCACACCAGGTCTCCTACCTGCAACGGAGGGCCATGGTGGCACTTCTTGTCAGCTGTGGTATTATATTGCTGGCGGGCTTCTTTAATAATGGACACCAAGGCTCCTGCGGGAGGGACCATGGCATTGGGGATATCTGGGAAACAGAGAGCGGCGTTAAATCCATAGGAGATATAAAAAGGGGAGTTCCCTAGGGAGGCGTTAGGTCCATTATTATACGTAAACTCCGCAAGGGGGAGGTGCTTAGTCCAATTGTCTTGGAGATATGCACAGAAACAGCTGAGGTACTGTTCAATATGTTGATTGGTGCGTTCTACTTGCCCATTTACTTGAGGATGGTAAGCAGTGGTGGGTTGAAGTTTGATCCCCAAGAGTGTAAAAAATGACTTCCAAAAGCGGGAAATGAACTGGGGCCCTCTATCTGACACAATCTCACTGGGAAGTCCGTGTAGACAAACAACATTGCATAAGAGAAGGTCGGCAGTGCCTCTTGCTGTAGGTAACCCTCAACAAGGTAAGAAATGCCCCATCTTTGTAAAATAGTCAATGACCACCAAGATGGTGTCGTATATGTCTGACTGTGGTAAGCCGACAATGAAGTCCATCGCAATCTTTTGCCAGGGGCCCTTAGGGGGTTTGGTTAACTGTAATAACCCAACAGGGAGTTGCTGAGGAGTTTTGGTGCGGGCACACATTGAACATCCTTGCACGTAACGTTCCACTTCTTGTCTAATTCTGGGCCACTAGAAGGAGCGAAGAAGGAAGGACAGGGTTCGTTGGTACCCCGGATGCCCCACCAACGGGGAATCACGGTGAGCCCAGAGCACCTGGGGTCTACATTTGCGGGGAATGACCACCCGCCCCTGGTGGTAATACAACCCTTGTTTTTTCTGGTATCCTCTTCGGGATCTTTCATTCATACTCACAGTTTGGAGTTCTCTTAGAGTCCGTAGGGTCGCAGCAAAGGTCATAGGAGAAAGGATGGGCCCGGGGTTCTCCGGGGCTTTCTCCTCCTTCGCATAGCATCGTGATAAGGCGTCGTCCATGGTATTTTGGGACCCAGGCCGATATTGTATCTTGAAGTTAAATCGGGTGAAGAAAAGGGCCCATCGAGCATGTCTAGTGCTGTTTATTCGGGCCGCTTGCATGAACGTGAGGTTTTTGTGGTCCGTAAATATGAGGACAGGGTGTGGTCCCACCTCCAGGAAATGCCTCCAATGCAGCCTTGATAGCTAGGAGCTCCTTATCAAGAATAGTGTAGTTCTTTTCCGCTGGGGTCAGCTGCTGGGAATAAAAGGCGCAGGGTAACCGGAGGCCTGAGACTTCCTGGAGCTGGGTTAGGACTGGCTCAATTGCGGTGTCCGATGCATCTGCCTCTACTATAAACAGTTGTGAAACATCCGGGTGCTGTAAAATAGTGGCGGACAAGAAGGTTCATTTTAGGAGGTCGAAGGCACCTTGTTGAGGCTTGCGCCATTCATACTTAGCCCCCTTTTTCAACAGGGTAGTGAGGGGTGTGGTCTGTTTAGCATAACTGGGGATGTACTGACGATAGTAATTGGTACTCCCCAGAAAACGCTGCAGGGCTTTGACGGATGTAGGCGGTGGCCACTGGCAAATTGCTTCGATTTTACTAGGGTCCATCCGAATCCCCTCAGACGAGATGATGAATCCTAAAAAGGGGACTGACGCGGCATGAAATAGACATTTTTCCCGTTTACAATATAACTTATTTTTCAGCAGTCATTCAAGTACAATCCTGACATGGTGAATATGTTCCTTCAAGGACATGGAAAATATGAGAATGTCATCTAAGTAAGCGACTACAAAAATGTCTAATAAGTCTCTGAAAATGTCATTAATAAAATGCTGGAAAGTGGCCGGAGCGTTTACTAGTCCATCTGGCATAACTAGATATTCAAAATGTCCAAACCTGGTCCTTAAGGCAGTCTTCCATTCATCTCCCTCCTTTATTCGTACCAAGTTATAGGCCCCTCTTAGGTCCAGTTTTGTAAAGATTCGTGCTCCCTGTAGTTTGCCTAACAACTCTGGGATCAAAGGCAGGGGATACCTATTTTTTGTGGTAATACTATTAAGCCCCCGGTAGTCTATACAAGGTCGGAGGTCCCCCTCCTTTTTTGGCATGAAGAATAGGGGGGCCCCGGCAGAGGAAGAGAAATGCCAAATAAAACCGTTAGCTAAGTTTTCCTTAATATAATCACGCAAGGTGGTGGTCTCTCCGGGGGACAAATTGTACATTCTCCCATAAGGGGGCTCCGACCCTGGTATCAGTTCTTTGGGGCAGTCATAAGGCCTATGGGGGGGGGGGGAGTTCGGCTGCCTCCTGCTTGCTGAACACCCCTGCTAGATCTTGATAGGGTAGGGGAATGTTAGACATAGGGGAAAATGGAGGTGCCCCCTGGGTACTCAGGACCATGGGCGGGGCACCTTTACAATGTTGTTGGCACTGTGGGGAAAGGAACCGGATACCATGCCCAACCCAATCTATGGTGGAATTGTGCCTCTGGAGCCAAGGGAACACTAATAAAAGAGGAAACAGAGGGGAAGCAATTATATCAAATTGGAGTACCTCGGTATGCGTTCCAATAACGCATGTCAGCGGGGATGTACACTTTTGTACTGGGGCTGACATGAGAGGGGAGCCATCAATTGTCTGTATCATCTCTACCGACCCCTGGGGTCATTGGGGAATCCGATGGGCTGTGGCAAAATCTACATCCATGAAGGTTCCTGAAGCCCCTGAGTCTATAAGGGCTCTGGAAACCTGGATCATCAAGAACACATAGAATTGTCGGGGATGCTCCTGGGGCTCCATCCCCTGTGGTCGGGGTTTCACCTGTATTACCAAGAGGCCCCCCGCTCCTTGGCGTTTCCTGGGGGGGTTTGCTGGGCAGGTTTGGCTGGGCACTCTCTTGAAAAATGGGACCCCCTCCACAATAAAAGCAGAGACGTAGTAGGCATTGTCTCTCCTTCTCTGCCAAACTCAGGGGGCCCCTAGCTACCCCTATCTGCATGGGCTCTGGTAACATATTCCCGGGGCTTGGGGGCAGCGGGAAGATGGGACCCCGGGGCATCTTGTAGGTCACCCCCTTTCCTTGATCCCGCTGTCATTCTCTCCTCCTCTCAGTGAGTCTTTCATCAATGTGTAATGACAAGGTGACTATTTCTAAAGTCACGGGGGTTGTGGCTGCTCCTGCCATCTGATCTTTGATAACCTCATTAAGGCCCTGGTGAAATAGCACTCGCAGGACCGAATCCCCCCACCCTAGATCAAATGCAAGCTTTCTAAACTGTGTAACAGAGTCGAGTAAGGGCGCCTTTCCTTGTTTTAAGTGGAGGATAACTTGTTCTGCATCCCTAACTCTATGGGGGTAGTTGAATAAGAACCGAAATTGTTTCAGAAACACCTTGTAATTTCTCAACAAGTCATCATCGGAGGCGAGCAGCGGAGTGGCCCAATCCAGTGCTACCCCTCCCAGAAGCCCTATTATAAAGGCAACCTTAGCAACCCATAGGTTGCTGGTTGGGTTTGGAAGGCAAGGTTGCACAAGGCTAAAAAGCCCTGGCACGCCTTCCTATCCCTGTAAAATTTGTCCGGGCAGGGGGCTTTTGGTTCCCGGGGCCATGGGGTGCTAGGCTCCAGGCTCAGCGGAGGTGGAGGGTCTGGGGGACCTGCAGGGGGTGCCTCTGCATTGATTTTCTGGACCTCCAGAGCCTCCTCTAGGTACCGATTCTTTTTTTCGTAATTCCCAATTTTCTGTCTTCAGGTCCTGCACCTCCATAGTTAGGGTCTGAACTGCCCTCAGCAGTTCCTGAAACTGCTGAGCGGCTTCCATGGTAGCGTGCCGGTAATTCTATCAGGGGAAGAAGGGGGAGGGGAAAGGAGGCAGGGGTCTTGGGGCAACAGGTAGAAGGATAAGGGACCCAAATATGGTGGTGGCCAGCTTCCTTCTCTTCAATGGCACACAGGGGCAACAGTAATTCCCTCAGGATCGTATGTGGGCTTTCCCCCCGACTTAGAGGGCAACCCGATGGGGGAGACATACAAACACCAACAAGGATACTTACAGCTCGCAGGGGCCAGGTCACTGTGTGGAAGCAGGTGGGGGAAGTCGCTGGTAAGGAAACCTGGGAAGGGGTAGGGGGTGTCTGAAAATGGGGAGTGTGAAGGAAGGGGGAGAGGGCTCTCAAACAGGGAAACACTGGTGGAGAGGAGCGAGGGAGAAAAGGGGGGGGGAGGTGGTTGAGGATAAGGGAAGAGGGGACTCACAAACCGGTCTGCAGGAAGCAAAAGGGGCTGCGGGACACACAGAAACAACACGATAGGGACACTACACTGGGGTAGGATGCTAATGCTCTCAAGGATAGCCAAGACACACAGATACAGGGGCCAGCCTCTCTCGCAATTACTGGTGGGGTTTTACTGCCCCGCTGCCTGCTTTATAGGGTCCCAAGGCACAGCTGTGGCCGGGGAGGGTCTGAGGCTCCGCCACCTATGTTGAACGTCCGGCTGCCAGCCGTGTGCTGCGTCGGGGCGGGACCTTCAGGGAGTTCTTAGGGGAGGGCGCACACACAGCCTACATAGGCTGCATTGCGCTGCTCTGATCCTTCACTGGGGCTACCCTCTGGAGCTTCGCCTCGGGTTGCCTAGCAACCTGCGGTGTCCATTGTTGCCGCCACCGGCAGAGATGGGGCGTGACAATAATACTGGATGAAAGCGCAAAACAGGATTAAACTATTCATCACTTTTCAATAAGCTTGACCTTAAATAAAACTTGCCATGTGTTTTCTTTCAGGCAATATTTATGGAGATTTCCCCAGTTATGAAATGGCTCTAGTCAGCCTGAAGTTCATTCACTCTGATTTAAACTTAAACTCTAACAACTGAATATTAATTCTTTAATACAAACAAAATAACTGTTAAATATGGCTACTTAAAATTTAATTCAAGAGCAAATCCTTGTATAATGCAGACATCAGGTCTGCAGGCGAACAAATTTGGTAGCTGCTTGTATAAACAGGTGTCCTCCTAGATATTTACCCATACTTAGTACAAATCCACCTGTTTGCAGGTACAAATATTAGTTTGCACAACATACATCTGCAAATTTGGGCAATGGTCAGCCAGCTTTGAAAATTTAGTTTACATGTTCCAAGACTGATATGCTATTCCTGGTAGAAATCATCCTGTTTACATGGTAAATACTCTGTCGCAACTTAAACTAGGGCTCTTTTTTCATATGTTCATTACATTCTGATATTTCTTTCTGCTTTAGGAAGTCCCTGTCTGCATCCAGGGTGTTACTTTCATTTAATCATTCTGACTTTGTAAAGGGACTGTAATGTAAATGGGAATTGGGGCCCAAGTACTTAACACTTTATTTTTTACATTTTTTAAAATTTTATTAAAAGATTTAATATCCCGCCCCTCCTGCCACAGGCAGCTCGGGGCAGCTTACAATAACATAGATCAACAATTATAAAACCATAAGATTATAAAAACATATCACTCCCCCTCATCACTCTCCTCCCCCACCCTCTACCCATCTCTCCCACCAAACGCCTGACGGAACAGTCAAGTCCTACAGCTTTTTCAAAAGGAGGGAAGGTCCAGGGTCAGACACATCCCCATTGGAAGGGAGTTCCACAGCCTTGATGCGGCCACCGAGAACACCCTCCCGTGTAGTCCCCTGGAAGACTCGGGGCACCACAAGAAGGGCATCCCCGATGACCGCAGGGGCCGGTCCAGTACCTGGGTGGTGAGGCGGTCCCGCAGATAGACAGGGCCCAGTTCGTTTAGGGCTTTATAGGTTAAAACCAACACCTTGAATTGGGCTCGGAAGACTATTGGCAGTCAATGTAGAGAATGGAGCACTGGTGTAATGTGCTCCCGGCAGCCCAGTCCCACCAAAAGATGGGCCGCCGCATTCTGCACCAGCTGCAGCTTCCGGGCTGTCACCATGGGTTGTTCCATGTAGCGTGCGTTACCATAGTCTAGTCTCGAAGTGATGAAAGTATGGATGATGGTGGCCAGGTCGGAGTCTGAAACATATGGCCTAAGCCGACATACAAGATGTAGTTGGCGAAAGGCACCCCTCGCCACAGCCTCCACCTGAGTGTCCAGGCAGAGCTGCACATCGAGGAGTACCCCCAGACTCCGCACCTGGGGAACTAATGGAGGACAGACCCAAGCAATGATGGGGGCCGTTAACTCTATCACCTTATCCACCAGCATCACCTCTGCCTTGTCGGGATTCAGCTTCAGTCGATTAGCCCTCATCCAATCCCCCACAGTCGTCAGACACCGAGTAAGCACGGAGACTGCAGGGTCTGGGTTTGTTGAAAAAAAGAAGTATAGCTGGGTGTCGTCAGCATATTGGTGGCCCTGTACACCAAACCTCCTGATCAACTCACCAAGAGGCTGCATATATACATTGAACAGGAGGGGGGACACCACTGAACCCTGAGGGACACCACACACAAGGTCTCAGTATGATGAAAAACACTCCCCGAGTACCACTCGCTGGGTTCTCCCGGTCAGGAATGAGTGGAACCCTTTATATTCGCTATCCCAATTTCACAAAGCCATATTCTAATGTAAACCAGGGCAGGCAAGTGGACAGCGACTGTTTCACTAGTTGTGGGCATTAGTAAAACCATGGGCGTTTTTAGAAAAGCACCTCCCCATCCCATTCATTATGCATGTTGCAGGGCTGCATAGGGCACCAATGAGACCCTGCAACATGCATGATGGGTGGGTGATGGGTGGAGAGGTACTTGTCTAAAAACACCCCATGTCTCCTGTAGAGAGCTCAAAGACTGTTCTCCAGAAGATGGGGCTCCTGCTGAAGTCAGCGAGCTGAGTTTCATGTGGGGGAGGAGTTACAGAAGAATTTTCACACCCTTGTGTAACTCAAAACATCTTCTTGGATTTTCTCCATGTTTGGAAAAAAAACAACCCAAATATCACCTTTGGACAGACAGAATGTAGAAAATGTAACCCCTAAGGGATGTTTTCTGGAAAGTGATGGTAATGTGAAACCAAAGAGCATTGTCCCAGTTCTGCAGAGAGTTTTAAGACTCAAAGGTCTGTGATGCCAAGCTCACTGGAGGGCTGAGGACTGTCCTGAAACTCTATTAGTAGTCCAAAACAAAATCTCTTTCTCTCATGCACATGCCTGTGTGCGGCCGTGCACACACACCTACAAACTCTCCTTGAGTATTAATTTGGTGTACAGTTTGAAAAACTTCAGTACCATTCTAAGCATTGAGAGAACCAGAGATTGTTCTACTCTGAAATTACAGTTCCATTTTTGTATTTATCTTCATCTTAAATGGATGCCCCCCACTACTTTATAGAAGAACACTAACACCAAATCTTGTTTTAGGCAATCAATTTAGGATCAAGCTTTTAAGAAGAGCGAGAGGAATCCTGCGCTCTAGGAACAAAGGTGCATCATACCGCATTCACACCTGATGCATGGCGTTACTAAAATGACATGCAGGCAAAGACGCGGCAGCGGGGAGGAGTCTGATGCCAGCAGTAGAGCTGGTGTGAATGGGGATCTGCCGCAGCTAGCTTCATGCATGACAGGGCGCAAAAATCCAGCCCTGTAATGCGTGAGCAAAGCCGCATCAGAATCCCGTTCGATGTGGCAGAATCCCTGTTCACACTGGCTCTACTGATGGCATCAGGCTCCTTCCCTCTGCCATGTCTTTGCCTGCGCTTCATTTTAGTAATCCCAGGAGTGGGCGTCAGCTGTGAATGCGGTATCATTCTCATGTTAATAATAAAACAATGAATGAACAATATGGAAAAGTTAGACAAGCTATATTTTCACACAGACAGGAAAATGGAACTGTGTCCAGTTTTTAAAAACGAATCTCCCCATAATTAATGTGGGAATCTGTAGTATCTTCCAACACCCTTCACTGAGACTGATTTGAACAGAAAGTTGTACAATTTTAATTAAATTTGTTCTTTTTAAAAAAAATTGATTTAATTTATACAATTTCTGTGTGTAAACCTGGTTTAAATACTATGGCTCTGATCAACAAACCTCTAACTCTGGATGAGTCCCACTGAAGCCCTGACCTACGTATAATGTACCTATGAGTTGGTTAGCACACATTGGCTGAATAATACAAAGCATTTTCGGTGAATAATAGGTAGAAATATTTAATAAAATCGCATATATTCTTTTTGTGTACATGTTTGTGACCATTTGGGTTCTTTTGGCAAGATTGTGCAAAGTGAATTTTAAAATTGTATTAGCAATTTTTTTTTTTAAAACCCAGTAAATTATCATTCAACATGCTCCATTATTTGTGCTGGGAATGCTCCCTAGCTTCTTCAGAGAAGGAACTGAGGTAATCCAAGACAACCTGAATTATTAGCTACCATGAAATAAAACAGTTCAAAGTTCAAGAAAGATGAGAAATCCACAGAATAAAATATAGTCAAGTCTCACTATAATAAACTGCTTACAATGGACCACCATCTATAACAATCCCAACTTCAAGAATCAGTTCTTTCTGTTTAAAATAATCCTATTGTAATGAACATTCTGGCAGGACTGACGTTGATATAATGAACCAGGTGTTTACCCCGCACTTTTTGCACTGACTTTTCCACCAATTAACAAGAATGAAACAGTGGGTGGAAACAGAAGTGACCATGCTGCCGCGGCAACCTGCCTGGGTCAGGTCAGGAAGTCGTGGCAAAAATGAATTGGGGCCAGGAGCCACCCAGGGCTCGTTCCATTTTAGTGCGGGGGCTGGGAGTCACCCAGGGCTCACCCCATCCCAGAGCAGGGGCTGGGAGTGGGAGCCACCCAGAGCTCGTCCCGCAGCTGGCCAGACTGGGTCTTGCCGGAGCCCACACCCTCCCCTGTTCCCAGTGGCAGAGGGGGGGTGGGGCCACGGATACAGACCGGCTTCTGGCAGGGCGTTGGCCCTGATGGGCTATAAAGTTGTGCGCCTGCCGGGGAGAGTCAGCTGCATTGGGGCCAGGAGCCACCCAGGACTTTCCCCACCTGACAGAGATCGGGGGCTGGGAGCCACCCAGGTCTTGCCCCATCCCAGAGCGGGGGCTGGGAGCCACCTAGGGCTCGCTCTGCAGCTGGCCAGACCAGGTCTCGCTGGAGCCCATGCCCCCCCTGCTCCCAGTGGCAGAGGGAGAGGGGGGTGGGGCCACGGATACAGACTGGCTTCTGGCAGGGCGTCGGCCCTGACGAGCTATAAAGCTGTGCACCTGCCGGCAGCACCACAAGCACGCGCCTAACGGCTGCACCAAAGGGCCCTTGGGAGGGCTGGGGCAGGGGAGTGGACTGTGTATCGTATCCCTGACTGGCAGAAGATTTTGTGGGAGGATGTGGGTGGATAGGGAGGTGTGGGGTGTGGTTGGGGGAGCAGTTATATGTTATGGGGGGATATTGGGGGAAGAGTTGTTGTGAAGGGAGGGGGAGAGTTAGTGGGAGGGCTAGGGTGCGGGGGAAGAGTATTGGGGTATATTTGGATAGGGATTTGGGGATTGCTGAAAGGGTTAGGGAGGAGGAGAGGGTGGTGGGTGGTGATCTCCCCTGCCGCCAGGGCGGGGCAGCCAAAGGGGGGATGGGGGACCCTGCTGGGGGGAGGGCCGCAGCCATTGGGGTCATGACAGGCCAGGGAAGAAATGGTCCCGGATGGAGGATCATTGAGGTGGGACAGGTGCTTAGTACAGGTCCCGCTTACTAGCCCCCAGGCAGTTGGGCAGATGGGACATGATCAGAGAGCCTCTGACCCTGTGCTGCTGCTGCTGAATGCGAGGTCGGTGGCAAATAAAGCAACAACTGTCCAGGAGTTGATCCTGGACTCAGTCGCCGATCTCGTATGTATCACGGAAATCTGGCTGGACCTCGAGTTGGGGCCTATTCTGACTGACCTTGTTCTGGCCGGATATTCCATGCAGCATCAGCCATGGTTGGAGGGACGGTGTGTGTGTGTATGTGTGTGTGTGTAGCCATGATTTTTAAAGAGGGATGGTCTGTGAGAAAGTATCTGGTGCAAACCATGGTTGGTATGTAGGTCCTTCACCTTGTGTTTGATTTGGCGGGGGACAGTTTAGGGGTGCTGCTTGTATACTGTGCACTTACCTGTACAACAGCCTCTCTGCATGCTCTGATGGATGTGGTATCAGGGGTGGTGTTGCGGTCCCCGAAGACATTAGTCTTGGGGACTTCAACATTCACGCCGACGCCACCCTTGGGGGCACGGAGCATGAGTTCATGGCAACCATGGGTCTGTCCCAGGTGGTTAGTGGCCCAACATATTGGGGGGAATACTCTGGATCTCATGTTTTACCCCAGCCTTGAGGCAGGTGTTCTTTTATTGGGGAGATATCAGCAGTGCCCTTGTCATGGACGGACCATTACCTCTCTCTTCTGGCGCATGTCTGTCCCCGGATGGATGCAGGATTAATTTNTATTACTGGCGCTTTATAAATGTTTAATAATAATAATAATAATAATAATAATAATAATAATTCGTATGGTTTGCCCCCAGAGATGGATGGAACCAGAGCAGTTCTGGAAGGCTCTGGGGGAGATACCTCTGATTTTGATGACTCATTGATGATTTTGTGGCTTTCTGGAATACCTTGCTAACTGAGGCCATTGACTGGATGGCTCCCAGATGTCTGCTTCCCAGGCGACAGCACCACAACCCTGCTTGGTATTCGGAGGACCTGTGGGTGCTGAAGCAGAATGGGCAGCGGTTGGAGCGACAGTGATGCCACTCTTGCACTGAAGCCGACAGATTGCAGCATAGAGTTAGTTTACGAGCCTATGCTGTGGCTATGAGGACAGCAAAAAAAGAGTTTCTTGCTGCCCCCATAGCATCCATTAAGTCCTGTCTAACGGAGCTTTTCCGGGTGGTGCAGGGGTTGGTCAGTCCGGCCTCCCTCCACCTAGGAGTGGAATCATCTACGGCTTGCTGTGACAGGTTTGTGGACTATTTTGTGGATAAAATCGCTTGTATTCACCGCCACTTCGATGCTGCACTTATTACATTAGGAGAGTGGGAGGTTATGGAAGCCCCATCTTGTGAAGTTTTGTGGGATCAATTCCAGTCGGTGGTGCCCACCAATGTGATTATGGTCCTTGGGGCAGTTAGTGACACTTTTTGTGAATTAGACCCGTGCCCGTCTTGGCTAGTGAAATCTTGCAGGGAGACAATGGGGACACTGCTGGCGGGGGTGGTCAATGCCTCCCTTCAGGAGGGTAGAGTGCTGGGCTGCCTTAAGGAGGCGGTGGTGCGGCCTCTGCTCAAGAAACCATCGCTTGACATTGACTCCCTTGCCAGCTATCGGCCTGTCTCTAACCTTCCCTTTTTAGGGAAGGTTATTGAACGGGTAGTAGTCCAGCAGCTGCAGGGGCATCTAGATCGCATTGGTTTTCTTGATCCCTCCCAGTCGGGATTTTGTTCGGAATATGGCACTGAGACTGCACTCGTAGCCTTGGTGGATGACCTGCGCCAAGAGTTAGACCGGGGTTGGTCGACCCTGTTGGTGGTTTTAGATCTTTTGGCTGCGTTTGATACCGTTTACCATGAGATGTTGGTGACACGCCTGCGGGACCGTGCAGGAGTGTGGGACTGTTCTTGAATGGTTCCACTCCTTCCTAGCAGGAAGAACTCAGCGAGTGCTACTCACAGAATGTTTTTCATCATACCGAGACCTCTCGTGTGGTGTCCTGCAGGGTTCTGTCTTGTCCCCTCTCCTGTTCAACATGTATATGCAGCCACTCGGTGAGGTGATTAGGAGGTTCGGCGTGCGGTGTCATCAATATGCGGATGACACCCAGCTGTACCTCTCTTTTACAACAGACCCAGGCCTTGTAGTCTCGGTGCTTATCCGGTGTCTGATGGCTGTGAGGGACCGGATGAGGGTCATCAGACTGAGGTTGAATCCTGACAAGACGGAAGTGATGCTGGTGGGTAAGGTGATGGGGGTAACAGCCCCCATTGTGGACAGGGTCTGTCCTGCATTGGTTCCCCAGGTGCGGAGTCTGGGGTGCTCCTCAACATTCAGCTCTGCCTGGATGGCCAGGTGGAGGCTTTGGCAAGGAGTGCTTTTTGCCAATTCGCAAAAACCTGATAACTAACTGCCTCCAACAACTTCAACTATCAATCCCCTATCATCCAGTATCAGGTTGTTTGTGAGAAAGTTCACAATTATACCTTAGTCCCCTTATGGGAGGGGTAAGGGACTCACTTTCGGCTCTATGATGGTAGATGCTATGCTTCACAGGCCTTTCATTGGGACATAAATACAATTTCTTTAAATACTGTCCCTGATCCGAGTCTATCTGGGTACAATTGTCCCTCATCAGACCAGATGTCTGTGTAGCAGTATTAACATAATTGTTCTTATCAGTTTCTGGTTTTACTACCTCTCCAACTGCCTTAGAGAACTCGAGCCACAATCCCCCCACTAATATTTTGACTGGAACGTAAGATCAGCTATTGACTCCATCTTTATTTCTAAAGTTTTAAATCCCATAGTATAAGTATTTTCACCCTATTCTTTATATTCACCAAACTCTTTAACCAACTTTCCAACTAGTCTTTCTAAATACAACAATTGGGTAGACCCATAAGATAAGGTGCTTTCACCCTTGGAAGAATCCAGTGGTGGATGCATAAAAGGCCTCTCCACTTGTGCCATAGACCCAACCTCCAAAGTGTTTAAAGTATCCACAGTAGGAGAGTAAAAATGTGTGACGTTCAATTGAGTCAGGTTGAAACCGTTACTGGCTGTAGAAGTCGGTGCTTCTTTTATTTTCTTATCTAAAAAGGGATCTGGAAAATTGGAGATAGTTTGAGAATGCAACTCCATACTCATTAAGAGTCAACTGATCAATTCTCTAAAACCAGCAATAAATGTATTCTTCTAGCCCAGTTCCAACTTAAAATCACTCTCTAAACCAGCACTCATGTACACGTAACTCTCAGTCGCGTAATCTACGGTGCACACTTATGTCTCACAGTCACCGCACCATCAGTAAAGCAAGTTGCCAGCTGAAACAAAAGTCCTCGGGGTGGAAGCTCTAAGCTCCATCCTGGTGTTCACTTCAAAGTGGCCCCAGAAATACAGAAAACCTCAGACCAAGTAAGGGGTTCCAACAGCAGTAGGCTCAAGCAGAAATCTTCACTGGCCGCTACTGCCACATCAGCCCACAAATGGCCTGTCACATTCCACAGTGATGGTGTGGCCGCCGAGAACATCCACCTATCTGTACGGACCCAACAATACTACGGGACCTCCAGGAGAGCACAACTGGACAACTGCAGGGGCCGCCCAGGGACCGACATGATCCCTGAGATAAGCGGGGCCCAGGCCGTGGAGGGCTTTAAAGATCAAAACCAGCACCTTGAATCGGACCCGGGGCAGCCAGTGCAATGCCTGGAGCACAGGACAAATGTGCTCCCTGTGGTCTGTCCTAGCTAACAGGCGGGCTGCCGCATTTTGCACCAGCTGCAGTCTCCGAACCATCATCACGGGCAGCCCCATGTAGAGCGCATTACAGTAGTCTAGCCTCGAGGTGACAAATGCATGGATGATGCTGGTGAGATCAGAGTCTGAGACATATGGGTGGAGCCTCTTCACCAGATGTAATTAGGCGAAACGTGCTCCTGGCCACAGACGACACCTGCAAATCTAGGCGCAGCTGCGAATCCAGGAGCATCCCCAGGCTCCACACAGATGGAACCAATGGAAGGCAGACCCCCCCACAATAATGGGGGTTTTCCCCTCCCCCAGATCACTGGTGCTGCCTACCAACATCACCTCTGTCTTGTCAGGATTGAGTTTCATTCGGCTTGACCTCATCCAGTCCCCCACAGCAGCTAAACATTGGGACAGCGACAAGACTGCAGGGCCTGGGTTGATTGAAAAAGATTGATACAGTTGGGTGTCATCAGCATATTGATGACAGCGAACCCTCCAACCACGCACACCCTCCCCAAGCAGCTGCATGTATACATTGAATAGGAGCGGGGGCAGGATAGAACCCTGTGGGACCCCACACGGGAGACGACATGGGGACAATGTATAGTCCCCTAGAACCACCCACTGAGATCTTCCTGCCAGGTAGGAATGGAACCATTGCAAAACAATGCCGTCCACCCCAGCCAGGTCCCACAGATGAGCCACCAACATCAGATGGGTAGGCATGGACAGAAAGGAATGAGTCATAGAGTATATGTTCCACTCGCCTTGAGGAGTGTGCACATCACTTGCCCTAAAGGGAGCAGGAGGTGTAGTTGAGAATCCCTACCCTGTGTACACTCTTTTCCAGTGCAAATAGTTAAAGTTCTAGACATACTGCAAAGAAAAGCATTCCATTCTTTCTAAACAGTCTCTTATGAGTTCCCTGTTCCAATGCTCAGCCAGTTTACGGAATAATTTCTATATTATCAAGGGATTCCCAGGTATGATATAAACAGAGAATTACAGTGCAGGCCTAAGCCAAAGGTAATTTATCAGACTTTCTGACACTATTCACTCTGAAATTCCTGGAATTTCCTCAATGTAACTTCTAACTTGATTTTAAAAGGTTGGAGTGATTGAGTATCACACTGTGGCAGTTCAGTAAATATTCCTAGGAGTGAAACTATAATCTTTCCTTATTTTTTCTTTCAAAGCTAAAGGTGTCGATTCCTAGGGCTTTTTTAAACTTGCGCTCTCCCAAGCGCGTTTTGGAGAAGCCGGCTTCAAAGCGGGTTTGGGAGAAAGTCGGGTTTGTGAGAAGCCGTCTCCTCTCCCCCAGCCAGTGATTAAATTTAATCACTGGCTGGGGGCTTTAGAGGGGGAAGGGGGGAGGGGGTTTGTCAGCGCTGCCTGGAGGAGGCAGTTTTCGCCGGCTTTCTCCCGCCTCCCCCTGCTTGCAAACCAGGGAACCCGGTGGTTCCCAGGGATGCCAGTGAGGGGGCAGGAATCCTCGGCCGGTTTGATGTGGGAAAGATCCGGCATCAAACCGGGCCAAACATTTAAACAAACACTAAGAAAGGCGGCTGTTTAAAGGATCAGCTGCCTTTTTTGTATCATTTAAAAGCGCCCCTAGATGATCTCATGTAGATACTCCCTATCCTAAAGAGCTTACAATTGGAAGTCTTTGACTCCAGTTGGGTTGACGTTCTGTACAAGCCCAAGGGCCCAAGTCTGCTAAGCAATTCATGCAGGTAAAAAAGGTTCACCTGCAGAGTTCATTAATTCACTGGCGCCATCAAGCAAGAATCCATTACTGTAAAGTACTTCATGCCTCAGCTCCAAGAGCGCTACAACTGACATGCATTTATCTAAAGAAAAGAAGCAGGAATGTATAAACTAACTTTAGTCAAAAGGATAAATCTGCAAGCCTGTGAAGCCTTGCTGCTTTTATATGGAAATCACCAATTCTTGGTCTTTGGTTGCTTTGAATGTTTTCCCTTGAAAGCATCATCACCAAGGATCTCAATTCTGAATAGTAGCACAAGGTAAAATATAAAAAGCCCCAAAAGTTAGTCAGATTCCGAAAAGCACCAAAAGCAGATTAAGGTATGATTCACAGCTACTGAGAAATGCTTATGGATCACTGTTGGCATCAACACTGCTATAGGTAAAGCATAAGCACCTTGACACATTATCCGCAGCTGCAATTTAGAGGGTGGGGGGGATAAAAAGAGGGGAGCAATGAATAGTGGCAGATTACAAACAGCAGGTTGCTGAATTTTTCAGTTATTTGAAGATTACTTATCATAGCTGCAGGAATAGTTTTAGGCAATGTGCACTCGTCTGATTATCACTTGCATAGTTCTGAAATTCAAGCAACAGAGCTGCAGTCAGAAAAGCAGAGACAGATTCAGGTTTGTTCAACACGTAAAGGAATTCTGCAAGTTCCACAAGGATGGGTGATATAAGAAGTGAACATAAATTAAGCTCCAAAATATGGGCCAGCAGGAGTATATTAGCAATCAATATTGTAGGATATTTTTCTAAAGCACCATCTGGCATATTTACATGTAGCTGAATTAACTGTAGCTATTAATAAAATTCCCCTATTTTGTAATATTGATCAGACTACAGTGCTAGGTTCTCATTCAGCAATCATTTTTAGAACATGGCAAATATATGTAGGCTGTCATGGCTGCCGTCACGGCGGGGCACTGGGCACAGCTCAGGGGCAGGCCAGCTGCATATTCATGTGGCTCCTCACCTCCCGGGCTGGCTGCGTGAACCATTATCGGCAGCTGCAATTTAGGGGGGAATTCCACCGCCGGACCCGATCCTGACTGGGTTGCAAGCAGCTTCCTGGTCCGGATCGAGTTGCGATGGCGGCATTCCGCCATCACTTGTGGTAACATCCAGACTTATCGAGAATAGATATTATCTCCACGCTATATAATTTTGGCCTGTTTTGAATTTTTTCCCCTGAATAATGCATACTGCAGTGGAGCATGATAAGTACATTCAAAATAAGTTTCCCAGGATCTAACATAAACTTCATTGTTATAGATGAAACAAGCTTTTATTTATTTAGATTTATAGCCTGCCATATTGCCACGCTCAGGTTGGGAAATAACCAATAAAATGCATATAAAAAAAGTTACAATATACAATCTAAACCCATAATAAAATCCATACTCTCCAGTTGTAAAGTCAGCTCCACTTAATTGGGACACTGACAACTGGGGTAGTCATTTAATGCGACAGAACTCTGGGAACAGTTCTTCCCAATGCTATCATTGTAACTAAGGTCAACTTGCCTTTAATTGGGACAGCCAACAATTCAGGGTTTTTTACATCTCCCAGGTCACTCCAATAAAGAGGCTTCTACTGTATAAATAAAAATGTGGAAAAATAAACATTCCCATCAGTCCTTGTGGATTCAAAGGTTTTACATACTGATGGCAACAGAAATGAGAAGGTGGTACTGTATGTAACAGATTGTGGAAAATGTTCAAAGTCAGTCAACCCTGAGGGTCTGTAAATATATTTCAATGGTGTACTGTTATTTTTATTAGTTATATAGTGCCAGCTATGTGCCTCATGTTGAACAGTTGTGATAAAAGACAGGTCTCTGTCCTGAGAGTTTTTACAATCTAAGGGTGAAAACAGACATGATGCTAACTCCAGTTTAACACTGCTTTAACACTGCTTATGCATGTTGCAGGGCTGTATTGGTGCCCTATGCAGCCCTGCAACATGCATAAGAAATGTTCAAGTGGTGTTAAAGTGGAGTTAGTGTCATGTCTGTTTTCACTAAAATGGACAAGGGCAAGAGTTATAAAGGGATGGGGCATATAGGCAGAGACAGAGGGTGTTTACAAACACGATATCGGAGCACCGCCATCACTATCTGGCCTGGGTCGGGGAACCGCTGCCAACACGGTCTGGACTGGGTAGGGCCATGGAACAAATGTTCACGCGGCTGGGGCCCTGGGGGAAGATACACAAACATACGGCTGACCAGCCCTGACCTCGTGCTGCACCCAACGCCCCACCCCTCCCATGACTGTCAGCCATAGAGCCCTATGATGGCCATGGCGGCCCAGATCTGGGCCAGCAGGAACAGGCATGTTCACATGTTTTGGCCTATATTGCCCCGATTGGGTGGACCTTAGCCTGGCCTTTGACCCTGGAGGTCTCCAGGATCACAGCCCAGGACATGGCCTGGGGCAATCCCAGGCTGACCTCTGGCGGTGCCTGCACTCACATACAGGCTAGGTCCAGGTCAAAGTATGACAGAGCGGCCCAAAGGGTGTTACATTTGCTAACACCCAGAGTTGCATTCATGAAGTTGAGAAGTTGAAGGTGCACACACTTGGCTTAGTTACAGGGGAGGAGAGAAGCCTGGATGATAGACAGTCATAAACAAGGAATCTATAGGAGTAAGGAGAAAGGGAATGTTACACCAAGGTTCTTGGGGTTCCTTCTATCTGGATGAAACCCTAAGTGCCTTCAGACCAGTCATGACTTGATTTACCCACTTGTAGACGCCAACGCTGATCACTCAGTCCCATAGCATGCCATCCCACAAAGTGTAAAAACATATTCACTTGTAACTTGAAGGCATTTCTTTGCAGAATTGTTTGTAATAAAAGGAGAAAATGAAAATATTAAGCTATAGTTGATACTTTATTTAGGTATGGAGGCAATTCTGTTATTCCCATACCTTCAAAAGGTCAGGTGCTCAGGTTACCGAGGGGCTGCGGTGTATGAAACAAGTAGGCAGGAGGCTGGAGCGATGCTGGCGTCGGACTCGATCTGACTCCGACCGACTTCTCCATAGGGCCCATTTGTGGTCCTATGTTGAGGCTGTGAGGACAGCAAGGAAGGAGTTCCTTGCTGTCCTCATAGCGTCTGTGAAGTCACGCCCGGCGGAG
>QEPC01014287.1:2194360-2207327 GCA_003113815.1 Sphenodon punctatus
TTTTGAGCTTTCAAGACATGTAAGACTGACTTTGGGTGTGGGATATTTTATAGCTAGGTAACTGCTGCTGGATCATTACAGACTGGGTTTTATAAATGTGTGAACAACTAAATAAATCTATAACTATGATTTAAGATCCCTTCTATGTGAATCTCTCATATGTGCAAACCAGGGTGTGTGGGTCCCCCGATCCAAAGAGAGCTAATTCCCTATGCAACAAACTGTCTCTCTGATATCTCTGCCTGGATGTCCCGATGTCAGCTCAAGCTCAACATGGCTAAGACTGAACTCCTTATTTTTCCTCCCTTCCCTTCCTCCCCCTCTTCCCTCTCCATCCTTATTGATGGGGTCACCATCTGTCCTGTCCCACAAGCCCGTAGCTTGGGCTTTGTCTTTGACACTTACCTTTCCTTCAAACCTTACATCAACTCTGTTGCCAGGTCCTGTCGCTTTGCCCTCTGTAACACTGCACGGATTCGCCCCTTTCTCTCTGTCTCCTCAGCCAAAACCCTTGTTCATGCCATGGTCATCTCTCGCCTCAACTACTGCAACCTCCTCCTCACTGGCCTCCCCCACTCTCATCTGTCTCCCCTTATTTCCATCCAAAACTCCGCTGCTAGGATCATCCACTCGGCCTGTCGCTTCGACCACATGCAGCCTCTCCTCACTTCACTGGCTCCCCCTTCCCGCACGCATCCTTCATAAACTCCTGGTATTTACTTACAAAACCCTTCACAACCTGGCTCCCCCTTACCTCTCAGTCCTTATCTCCTTACGCACTCTCCGCTCCTCCTCTGTCCCCTCCCTTGCTCTCCCTCGTCTCCCCTGCTCACCTAACCACCTTCATACCTTCTCCCTTGCTGCCCCCCATGCCTGGAACTCCCTCCCTGCCCACATTCGCCTCGGCCCCTCCCTCTGCACATTCAAATCCCTCCTCAAAACCCACCTCTTCCTCGCCGCCTTTCCCGCCGCCTGTTAGAACTTCCTAGTCAATACGTACTGTCTGCCCTCCCCGCAGACTCCTGCCTAACTGCAACCAAGCCAAGCACGTGCACCTGAGACTTCGCATCCACTGGAATGTTTTTATCCCTTGTCTCTCCCTATGTCCCCTATCCCTGTCTTCCCCATCCATGTCTATTGGATTGTAAGCCGTAGGCAACATTCAATCTATCAATGAGCATCTATCTCATTGTTCTGTAAAGCGCCAGGTACACAGGTAGTGCTATACAAATGATAATAATAATAATAATAATAATAATAATAATAATAATAGGGTCCAGATGATGTGCCTATGCTGATGGATCCCATACCCTATCCTTGGGTGCATGGCCTCCCCCTCCCATGAGCTCACCCTTTCAGTGTTTAAAGGTAAGAACTGGATCCCTGGGCCTGATACAGAAATTGGAGAGGAGCCAAATAAGTAATACATGAGGGTTGGATTTGACACACAAGGCAGAGATTTTCCACCTGAATTAGAAGTATAGGATATTCTGCCTCAAGGCAGGGGATTGAACTAGATGAGCATGGAGGTATCTTCCAACCCTACTGTTCTAGGATTCAGTGACTCTCAACTCTTCCTGTGTTTGGTACATGACATATATCTGGGATATTTTAACATTTGCACACTAAAATCTGCATGTCCATTATTACAGTACTGATGCTGACTGCACTGTGTGCAGAACTACCCTACCAGTGTGTTCTTCGCTTCGACCATGTGCAGCCCCTCCTCTCTTCGTTTCACTGGCTTCCCCTTCCTGAATGAATCCTGCACAAGCTCCTAGTCTTCACCTATAAAGCTCTTCACAACCTTGCTCCCCGCTACCTCTCTGCACTTATCGCCCTCCATACTCCAGCCCGTGCACGTCGCTCCTCCTCTGTCCCTTCTCTCACCCTTCCACGCCTTCCCTGCTCCCCTAAGCGCCTTCGTCCCTTCTCACTTGCTGCCCCCCATGCCTGGAACTCCCTCCCTGTCCACATCCGCCTTGCCCCCTCCCTTCATACCTTCAAATCTCTCCTTAAAACTCACCTCTTTCGCTCTGCTCTGTCTGACTCTTTATCCTGCTGAGCCACTATTCCTATACCTACGATCGGTTTACCCTTATCCTTGCAACATGGACCTGCCTGCTGTCATTCTCATCGTAACCAAGCCAAGTACGTGCACTTGAGACCTCGCATCTTCATGAATGTTAGACCCCTTGTCTCTCCCTCTGTTCCCCTTCCTATGTCTCTCCCCCAGCTCCTGTGTCTCAGATTGTAAGCCCTAGGGGCAGGGACCGTTTCTATTTTATTACTTTGTAAAGTGCCAGGTACACTGCTGGCGCTATATAAATGTTTGCTAATAATAATAATAATAATAAAAAAATATTAAACAGGGAGTTCAAGTCTCACTACAACTATTATTTTTTTTGTCATCATAACTGGTTTCTCAGCGTTTTTCATCTAATAAAAATTCATGCTGTGTTAGAAATGATGCTATTCTCATTTCTTACCCATTGCATTAATGTGCAGTGAGCTCAGAGACAGCTTTGGTAACTTATGATGAAAATTATTAGAGCGGGATAAACACTGTTAATGGCAGATATAACAAGGAACCAGAGGAACTACCACTCTGCTGGTGACTCTTTATTGCTTGGGTCTACTATTTCCAGTAGGTCCTGCTCCTGCCATAAGTGAGAGCTGTGACCTGGATCGGGAAGCCCCGGCAAACACAGTCTGAATCGGGTGGGGCACCAGGCAGACGTGCCTGCGGCCGGGCACTGGGGAGGATGCCAAACGTGCAGCCAGCTGACACTATTCCCATGCTGCGCCCGGAATGCTGCTTCCTGCTGTGAGGGGCAGCCATGGTGGCCAATGACAGCCAGCCATGGTGGACCTGACCAGCCTGCAACCAGATATGATAGCCCACTGTGGCCTGGTTGGACAGGCCTTAACCTGTGATGTGACTTCAGGGGTTTCCCAAGGTCAGAGTTACAGCCACCAACACGACCCGGGGCAATCCCAGGCCAACATCTGGCAGTGCCTGCACAGATGTGCAGGTGATGTTCGGTCCCAAGTGGGCCACAGTGGCTGCTGTCATGTTTTTCAGGGTGGTGACACTGCTGGGAGGCTGATATACTCAACTGGAGCAGGAACAGCAGTGGTCACAGAGAGCCCATTGTCAGGACTTGGCAAAGTGTTAGTGCTCTGAATATAGTGCCCTCTGGTGCTGTTGCTGGCTGCTAAGGAGTGGGTCTACACACAACAGGCTGAAGACCAGGCTCAGTGGCTAAATACCAGAAGCTTCCTCCAAATACTCACTCACTTTGATCATGTTCATAAGGCTAGACTGAGTGTGCTTTCTTCCCATGGATAATTGCTGAAACAATTTCAGCCTGAGTGACTGAAAGGTTTTTCTTGTTTTCCCACATATGGCTAGTTGTTCCTAGAGCTTGTACATTTCAGATGAGATGTGAAAATCTCTGCCTAACTTGGCTGAAAAATAAATGAAACTTCCTAACCTTTTCAATTCTTGCTTCAAGTTTATAACAAAATTCAAAACAACCCAGTTCGGTAGCTGTTCCTGAGTGTTTTGAGGGTTGTTCACATGAGTGTGCTTGCAGGTAAAAAAAAACCCTAACTCTTTAACCGTACCTGCGTTCATAAAACTACAGAGGTTAGTCCTCTGAGGATAAAGGGGTGGTAAGCACCTATGCAAAGAAGTTGGCTTACCCACTCCTTGGAGTTGGTGCTGATGGGAAGCAGGTAGGTGCTGTCTTCCAATGTAATAGGAGACTCAAAGGTGCAAGACACAGAGTGAAAAGAGACATGACATGGGCCCTCTATGGCCCGAATGGACCAGGGAACCACTCACATGTCTGTTCCCCAGCCATCAGATGGTGAATTGTATATGCTGCCCTTCCCAGAGGCTCAGGGCAGCTTACGATCCATAAAAACATTTAAAACTAATACAACCCCCCTTAAAAAATGACAAACCCACACCAACAAACCCCACCCACCCCCTCTCACACCCCTACCTCGAAACCACCCACCAAACCCCACTCCAATCCCCTATTCCTGCCCGCTGAATGCATTTTCAAATAAAAACAAGTCTTACACTGACTTTGGAAGATACTCAGCCTCGGGCTCAAATGAACCTCTGGGGGAAGAGAGTTGCAAAGCACTGGAGCAAGAACTGAGACTGTCCCCCATAAGCCCTTGTCGTATGAACAGGCGGTACCCAAAGGGAGGCGCTTCTGGATTATAGCAAGGGCTGTAATGGGGCATGGAAGGACAGGCTACCTTTCAGATATGTTTAGGGCTTTAAAGGTCAAAACCAGCACCTTGAATTGTGCCTGGAAAGCTATAGGGAGCCAGTGCAGACTTCGGAGCACAGGTGTAATGTGCTCCCGGCGACTCATCCTGGAAAGGAGGTGAGTTGCCACATTTTGCACCAGCTGCAGCTTCTGAACAATCATCAAGACAGCCGCACATAGAATGCATTGCAGTAATCTAGCCTTGAAGTGATGAAAGCATGGTAGCCAGATCTGAATCAGAAAGTAAAAGCTGCAGCTGCCTTATCAGATGGAATAGGTGAAAAGTGCCCATGGCCATCACTGCCACCTGACAATCCAGGTGCAGTAAGGGGTCCAGAAGCACTCCAAGGCTGTGAACCTGATTGACCAGAGGGGGCTGGACTCTGTCAATAACAAGTGTCAATCCTCTCCAGTTCACAAGGCTGGCCAACCATAATCACCTCAGTTCTGTCAGGATTCAGCCTCAATTGGCCCATCCTCATTCAGTTCCCAGCAGCATCCAGGTACTGGGTAAGCGCCGAGACTTCAGGGTCTGGATTGGATAAAAAAGAGAGGTAGAGCTGGGTGTCATCAGCATACTGATGGCAGCTCACACCAAACGACCTCTCCCAATGACCTCATATACACGTTGAACAAGAGGGGAGACAGAATGGAACCCTGTGGAATCTACAGGGGAAGTTCCAAGAGGACGGCAAGGAATTTCCCATTACCTCTCTCTGGGATCTCCCTGACAAGAAGGAACAGAACCATTCAAGAGCAGTCCCATGCATCCCTGCCAGGCCCTGCAGTCATGTCAACAACACCTTGCGATCAACTGTATCAAAGGCCGCTGAAGGACCTAACAAGATCAACAGGGTAGAATTACCCTTGTCAATCTCCATCCACGGGTCATTGACCAAGGCCACGAGCGCAGTCTCCATGCCATATCTAGGATGAAATACTGGCTGAAATGGGTCCAGCAATTTGACGACATTGAGATGAGCCTGTAGCTGTTGGGCAACCACCCGTTCAATAACCTTTCCTAAAAAGGGAACGTTAGGGACAGGTCAATAGCTGGCCAGGGAGTCAACGTCCAAAGATGACTTCTTAAGCAGGGGATGAACAACTGCAGTTTTAAGGACATCCCACACTCTACCTTCCTGAAGGTAGGCTTTAACAGCCCCAGCCAGCAATGGCCCCAATGTCTCCTGACTGGCTTTCACCATCCAGGACAGGCAAGGATCTAATTCACATCTGGTTGCCTGTATCACTCCAAGAAAATCCTCCACATCAGTGGAAGATACCGATTGAAACTGACCCAAATAATCAGGACAAGACTGAGCTTCCATAACCCCAAACTCTGATTCTTCAGAGAATCAGCACCCAAAGTTGTGAATAGTTGTGTGATTTTGTCTGTAAATTAGTTAATAAAAATGTCACAGCAGGCATTTGATTACTCCATTTCCAATCAGAAGCAGACTGGATTAACCAGGCCCGTCACCAGCCAGAACAGCTCCACTGGATGAGACTTTGCAGATGCTATAATAGTGGAGAAGAAAACTTTCTCCACTGCCATCACAGCCATGGCATAGTCTTTTAAAAAGTCAGCTTCAGCACAAGTCAGGCGCCAACTGTGCTCTTAACTGCCTACCCTTCCACTTCAACCGCCTAAGGTCCTCTGTATACCAGGGGGCTTGTGCTGCCAGAGTGATGGGAGCAGACTCCTGGGTACAACCATGTCAATGGCCATGGTCAAGATGTCATTCCATAAAGCAACCAGGTCATCGACAGAATAGCCAACAAGGTCAGTAGGTAGATCCCACAGAGAGTTCTGGAAACCAATTAGATCCATAAGTCTCTAAGGGCAGACCATCCTAATAGGTCCATCGCCCCAACGAGGGCATAGAAGGGCAGGGATCTGAGCCTTCCGAAGGTTCACCAACCATGACAACGGTGTTGTAACAACACTCCCAATAATCAGAACCCATTTCCAGGCTGGTGCAAAAAATCAAAGTCAATGTCTGTCCCACCAGATATTACCTGGAATAGGACCATGGTTGTTTGTCTTGGTGACGATGAACTCCTGCTATGCCGTGGAAAGGCCAGCCTCTGCATGCACGTTGAAATCACCCAAGATAATAAGTCTGGGTGTTCCCAACACCACCTCCGAGACCAGCTTGGCTAGAGCAGTAATGGAGTCTCCTGCGTAGCAGGGTGGCTGGAACACCAGCAGGTCCCCTGCCAAATCCAACCATAGTAGGACACACTCCATATTTTATGAGTCACACACCAGATACCTCCGAAAGATTAAGGTGTCTTTACAGATCACAGCCACTCCACACACCCCAGCCTCCAATCCTAGGCTGATACTGCACTGAGTACCTGTCTGGCACCATCTGGGACAAAATAGGCCCAGACGCCTCATCTAGCTAGGTCTCTGTAATGCAGATCTTGATTGGTTAATGTTTTACTAGTCACTGGCCCTGCATTAAGCAGTATTGGCATCAGATCAGGGGCCCTACTGGCCTTAACCCCCAAATATCCTAAGATGGGGATGGGGAGTGGGGCACAGGGACAGCACTAAATGTTTCTCCCGACAGTGTAGCCAGAAAAATAGGCCTGAAAAGTAGGCCCATTTCAGCCCTCAAATAGCTAAAAGACAGGTCAGTTTAAGTATTGTCAGTTTTTGGTTCTGTGCTGAAAGATGTTTATTAAGCATGTTCTTTCTTATCTATTTGTTGGCTGTACACCCAGAAAACCATGTTCTGTTGGTTCCTTTGTTAAATTCTGTCAATGCTTTTAAACTATTTACTTTTAATAGATATATGTGGGTTCTTTGACCCCAAGCAGTGGATATCTTGTTTGGTGGGCACTGGTATAGCAAAAGAAGATACAGCCTTTAAAATAGGTGACATCTTTTAGCTGTCTTGTTTGCTTAAAACAACCTGGATTAACTGGGGTGCCCAGGAAGTGCCCAGCTGAGGGAGATGTTCCTTATGGGGTCTACTCAGGTCTGAATTTACTTTCCCATCCTAACTATGGATAAAATACATCATAGTTTTAAAGTGTTCATGTTTCAGAATAGGCCATGGAATCAATTTTTCTTTCTGTTCTTTTCCTTTCTTGCGACCTATGGCACGCTGTACAACTAGCAGTAAACACTTTGGCCTTTCACTGAATATTATCTTGTTTTCGTTTCATTGTAAAACTACACTTAGGGGTAAACACTCTGGCCTTGGATTGACTATATTTAGCACTATACAATCTTGTTTTGACTTCATTAGTTGGGGCACAGAAAATATGCAGTAAACAATATGGTTGTTAGAGGATGTTAGAAGTCATGACAGGAACATGGGGTCCTCTAGCTGTATTTCACAGTATAGGCAGTGGTTTCTAATATGGCTCTGTTCACCTGTTCGGATATAACATATATTTATGGTTGATTATTGATTACTTGCTGTTTAATAATAACTTACTGTTATTGATTACTGGCCATTTGATTATAGCTTGTTGTTTTAAAAGGAATTTACTTGCTTATGTTGGCTTCTTCATCTCTGAGCAATTAGAAGTTAATGGTGGTACCCAAAATTTGGAGCCTACTGGTAATGAGATAAAGGGAAATAATCCCCATCTACCTTTCCCAGTGGGACAACCTGATGATAACCATATCTTCAATTTAGGCGATGTATTCAAGGATTTTTCCTATGATTTGTTACTTGCTGAGCATGTGCAATTAACTGCCTCTACAGTTAGGTCTCTGTTTCAGCAGCTGAATGTATTATCTGTGAAGGTTGATGGCCTAACAGAGCCTGGGAAGGGTGGTCCCTGTATAAACCCTATTCATTACCCTCAATCAGCCTCAAAGGGGGTGTCGCAGGTCAGTACTAAAGGAAAGGTATTACCTGGTAATTGGCCGCCTTCTCTTTTGACAGCTAATGTGGTTGGACTCCCAATGGGAAAGGATGGAAAGGAGAAGATGATGTTAGCTCAGGATAAGGTAACTCTGACTGCTTTTCCTTTACCAAGGGGATATCTCCCGGCGTGGGATACACCCCTGGATGTAGCCGAACATCTTAGGCTTTTGCTAAAATTCCCTCTAACAAGGAGAGATATAAGATCGTTAGCCCATGTATCTAATAGTAAGGGCAGGTGTTCATTATTGATTCAATTTGTATGTCCAGCCCTTTCTAGAGTAGTGGAAAACCAGCAGATTCTGCGTAGGCATGCTATTTATGTATCCCTGATTTATCATGGCAGGGAGCAGCTAGGGCTAGGGCATAGTACACAAATTGGGCAGAAGACTGATATAAGCTCTAGGAAGTTGAAACTTCCTATGCATAATAAAGACTTATGGATCCCCCTCTCTGTTCATTCCCAAGTAGAACCTTGCCCTGAAGTCGCAGGGGAGAAAATTAGTCCTGAAGTATCGGAACCAATGGAGATTCAGGTGTCTCAGGCACCTTCTCCAAAGATTCAAGATTCATTTAGTCCTTCAGAGGGTCAGACTAAAATACTGGCTTGTATGTCTCTGCTACATGATCATCTCAAAGACTGAGGCATGAAGGAAATAGAGAGGAGGGCAAATTGGTTTTCAAGGGTTATTTCTCTAACAGACTCAGCAAATATAGATGAGGTATCTGAATTTATGCATACTTCCTCTGGTAAAGGGGTTAGAGTAAATACCTCTGTTATTACAATACTCATGGCATGGGTTTTTCAACCCCTGGTCACTCTGTTTCTGATCTGGCAAAAAGATCTATGGCAGAAGGACTCTTGGATAAGGAGGATTCAACAATTTTGCCTCCTTCCTTTGAGTTTTTTCAGTTATCCTTAGCTAAGGCCCATAGTGCTGGTGCTAGTACCCCTAGAGTTCAGTCGACTCGACAAGGTATAGCTCAGTTCCAAGCAAATTTGGATGTTAGTGGGGATCCCTCTATCCCTCTTTTTGAAATACGGAATGGAGATTGTCTCCTTCCGGAAGGAAATAGCCCCCCTTGTCTTGGGGTGGCAGAGAGAGCTCTTAAAGATAATTGACCAGTAAGGATACTAGATGTTGAGAACTCCTTTTTGTGCAAACTCAGGGGATTCCATGCCTTTGCGGCTGCTTTCCTGGAATATCACTGGCTGGCGAACAAAAGATCAAGATATGGATTTTCTTCAGTTTCTTAGGAGATTTAATATTATTTGTATTCAGGAGACCTGGATTGATAACCCAGACGCTATTGAATTAGAGGGTTATGCTAAATGGGTAACCCTAGCAAAGCTCCCCCGTGGGTCACAAAGGAAGATTGTTGGGTGGGCTGGTTACGTTTTTTCATAAAGATTGTGTCAGAGCAAGTGGTTCTGGATGGGGATGATTGCCCAGTTCAAGTTATTAGGTTTTTATTACTTCATTTTAAGTGGGTCCAGATTTATAACGTTTACATCCCTCCAGGAGCTTCTGGAAATCAGGTTTGGAGGGACTTTGTTGCTCTTTTCCTAAGAAATAGTGAGAAATTCCCCAAGGACCACATTTTAATCTTGGGAGATCTTAATGCTAGGATTGGCCGAAATGATGAGCAAATGCTGAATACCTTGAAATTAACTAATATGTGTGATGACGATCAAAACTGGAATGGGTCAAGAACTTTTATGGACCAATTTATAAATAAGAGGGGGAAATTTTTTAATAGATTTGTTTTATATCACTATTTATTTATTTATTTTATTTATTTTACAGATTTATATCCCGCCCCCTCCTGCAATGCAGCTCGGGGCGGCTAACAACAACAATAAAACATTAAAATTCATTTTAAATATAAATATAAATATAAAATACATCATATAAAACACATCATATAAAAACAGGGCTAGAAAACACATAAATAAATGGGCGGGGGATTAAAATCACCCCCCCCCCCCCCCCTCCCAAAGGCCTGGGCAAACAGCCAGGTCTTACAGTTCCGCCGAAATGTCAAAAGGCTTGGGGCCAGGCGAGCTTCCTCCGGAAGGGAGTTCCACAGCCGCGGCCCTACCACCGAGAATGCTCGCTCCATCGTGGCCCCCCGCTTAACACGGGGGACCTCCAGGAGGGCACCCCCGGCAGACCGCAGGAGCCGTTCCGGGGCGCGAAGGGCGAGGCGGTCCCTAAGGTAAGAGGGGCCAAGGCCGTATAGGGCTTTATAGATCATTACTAGGACCTTGAACTTGGCCCGGCACACTATCGGCAGCCAGTGCAGCGCTCGGAGCACCGGTGTAATGTGCTCCCGGCGACCCGTCCCCGTAAGAAGACGAGCCGCTGCATTCTGCACCAGCTGCAGCCTCCGGGTCAAGAACAAGGGAAGCCCCACGTAGAGCGCGTTGCAGTAGTCGAGCCAAAATATTTGTGTATTTTAAACGGTAATTTCCTTGGGCGATTGTCAGGGGGCATGAACTTTCTCTAATTTTAAGGGGGAGAGTGTGATTGATTATGGGATTATTTCCCCTTCTTTTAGGAACTATGTTCAAAGTTTTGAAATAGAATATTGCACTGAAAGTGACCACTTCCCTATGTTAATAACTTTAAGTCCTCAAGCCCCTGATGGGGATTCTCCTTGGGTGGTGCAATATCGAGATCTAGAATGTAGAGGCCTTTGTAGGATCCCCTGGTCAGACAAAATCGATATCCAGTTGTCAATGTTATTAAAAACTCCGGAATTGCTCTCCCTTAGAGATCAGTTGTGTGTGGCTGGCTAGGGATACTTCTGCTGCCTTTAGTGCATTGAATAAGATATCCTTTATCTTAAAGCCCCACCTGGTTAGACAACGCAGTCTCCATATTCAGGGTCCTTGTTTTCGAGGATGGTGGGTCAATGAGTGTATATCTAGAAAGGTCGCGTTCAGGCAAGCTCTTAGACGACTTATCCATGGGGAAGCAAGCAATTTTATAGGAGGCTGTGTAACGAGTATAAGTTATTCATTTGTAAGGAAAAAAATGGATTATATTAGGGGGTACTGGACTAAGCTAAATCTGGTCCTAGAATCAAATGATGTTGGTTTCTTTTGGAGATTAATAAATAGCTCATTTAAAAACTGGAGTATCCCAAGGTAACCTTTGATACATCAATTTGCATGGGAAAAACACTTCTCTGAGATTTTTAATGCCAGTAGGCCGTGGGAGTTTAGGGTTCGAACCAGTGTTAACGTATCTTCCCCTAAATGGTCGCTGGTGATGGAATTGAAGGTTTTGGATGCTATTAAGCTCCTAAAAAATAGAAAAGCCCCAGGAGGGGATTTTTTACCGGGAGAAATATTTAAGCAGAACTTCGGCTTGTGGCTACCTGCACTGGCTAATCTATTTACCTTGATTAATGATGCTTCTGAAATACCGGATTATTGGAGGGAGAGTATAGTGATTCCTGTTTTTAAAAGGGGGGCTAGAAAGGACCCGAAGAATTATAGGCTGATTAGTCTTCTATCAATTATCTCCAAATTATACTCAAATTATACTGCTACTTACCCGCCTAACCCATTGGGTCGAAATAGGTGGGTTATTGGCAGAAGAACAGGCGAGTTTTCAGGCGGGGAGAAGAACAATAGATCACTGCTATATTTTGAACCGTCTAATTAATCAGTGTAAAAAGAAAAATCTTATTTTGGCTGTGGCCTTTATCGACTTCTCCTCTGCCTTTGATTTAATTGATAGGGATTCTTTTTGGCTTAAGTTGACTCAGCTTGGAATAGATTAATGTCTACTTGATCTTATTAAAGCCCTTTATACAAATACTAGATTCAAGATCCGGTTAAATTCTAAGGGTGTTCTATCTGAGGATATACCAACAACCCAAGGAGTCAGGCAGGGGTGCCTTTTGACGCCACTTCTTTTTAATCTATACGTAAATCATCTAATCCTGGATCATAGAGATGATGGGGCATATATGGCGCCAAAGGTTGGTGATCGTCGTCTTTCTATCTTAATGTATGCTGCAACACCTTGTTATTATCTACCTGCAAACTGGGATTGAAACGGTTGTTATCAGATTTTGGCTCAAAGTGTCTAGAACAGGGGCTGAAAATAAATTATAGTAAAATGAAAGTTATGATTTTTACCTGAAACTTCAAGCCAAGTTCATGGTCCCTTAATGGTAATCAAATTGAACAAGTGCGCACCTTTAAATATCTGGGAATAGTATTTGCTTATAACAGTTCTTGGATCCTGCATATCCAGTCTATTAAGCTGGAAGCCCAAGTAGCGTCAGCAGCCATTAAAATTTTTTATATGAACAAAGGTGGACATCTGGTGAACCCGGCTTTAGAGATTTTTAGAAAGAAGATAATTGCAAAACTCTGCTATGGTGTTCAAGTGTGGGGTTATGATTCAGCTGTAATCTCTTTGCTTGAACCAATACAGAGTCAATTTTTACGCAAGCTCCTGGCAGTTCCGCCGGGTACCTCTGTGGCACAGGTTAAATTAGAAACAGGAACAGTGTCTCTTGGTGTTATATTAGGGGAAATTATTCTATCCTATATGCTGAAATTGGTTCTGAATTCTTTGGACTCCTTGACGAGTGACAGTTTAAAAACGGAGTTGGAAGATGACGGTTACCCATGTGCCAACAATATTCATAATAAGCTTAATATGATGGGTTTTTCTCTCTCCTTCATACTACAATTCCCAATTAACACAGGGATTCAAATGATTAAGGAAAGATTGAGGGACATAGATCTTCAGTCCCTAA
>QEPC01014287.1:2207427-2227014 GCA_003113815.1 Sphenodon punctatus
TTTGCTAAAACTGCTTGTAAGTGAGGTTTAAGGTTGTCTGCCTGCTTTTAAACCTGGCAGAGGAGGTGATTATAACCTGCCTAACCTAACTGGAATTGCTTGATTAAGTAATGTAATAACCCTTGGAACTCCTTGCTGCTGGGTTATGCCGCCTGCCGTTGCCCTGGCTCCACCTACCATTGCCCTGGCTCCGTCCACCGTAGCCCTGGCTCCGCCTACCGTAGCCCTGGCTCCGCCTACCATTGCCCTGGCGCTGCCCATCGTAGCCCGCTGGCCCGCCAGCGGTGAAACCGCCGGAGGGCCAGCCAGCCCTACTGACCCTCCAACCTCAAAACCCACCAGCCGCCCCTGCCCTAAGGGCACAGGTTACGATGGTGACAACGTCTCCATGTTATCAATATATTCTTCCTCCAAGGTCTGGTGGCAAATATCTAACTGAGTTAAAGGATTTTGCCATGAGGTGGCCTTTTACTGCCCTCAGATTTCAGTTATTCGATTCAGCGGTTGTACAAGGTAGATATCTTGGGTTACGGTATGACAAACGAACATGCCCATGTGGTGTGCAAGGGGCTGAGTACCTTACTCATTACTTACTCTTTTGTCCAATTTATTTTCGGGCCAGATCTGAGTTATGGTTCAGGGTAAATCCGGCCCCGTGTTTATCTTCTTTAGGATTGCTGGTTTATTTTCTTGCTGATAAAAGCACGTTGGTCACTGAAGCAGTTGCTCACTTTACCCTTTCCACAGCAAGGTTACATAGAAAATTTTTGGATTATTAATTGAAATTTTTGTGCTTTTGGATTCAATGTAAGACATTTGTTATATATATATTGTGATTTATAGTTATTGAATTTATTTTTGTACTTGTCATGGCTGATGGCCAGAACAAGCAAATAAAGTTGACTTGACTAGCATCTCTCTCTTCAGCATAAACTTTTGAGATCTGTTCCCCATCCATTGAAATTATCTTTTATTAATATACTTGCCTTTATTCACATGGTGAACTTCTGTTAAAGTTTCATTCTGTTAATAATAGTTGACTTTGAATTGTGTACTTTTCAACTGTAATGGGTTTCCATTGATATTAGGTGTGAGTATCAAAATATCATTAATAATGTGATGACTTTAGTGGAAACTGGGTTTCAAGAAATAGCAGTCTTTAAATTGGGGTCTGTTTTATTGGGGAGACAAGGACCATAGGGATTTAATTTGGCCTAGAAAGCAGTTTGCTTTTTAGTCTGAATTTTAGAATAATTGGCACAAAGGAATGAGAAGAGATGCTGATAACATGTTTGTTTCTGGGACCCAAGGTCTTTTTGTAAGTTTGGGTAAAAATAGTTTCTAATAACATGAAAGGAGTTAAAAACATATTTTCAACTATTAATGAAGCTGTAATATTGATAATAGAGAAACACCACCACCTCGCAGAAAAGGTGTTTTACTGTTTCAATCATATCTCAAATGCTAAAATAGGTTTAATTTTTAAGCTAAATAAAGGTTTTCAAGGCTGTTAATTGGAGTAGTATTAATCAACATATTTCCCAATGTAAATTCCAAATTGTTTTAAGATATTTTAATTAAAGAATTCTTCATAGATTAGGAAATCCAAGGGAGAAATTAGAGACAATAAGAATAATAAGAATAACTATTTAATTAGTGAATTAAAGTTTATTTCAACATAAAGTTTGGCTTCAAATTATACCTAAATACACCATTCAGATGAATAAATACTTGTGCCTTTGAATTGTGTCTTAATGAGAAACTCAAAGTCTTAAAATCAGTGTTGCTCTAGAAATTTCTTTCTAAAGTAGCAGAACCAAGGCAAATCTAGACTCTGTTCTACAACAAATTCCTGAAAAGAATCCCTATATGAAATTACGTAGAATTAACAGAATTTAATAAAACTTCAGTAAAGCTAATAGACTCCATAGGCTTGATAGACCTCTATTGAGCTAATAGACTCTACTGAAGTGGGACAAAGATCAGGACCGGTAAAAGGTTACCATGCTCTTGGTTCACAAAAATAAGGAGGGGTGAAGTCAAAATAACCAAGAAGAAGATATGGCTGTGGAGACATGGAAATGAAAAACATCTTTCTTTAGTGTCATCACTTGGCAAGAGGCAAACTTAATTCTGATTGGTGGACCCCGACCTGTTTGCCTATGATTAGAGGAACATCTGGTAGCCATATTGCAAGACTTTCAGAAATCCTATAAGACTGGCAAAATATTGTTGACATTAGACGAAGATCTTGCTTGCTATGGAGACTTGCTGAAAGGCAAGGCCTGAATAGGTCTGAAGGGACATATTTTTTTCCTTTGCATTAATTCTTTACTTTTACATCTTTTCCCTAAGTCTTTTCTTTTCCATTCGTAAAGTTATTTTAAAGCTTCTTAAGCTTTTCCTTTTCTCTTTTGTTATTTTATTTTTATTTTATTTCTTTTATTTCATTTTTCTCATTTTTCACTCTTTCCAAGCCATTTTTGTTCTAATTCCTCTTTTGCCCTAAAAGTTCATTCTTCTTTTGTTTTTTTTCTTTACTCTTTTTAAAGCTATTTTAATTTCCAGTTGGGATTTTCTAATCTTTTGCCCGAGAAAGGGACAAGTCCTACCTTTTCTTTTCATTTGTTCCCAATTGTGATTTTCCTCCTTCTTGCCCGAGAAAAGGGCAATACCTACTTTTCTCTAATTTTTTGTGCCTAATTGCCAAATTTACTTTTCTTTAGAGAAGCATTGTATTGGTCCCAGATAAGACTGTTTCCTTTCATTTTTTTACTCAGCATTGTAGGCACAGTTCCCCAAGTGCTTCTCTGTCTTTTCCCTCCCTTTTTGGAGCTTTCATGCACCTTGCCTGTTTGAGGCAACGTCTGGACAATTTTGTTTTATATTTTTCTTTATCTTTTCTATCTTTTATTTTTACTATTTTTTCTTTATTTCTTATCAAGTCTCCAGTATAGCAGCAAATTAACATATTATCTTCCCCTGCAGGAACCCACAGACCCTGGACAACATTTTTGGGAGCTGTGATATCTGTGTGGTGAGATATATTCTCCAAGAATATATATTTGTAATCAATAACCTTTCTTTTTGCATGCATCCATAGTGCTTTTATAGTATTGTGTAAGCCAGTTTGACAGGGCAATAAATTGTAGTATTTTAGTCATAATAATGATCTATTGTGACTTTTTGATGAGGAAACTTAATCTGGATTCCCAGTTTCCATAAAAGGAGCACCTGGCCTGCAGGTGGCTGCCTGTGAATGGCTGCCGGTGGCCATAGGAGCCTTGGGGGGCTATATACATCTCTCTTTTTTTCTGTATGTCAGTAGCTTTTTTGTAATTGTGTTTGTTTTGTGGTTGTTTTAATTTGTTTTTATCTGAGCTGGGATGTGTGGTGGTGGGGGTATATGGATGGGGCAAAGTTGGGAGGGGGAAGGATTTTGTTATAACCTCCCTGTGAGAAGGGGGGTTGTGGGTACGCTGGAGTCAGGGATGGGAGGAAGTGCCCTGGCTCCCTTGGGAGAGGGGGAGTATGAGCATAGGGAATGAAGGTAAGAGGGAGTGCCCTGGCACCTCTGAGAGAGGGGGAGTATGGGAATGGGGGACATGGGTGGGAGGGAGGGCCATGACTACCCCTGTGAGAGGGGGTGGGACAGTTATGGGGTAGGAGGGGAAGGAGTGCCCTGGCCCCCTTTGAGAGGGGGGTGCAGGTTTGGAGGTGGGAGACTTTTCTTCATCTGCTGCCTTTCTCACTCTGCCTCTGGGGATACTGGGTTTGGGAGACCCTCTCCAGCTGCCCAACTCCCTGGGTCCTTGTGGGCTATTTTGGGAGGTGGATAGTGAGAATCAGGTGCTGGAGGGGAGAACCTGTTCAGAGGGGGCTGGGAAGGGAGAAGTTATTGGGGCCTTGTTGGGCATGGGGAGGTATGGCAGGAGGAAGATAGACTATCGGGACTGTTGTTATCATGAGATTCTCCCAGGAATTAGCTCTACCATGGTGATGATAAACAAAACAACAGATGGGACAGCACTACAGAAAACCTTCCCACCAACGCAGCTGCACAACCCCATGGCACAACCCCATGACAGCAAAATGTACTTGTTAGGTGGCTGCTAAAGAGGTAGAGACACCCCTGGTTGGGTTCCGCAGGAGGTCATGATCATCTGTAGACATCAGGAGAAATAGCCTTTATTTTTCTTCACACAATCATACACTGTTCCAGCAAACTTCAGCGCTCCCCTCTTTATTTGTCCCTCCCACAACATGTCTGTTTTTGTTGATCTAATTAACGGCTGCTTCTCCCTGCTTATAGGGTCTGGGGAAGTTACTCTGGAGGAATTTATTTGGATCACAAGCACCAGATTTGGCATATTTGTGAGAACACATCTTCACTTGACTGTCCTTTCTAATTTGATTTGTACTGTTAAGTCAGTATTTTGTTAGCTGCCATACATCAATTCAAAAAGGATTTATTGATGAGGAAGTAAGGAATAGGATAATAGGAGCAATAGTCTGTAAAATTTCGTTTGGTTAGTTTTTGGTGAAACTGATATATTTAATACATGCTGGAGTAGATCCATTCTAGCCTTGCTAGGTTTAAGTAAGCATTATGTGGATTATTGTGGCAGGTTTCCAAATTAGTAAGGAAATTTGAGTTTTGCAATCCTTCTTGCACTGCATAGCCTTCTACACTGAACCAGTGTGTATTCATGCCAGAAGCTATATGGTTTTAAAGATTTGCATTTATGCAAAATCCAATGTTCACACCTGAGGCTGCTTTCACATGTGCTGATTTTCTCGTTAGTTTAAAACTAACATGAAATCAGCAGTAACATAAGATTCCTGTTGGGCTGTATGCCCACACTCGCTTACTGCGTTCTTTTGCTTTCCCAGCCATGGTCACATGATTGCGATGGATCCGCTGTGGAATTTAATAGATCCATGTGCACATTACCCAATTTACTGAGCAATTTCATAATGTAAGCTCCGATGAGCCAGCTACCTTTGATGTCTCAGGAACAAAAGCCTTCTTCATCCCTGCTGCTCCCAAGCTGGGGGAAGAGGTGAGCAAGCAGCGCACAGAGGAAGCAACCCCCCACCTGGCCATTGCAATGTCCAGTGAAGAGGAACTCAAAGCAGTGTGCTGCAGCTGGGGCTGTGCAGAAAGCACCACACTGCTAGCTCCAGCAACAGCCCCGCCAGTCCCTCTCCCACCCCACCGGTGACAGCCAGAGACCGCGGGGCTTAGGGGGAGCTGTTTCATCCATGCAACATCCCGAAAAGTGAGAGACCAAGACCGCTTTAGGGCATGCCCCCCACCCCGCATATTCTGGCTGCGGGGAGGGATGTGCAGCCAGGATGTGTGTGGGGATCGGCCGGTCTGAAAGTCTGCCTCACCCCGTGCGCGGCTTTGCCGGCAGAGATGCGCAGGGATGCAGAGCAGGAAATCGAGCTCTGCATCCGTACGCATCTCTGTCAGCAAAGTCACGTGCAGGGGGGGCGGGGCTTTCAGACCGGCCGATCCCTGTGCATATCCTGGCTGCGCATCCCTCCCCGCAGCCAGAATATGCAAGCACGGGGGGCGGGCAAATGTCTAAAAGTGGCCCAAGTAAAAGCTGTAAATCCTGGGAGCTAGAGCCTGCACTTTGGCATTTAAATTAACGCAGGGCATTATATGTTTAAATTTCACTATGAATGAATTTTTTAAATATTAAATTAAGTGCTTGAAACATGTTCCAATTTAATGTTAAATACAACTCACATTAGTGTCAAAGCTGAATCTCCCAGCCCTGACATCCATGATGTAACTAATGTTACTTCCAATGCTGTAACTAATGATGTAACTAATGTTACTTCCAATGCTGGATGAGAATGGGTGCATGCACAAGTTACAAAATCTCACGTAACACAGAAATAAATGTGAGATTGTGTAACGTGGGCAATCAGCCCATATTGCTATAATTCCTCCTCTTCACCTTTTTCACTTGCTATTTTGCTCCTTTATAATCTGCCCAGTATGCAACTCACAAAATCCTATTTATTTCACCCACCAACTCTTATCAGATGAATTCCCTCTCTTTGATTACCTCAACTGTCTGGTCATTCCATACCAAATCAAGTCATGAATATTCATATTTCCCAAGCACAGAGAGTTTTGTTCTCTCTTTAAAATTGACAAGATGGACTGTGTTGTGCTAGAGGAAATCCTTTGTAGTTGGCAGCCACTGCAGAGAATGATGAGTCTCTGTGAAGTCTTAAAGGAAGAAGCATTCATTAGCCTCCAGTAGCTCAGGTAAACATTTCCTAATGAAATGTTCTATTTGCGGATGCTCCAATTTGAATATTGTTTCACCTGGAGCAATTCACCAAGTCATCCCAGATTAAGTTAAGGTGAGACAGCTACCATATGCAAAACATATTCAGTTTTACATTTTAAAAGTGACTGCATTAGTACTTTAGATAAACATTGTTAGTAAAAATCTTGTATCTAAAATACAATTTAAAATGTCATGCAGTACTAAATCACATTCAAAACCTCACTTTAGAAAGTGCTTCAAGGTTATATGTTCAGGGAGAAGGAGCTGCATCCCCTGATTATTTTGGCTGATGGTCATGGATCTAATAGCCACAGACCTATTATCTATGAATTTACCTTCCAGTGTGGCTTTGTAAGATGTTAGTCTGACTTTTGCTTGTAAGCTCCAGGAGTCAGATGGTTATATTTTTATTTTATTTTGTATTTATTTCTTTTACAATGTATGACACCCAGTGGCACTTCTTAAGAGGTGCCATTGAGCTATTAGAGCTATAAGAACAAAGCACAAAAATTATATGAAGAATTTCACCTATTTTATGTCCATGGAGTTTCTTCAATCAAAGTGATTGTATTGAGTCCGCTCATTATATGAAAGTATTCGACTTCCCCCCGCCCCCCATGACTTCTGTTTATTCTTTGGGTAATTTCAGAAGTTACGTGATCACAGTCAACCACCCAGAATCACAGTGGATTCAGGGTGGTGGCTGTGATCGCCGTAACGTCTATTTGAGCCCCGCCAGATGTTCACCACAGCAAATCTCTGGCGAGGTTCAAAGCTAACTACGGTTCTGGAGGGGAGGCCGACCTCCCCTCCAGAACCGTGGTTAGGTTGGCCACGATCCGGGACGGGGCTGGCAATGGCGGCGATTCACGTCTGCTTGCCAGCCCCGTCCTGGAATCAGGCCCCAACCGTGGGACAGGGTTGGGCGCAGCAGCCTGATTGGCTGCTATGCCCGCCCATCTCCCTATGGGTGGGAGGCCGAGGGAGCATGGGGGGCGGGGCTGAGCGGCTGCATGTCGTGCCGCACAGCCCCTCCTCGAACCCTGGTAGAGATAGGCCCATCACGTCTGAAATCACCCTTTGACTTGCAACTTGAAATGAATTGTATTGCCTTTTTCTATCTGGTCAAAAGGATCACATCATATTTTGTTTCTTTTCCCAAGCTGGATAACTGTAACACAATCAGATTTACTAAGATATGCATGCATAGAAAAAATAAATCTAAACTGGGCTCAGGGGGGAGTAGAGATGTAAAATTCCCAGAAATTATGAAGGCCTAGGAAAATGTTGGTGTTTTTTCCCAGGAGAAAAGAGAAAATTTTAGGAAAAAATTAAATATTTGCAGTAATTTCAAATACCAGGCATTTGGAGAGGGGAGAACAGTAAAAAATATTTTTTCTTCCAAATGTTCCTCATTTTTTTCCCCTTCACTCCCTAGGAGGGAGTGTGGAACCTCAAGAAAGAAATCTGTTCATTTTCTTTTTCAAATTCATTAGATTTAAACAGTGCCAATTTAAATCTCTTCTTTTATCACCACCAATTTTAGGAAAACCAAAGGACCATGCTGCTTTTTGATTTTCAAGTTGATTCCTTGCTCTCAAAAAGGAATGCACTGCCATTTTCTTTCCTCTGACTGTCTGGGTGAAGGGATAAGGATAATTAAACTCAATTGTGGTGTAAATCTCAGTGGATTTATTATCTTTTATAAAAGTATCTTTTCTGGAGACCACCTGTTTAATCATTTTTGTAGCACAAAATGATGCATACTTTTGTTCAGGAAAAAATTATTTAATAAAATCCAAAACACAGATGGGCATATTCTAGAAAAACCTAATAGATTTGCTTTGAAGAGTTTTGAAGTCATCTGAGAATTCAATGCAATGAAAAATAAACTTCCTTATTTCTTCCCTTTTCCAAGTGTTCTTTCTTAACTACAGGATTGGACTTCTCAGCTGGAGTTGCAGCTCTAATCTTGAATTCTTGGAAACAAGACTCTCTTTTATGTTATTTTAAAACCTCTCTCATACATATTTGTTTCATGCATTTTCACTTTGGGGGAAGATACTTATACTTACAGTACTTACAGTATTTACATAGCTTCAATGGCTGTTGATTGAGCTCCTGACATAAAGAACTTGTTTCCCTTAGCCAATAAGAGATAAGGCAGGATTTTCTGAGCTTATAAATTTATGCATTTTAATTTGTTTACCAGTAAAAGAAAAAAATATCAAGTTCTTTTTCCGAGCCACTCTGTCCCAGAATAAAATGAGTCACTAACTCTGTTTAAAATCAAGTCTAAAGGAGAAGGTCATTTACACAACTATTGGATTAGTGGAATATACTTATAATTATGCACACTGAGGAATTTGCACCTGCTTAAAGCCCCTTTACACAGTCCAAGTGGCATAAAAAGGGCTTAGGATATATAAGAATCAGGCATTATAGACTTTAGAATTACTGGATAGTAAGTGAGACTATATCTGAAACTGGCATTGCAAGGTCTTAGACACTAAACCTTTGAAAGTCTAGTGCTCCTGCAGCATCTGTGGGGTTAGAACTGACAGAGGGTAAAAACAAATGAGACATTGGCCCACGTTGGCCTTCTGTGGCCTGTGGGACTCACCCACACGTGTGGTCCTGTGCCACCAGATGTGGAAACTGCTACTGCCCCGAGGCAGGTAGGCAGCTGGCCCAGGATGCGTCCTCAGGAAAATCTCCGAGGTACAGCCTGATTCAAAGGCTGCCTGTGCCCACAAGGGCCAACGCGGGCCAGCACATTCCCCGCCCAGGGGTTGGGGCCACCATGACTAGTTGCCATGGCTGCATGTCATGGCAGGGGCGGAGTGCTGGGAGCGGAGCGGGGCAGGGCAGAGGCGGGGCTGGTTGCCCACACACTTTTTGTGGTCCCCATCTACCAGGGTCATGCAGGTGGTGTGATGGCTCTCCCAGCGGTAGGCATGTTTGTTTCCTGCTACTCAGTGACCCAGAGAGCGGCAGCCACCATCTTCTGGGCCAGGGAGCCACCTTGCCGCCTGCACGTTTGTTTTTACCCAGAGTTGTTTTTACCCCACTCTTGTACCTCTGGTTAAAAACAAACATGCAGGCAGCAAGGTGGCTCCCTGGCCCAGAAGATGGTGGCTGCCACTCTCTGGGTCATTGAGTAGCAGGAAACAAACATGCCTACTGCTGGAAGAAACATTTACATGCTCCTGTTTTAAAGTAGAGTGTGTGTGTGTGTGTGTGTGTGTGTGTGTGTGTGTGTGTGTGTCAATTTGAGTAAGACAAAGTTTTGTTACTGATTGCCTTTGTTTGCTGTTGAGAACCTTGAACAAATACGATTTAAAACAAAGTTGTTTGACTCTGACACTAATGTAACTAGGAGTTGTGAGATGGTACTCAACATGGTTAACTCACAACTTTAGTATGAATGTAGGCACAGGCTTAGCACTTAGATGGATATGGCTCAGAATAGAGGCAAAGAAAGATTTTCATTTTTCAAATGCTAATTTCTGTATAAAGCTGAAAGGACAATTAAAGTTGTATCAATTTCAAAGCCAGCAGGTAAATCTAGAGGTCATCATTCCCTACAACCAGCGACCGATGTTCGCACACTACAACTTTAGAGATGCTTATCCATAGTCCTTGTCTTTGCAGCTCAGACCAGTCATTAGTTCCAATGTTCAAGCTAAATTTGGTTAATGATAAAGGGCTAAACTGTCTCACAGTTGCACTGTCCTCCCAAACTATAATTCAGAGTCACAATATGCTTCCATATTCTCCAGGAGGTTTAGCTACTCTGGATACTTTGTGACAACCTAGACAATGGGACTTCTGCCCCCTACTGAATTAATTAGGGAGCAGTGCCCCTTCTCCCCAACATGCATGCAAGCTCCTGGGCTCAGCTGAGCTACCAGGAACAGGAGTGCTTCTGTTCCTGTCAACATCTCCAGTTCCAGAGATGGCAATGTCAGAATCTGTTGCCAGGCTCCCTACCGTTGGCACTGTAAGCCCAAGAGTGGGAAAGGCAGCCTGCATGGAGTGTCTCCACATGAGTGTTGTGGGCCCAATCTCCACACTGCCCCATGACGGGCAATTGCTTCTGTCACACTGCAGGGCAAGCATGGGGAGCTGGCCACACAGTCGCAGGGAAGTCTGGCGGGTCAGCCCCTGTCAGAGCTGCCACCACGGTGGTGCCGGAGGCTCTGACTCCTGTGGAGGTGCAGGATCAGGCTCACTGCCCATTTCACTGTTGGGGAGGACAAAGGAGGAGACACTCCTTTCCCCGGCCTGAAAGCTGATGTGGGAAGGAGAGCCTGGGAAGTGTGCGCAACTGCGCACCCCCTTCCCAGGTCCCCCTCCCCTGCAATCAACTGTCAGGTGGATTGGGAGAAAGGGGAGCCAGGGAAGAGCTCAGTTTCCTCTCCCCCCAATCCACCCGACTGACAGCTGATCAGGGGAGGAAGACCTGAACTGAGACTTGCTCACCAGTTGTGATGTTGCCATGTGCAACGGGAGCTAGTGCCTGTCGCTCAAGGGCCAACAGAATTTCACCCTTCATGGGGGGGGGGGAGAAACAGTGTGCCCTGTCACGTCAGTTGCCCTGCCCTAGGCAGCCTTACCCCAGGTGGGATACGGCTGCTCTGCGACATGTCCTCAGAATTTTTCAGAGAACAGGCAGCGATTCACTCCACCCCAGTGCGGAGGGAACATCTAGCTGTCGCTGCCCACACAAGCCACTGCATCGCATGATGTGTGCGCCGAGGGAGAAGTAAGGCTACCCAAGGTGTGGTAGCCTCCCCTCCCCATCCCATCTGGAGACACGATGTTTTTTTGCCCAGCATAGCCAAACACTTTTAGGTGACCCTGTTCCTACTAAAGAAGAGCATAGTGGGATCCAGAATTGTAAACATTTAGGTTCTTGTGTATTTAGGTCCTGCACTTGTACTTTTAACTGCCAACTATCTATTTTTAGACCATAAAATAAACAATTTATTAGCATGAAAAATACATCACTACCCATTATTTTTTGAATGCCTGAGATTTGCAAGACTGAGGACTGGTCACAGCCTGGCCCAAACTCTTTAACTCTCTAATATTTCCATTATATGCATTGTAAGGTTTTTTTCATCAGTAATTTTAGGGGGGACACTGAAACAGTGCTTAACAGAGCTATACTTGCAAGATTTTATCAAGTTAATTTACCTGGCATCTATTTGCACATAAATTCTAACATTTAAAACACACAGCATGCTGCTACATCTCACTTTCAGAAATGTCAAAAAATCACCAAATTAAAACACAAATTCAGAAAAACATCTCCATTAAAGCCTGGATAAAAAAATGAAATATTTAACTTTCAATGTACATCCCTTGCCAAAGGATTTACTGGAAATCAGCAGTGGACAGTTACTATCTTAGTTGCTTCTCCTATTGCATAATTAGGAAATTAATAATTTTGAAAGCTTCTTTGAACATTCAATTTCAATATCTAAAGCATATTGAATTAATATTATGCAGTCTAATCTCTTAGCCAACCAAAGAGTGGAGCTGAATAAACTTCTCAGTTTGAAGCCTTTGCTGCATAACATGTTTACAAATCCTTTTGAGCTTATAAAATCCCTTGTGTTATTAAGAGTGAATAAAACTGGGTGTATTCTCTTAGCAGAAGCTTTGTGTTAAGGTCGAGCATTTCTCTGTTGTGCTTGTAGTATTAATTATACCCTTCTCCCTGTCCATGGTTTCGAACCTGCCTGATGAACTGAGCATACTTACAAAAATTGGAGGGTGGTGAGGACAGACAACACATGATTATGCAAGTTCCTGAGTTACTTAACTCATCTTGTTTATTTCTCATGCATTATTTGTCATTATTCACGTCTCATGCATTATTTGTCATTATTCATAATTATCTCAGTGATTTCATTGTCATAGTATAATACTTTTATTCTTGGAAATCTCTGATACTATTAGTTAGGAGTTTGAAAATGACCTGTAAACAAAAAACTTGTAACATCTGACTACATAAAAGCTGAGGTTTTTAAGCACTGAATATAAGCGTTGATTTACTGTAAACCTCCAAGCAGCACTCTCATAGCACTTGATGCAGAATAATCAAATTGAATTGCACATTGCTGAAAATGACTGCTTCATAACATTAAAACCAAATTAGAATGGAAACTGACAGAAACAAATTCTTGGACGTGGAATTACAACACGTTTTAACTGAATGACCACAGCAACAAATCCATGTACTCTGCTATCTGCCATACAGACAAACATTTAACTGCTGCTCATGAAGTACTGTCAATTAAAAGACCATCAAATCAGCAGCAATAACAAAGGGTGAAAACAGACATAATGCTAACGTCACTTTAACACCACTTTAACATTTCTAATGCATGTTGCAGGGTTGTATTGGTGCCCTATGCAGTCCTGCAATATGCATAAGAAATGTTAAAGCAGTATTATAAGCCCTTTTTGCACAGACGCACCCCCCCTTGCCCGCATGTGTGGATGGGTGGGCACTGGGGGGTGGGTTCCATGGGATTTCTGCAGTGGGTGGATGGGGTGCATGCGCACTCCCACGCTTCACCCATGCATGGAGGAACAGGCGCCAGTGGCAGATGCTCTGTGCGTGGAGGTGGGTGGGCGTCCATGGAACAGGCTACCCATGCACTGCCCACCTGTCTCCACCTTCACACATCCCCTACGAACTGCGGAGGTGCCGCAGTCCATTTGAAAATGGTCAAAGTGGTGCTAAAGTGGAATTAGCGTTATGTCTCTTTTAAAAAACACATTACAGATGGATGTTTTAATGTGCTGAATTTAACAGGTTTGCACATTTAGTGTTCATACAATCATACCTGGCAAACAAAGAAAGCATTGTTTTGTACTCTAAATATTTGGAAGCAAAGTCATAATAAATAGTTTTAATGAATAAATAAATATTACTTCAAATGCATCTGTGTAGAATGGAAACGGAAAATAAGGAAGTAAACATTAAAAAACCCATAAAAGAACCTGACATCTCAGCACCTCCATCTTGTCGGGATTCAGCTTCAGTCAGCTCACCCTCATCCAGTCCCCCACAGCTGCCAGACATAGTGTGAGCACCGAGACTGCGGGGTCCAGGTAAGATGAAAAAGAGAGATAAAGTTGTGTGTCATCAGTGTACTGATGACATCGAACTCCAGAGCTCCTCACGACCTTGCCCAGCGGCTGCATATACGCATTGAACAGGAGAGGGGATAGAATGGAACCATGCGGGACTCCACACGAGATGAAAAATAGCCCTCGAGCACCACTGAGTTCTTCCGGCCAGGAATGAGTGGAACCAACAGTCCCGCCCACCCCTTCTTGGTCCCACAGGTGAGTCACCAACATCTCATGGTCAACAGTATCAAAAGCAGCCAACAGCTCTAATAAAATCAGCAAGGTCGAACAACCCTGATCCAACTCATGGCGGAGGTCGTTGACTAAAGCCACAAGCGCAGTCTCAGTGCCATAGCTTGGATGAAAGCCGGACTGTGAGGGAACTAGAAAACCGAGTCAGTTCAGATGCCCCTGCAGGTGCCAGGCCACTATCCGTTCAATAACTTTCTCTAAAAAGGTAAGGTTAGAGATGGGCCGATAACTGGCAAGGGAGTCAACATCCAAAGATGGTGGGTTTTGGTTTTTTGGTGTTTTTTTTTTAATATAAATTATCTCTTTACTGATAGTTCAAAGGAGAATGTACAAATGCCTCTTTAATGCCGCTTGGCACCCTGCCCTCCAAAAGGGAGGCATTGACCACCCCTGCCAGCAACTGCCCCAACATCTCCTGGCTGACCTTGACCAGCCAGGACAGGCATGGATCTAATTCACAAGAGGTGGCTCTGACAACCCCAAGAACATCCTCCACATCAGTGGGTTGAAATCCACTGAAAGTGATCCCATGAAATCAGACAAGGCAGGGCTTCAATAGCCTCTGGTTCTCCTATTGTAGTAAGTGCAGCATCGAAATTGTGGTGAATATTTCAGATTCACCATGCTGATATCTGATGTAAGTCTGTCACACATGTAGAACTGATGGTTGCTCATTCTGGTCTCTGGACCCAATAGAATTTGGAGAGAAAATACAAATGTGAAGGAGAAGGAGGACATATTTCACTGGCAGATGAATAGAAGAAATATTGGCTGTTCAAACTGTTCACATTTTGGGATTGTTAGAAGTAATTTTGGCAGGGATAAATTGGAAGACCCAACACTTTGGGTGCTTTTAGATGGATGGGCTGGCCAGGTGCTAGTTACACAAGCCCGCTTCACTCCTGCCTAAGTGCTATCTGTCTAAAGACACCCCACCAGATGTGCAGGTGGAGTTGGCTGGCCAAACCCAGGGCACCAGCCTAAAGCAAAGCAGCGGTCCATCTGATGCATAGATCCACGCTGCTGCTCTTCTTCCAGTTAACCATTGCCCTGGGCATACGTTCTAGCCCACAACTCTATGGGTATTTTCAGACGTGACGGGGCTGATTGGCCCCAGCACAGAAACAACCCTTTGATTCCCCGCCGGGGCCACCGCGTCATGGACGCCCACGCACCATCCTAATGGGTGACTGCAGCAGCCCATAGGCCACCGCACACACCCAGAACAGTTCCAGCCATGGAGGGCGGGCGGCCGGGGCAGCGTGGGGGGGCGTGGCTGTGCGGCCGCACATTGCGCCCCGCCGCCCCGCCCCCTCCCCGGATTCCCTGCCGGGATCAGCCACCGTGTCTGTTAGTCCATGACGCGGTGGCCCCGGCGGGGAATCAAAGGGTTGTTTCTGTGCTGGGGCCAATCAGCCCCGTCACGTCTGAAAATACCCATAGAGTTGTGGGCTAGAACGTATGCCCAGGGCAATGGTTAACTGGAAGAAGAGCAGCAGCGTGGATCTATGCATCAGATGGACCGCTGCTTTGCTTTAGGCTGGTGCCCTGGGTTTGGCCAGCCAACTCCACCTGCACATCTGGTGGGGTGTCTTTAGACAGATAGCACTTAGGCAGGAGTGAAGCGGGCTTGTGTAACTAGCACCTGGCCAGCCCATCCATCTAAAAGCACCCAAAGTGTTGGGTCTTCCAATTTATCCCTGCCAAAATTACTTCTAACAATCCCAAAATGCAGGGGGTGGGGGTTTACGAACCCACCTCCACATGCTGCCTCACCCTCCCTGACCTGGACACTGAAACGTCTATTTGGTGGCTGGACCAGATCCTGACTGGGGTGAGGGCTCTCACCTCAGCCAGGATCAAAGTGTGACAGTGTCATGCACCGTCATGTTTGAAAATATTGTCAGACAAATAAAGGTACGTAATAAGCATGTGAAAATTACTACAAGTGTGGACGTATTTTACATGTTTTATTATATTTTATTTATTTATTAAAAATTATACCCACCATTCCTGTAAGGCTCAGGGTGGCTTACAAAATGAAAAACACACAGAGAAAATTAGTAAAAATACAAAACAATACACTAAAATCCCCCCAAAATTCCTACCCTAACCTCCCAAACTCACCCACCCAACCTCTATCCCCACCTGTCGAAAGCGCTGCTTACACCAAAGAAAAGTCTTACAGCGCCTCCGGAATATCCTCAAGCTCTGGGGGAAGGGAGTGCCATAATACTGGGGCAACAACCGAGAACGCCTCTCTGTTGGCCCTTGTCATATGAACAAGATTGGCCGGTGGTACCCACAAAAGGTAATTATTAATATGTAATACCTACATATTAAATGTTCTAGTATAATTTTCAATAATAAAATGTCATTAGTTTGGTTAGTTGCAAGGTTACTTAGAGCTACATCCTCCCTTTTGTCCAGGGTTGGTTGCACTGCTCCTAGTTCACCTACCTCTGGACTAGTAACTCCACAGGCCACAATGCCTCCTCGCTTTGGGCAGTCTTTCCCACCTTCCTTATAGCTGTATAGAATAAAGAATCTACTGTAACACTGAGCCAACAGAATGTACGTAATTTTCCCCCAGCAAAATCAACACTTGTCAACAGGACAGTATGTCTGAGGCAAACATTTGCTAGTTATCCTATTACAGTTATGTATCAGTAGGCATTTCTATTTTTGAGGTGTCTGTGAAAACAGAAGGAAAATTTTTCTAACAAGATACCGTTTTTCACGTTATGATTTGAAGAATTTAAAGTACATATAAAATTTCTTTCTATCTACTGACAGAGCCTCCATGAATAACCACAAGTCATGTCAGGTGTAGCTGCTTTGTTTTACAAGCTTGGGGAGGAAAACGGACAAATTAATCAATGCATTTGCAAATTTGCACCTTTAAATTTCTGTACACGATACGCAAATTAAAATGAGAACCAAGAACTAGAAAATAACTTGTAGCAAATATATACAAAGGCCCTTTTACATGGATGGAGGTGGGTGGGGGGATGGGTGTTTAGCTGCGGTGGGTGGAGGTGGGTGTTGGGCGGGAGCGCGCACGCACCCCCACCCATCCTACTCGGTTCACACAGGCGAACACTGAGCGGACACCCATCCCCCCACCCACTGCTGGCCGTATACATGAACGGGGGCCCCCTGCACACCCGCCAGAACACCAAACCGGGGGGAGGGGGTCATCCATGTAAAAATGGCCAAAGAAGCAATTGTTATTTCAATAAACTTTCTAAAGAACATTCTCGTATTTTATAAACCTTGCTCTCCTGCTGAAATAGTGCAGGCTCTATTAGGTGTTTGAAAGAAACCTGTAAAGAAGCCGCTTGAGGCTACAGATGAATAATAGATGATGTTCTGCTCAAAAGAGAAGCATTAAGGGCTTTACAGCACAGCAAAATGAAGGAAATCTATATTAAGAGGAGGAGTGGAGTTAGACTTTCACTTGAAAGAAAGTGCTATTCTGTTTAAGTTTATAAAGTTGCTATGATCACTAGATTTCTGGGCCAGTGCCCACTTCAGAGCTGAAGGAACGTCTGACACATTTAAAAATGTTACTTACACTATATCGGGGAGGAAAGCTCCTTAGTGTTCTGCATAACAGGTCTAATCATTTCCTCTTAGTGTTGCATTGCCAAGAAACTCATGCAGACTAAATTTCAACTGCTATGATGCCTCAGGAAACTTCACATGATTTGGGGGCAATCCCAAACTGCACAGTTTCTGGGATTATTTGTGTGTGTGTGTTCATGTTCACATATAGCATGTAAGGAATTCTTTTTTTCCCTTTCCACTTCCTCTCTGACACTCAACCTTAGCTGTGTTCTTTTCTAAATTGCTTTCTTTGTTTGCACATGCAAAATCAGACACAGGAGCACAAGTGAACCCAGGGGACACAATAAAATAATGTTTTCCCAACTATTCCTAGATTAGCAATAATCATCATCTTTTTTATATATAACGCCCCCCTCATGCCACCCAGAGCGCTTTACATGTAACTAATTGGACACAATTTAATCAATCTTTTGGGGTTTGAGTTCCTTTCAATGATTTTATTAAAAACATTTTTGGGATGACTGTCAAATAAAAAAACTGCTGCAAGAGAACTCACTGAGAGAATGGATAATATTTTTTAGAGATTCCCTTCACAGAAATGCATAGATGGGAAGAGAACCATCATGCCATTATTTTGTACGATTAGGGGATGGCAGCAATGGAAACCTTTCAGTGAAGGAACCATTGGTTTAATGTTTAGTCTTGCTAGAAACAGACAGTGATTATCTCGATTAAGAAGTACATATATCTGAAGTACATATATGGGGTGGGCTGTGGCTCAGGTCACACGCTTTGTATGTATAAGGCCCCAAATTCAATCCCCGGCATTGCCAATTCAGGATCTCTGGTAGCACGCCTGGGTGAGGCCTCTGCCAGGAATCCTGGAGGATCTTGCCCAGGTGTGCTACCAGCGATCCTGAATTGGTGGTGGTGGGGATTGAACTTGGGACCTTATACACGCAGTGCATGGTGAGACATGCTGTGCCCTGCTTTGGCCCGGACCTGATCTGCCCGTGTGCGCAGGCACTGCCAGAGATTGGTTTGGGATTGCCTTGGGTCATGTCGGCAGCTAGCCCAGGCTGTGGCTTCACAAACCTCTGAGGCCACAGCCCAACCACGCCAAAGTGGGCCACAGCAAGCTGTCATGCCTATTTGCCACCCTGGGTCAGGGCCACCTACTCCAGAGCACTGACTTAACTACTCTAGACTGAGTGCCGTTAGGACTGTGGCTTGAGAGAGCACAGTATTAGGAATTCGTATTTACAGACATGATGCTTCTTTAAACAACATGGAATTTTGGATAATCAAGGTTGAACAGTCTTTCCAGTTACTCGCACAGATATAATTCTGGTAAAACCAACTATTTAGATCATTCTGCAATTTTATTCCGATTGTTGGGTTTTCTCAGTTTAATTCTAGCTTATGCTACTTGTTTCCCTGTGCTAAGGCCTAGAAAACAAACATAGCATCAGGCCAGACTTAGAACAGGTTTTCCATGCCTCATGCAACTTTCTTTCCTGCTCAGTCAGCCGTATGGAACACTGCTATGAACCTGCCCGGAGGAATGTGTGTGCTCCCCTGCATGCACAATCACACAGCTTTGTTGTCAAGGAACCCATGTGGAAAACACTATGGGCTGGGTCCTCAGAGGTTGTATATTAGCATAACCCTACGGACTTCATTGGAGCTCTCCTGCTTACAGCTGCTGAAGGTTTGGCCCACTGTGTGTATATATTTATTTTGATTGTCTGCTCTGTACACAACCTCAAAATTGCTCAATCTATTTATTCCTACAGAAATTATTTGGGTGCATAAAATATTTAGTAGAAATGTTTACAGTAATATTTGACACTTTATTTTTTTTTCTGCTCTAATAATATGTGTTAATTGTATGAAATTTTAAACTAAGAATGAACAAACCATTAATTCTAATGAATATTAAAACAACAGAATGTTAACAGTTTGAAAGCTGCAGGATCCCCTATGATGATCCTGACAAAAGCTGGGGGAAATTCACTGGGTTTCCTTCACAGGAGACAAAGTCAGGAGGATAGCTGAGTTCTTGTCCTAGATCTGCTACTAACGCACCCCGAGATATTTGGCAAGCCACTTACTGTAATCATTTGTAAACCAGAATAACGATACTTGCTGTTCTTTGTGAAGAACACTGGCTGCAATCCCAAAGGCGGTGGAGTCCCTGCGCAGGAGTGCGCGCGGCAACCAGGCGACGCATGCACAAACTGTGTGCAAGCCACGCACATGTTGTGTTTCAGGCCCCAGTTGCACTTACACATGC
>QEPC01014287.1:2227114-2239697 GCA_003113815.1 Sphenodon punctatus
CAGCAAGGCATTCCATACTGGACAAGCTCATCGACAGAGTGGCCGTCCGGGTCTAAGTTTAACTCCCTCAGAGCCTACTTAAACTGGTGCGGTTGCATCAGCCTCCAAGGGCGGACCAACCTAACTGGTCCATTCCCCTTCTGGAGGAAGTGTGCTGAGAGACTGGCCTGCAGGAGATAATGATCCATCCATGACAAGGGCATAACCCGCACATCCCCCACTAACGGATCACCCACCTCACCCGATATGAGGGGGCATGAAATGGGTGGGAGTGGATAGGACAGAGTAGCAGGTGGGAGGGAGATAAAGAGGGAAGGAGATGTGCCAGACATTTAAAAACAGGTGTAAAATTATATATTGGTGTAGGAAACAGAGACAATACGCAGTGGTTAAGCACACAGAGAGGGCAAACATATGGGTTGGGTATAATAATAAACATAGTAGTACAAGAAACATAATATAATAATAAACATATTAGAAGGCAGAGAATGAGAAGAATCAAGTGCTGCCCTTACCCTTCTACATACCAGCCATCAAAACTTGATCACGTCATCCTTCAAAATGGTGGAGCACCGTGCAATATTGTACACTTTTGGAAACACTTCTTTTGGAAGACGTTACCAGTGTGAATTCTGTCTTTGTCCTCCATCTTCATTGCAGACAGTGACTTGATCGTACTAGCAGCTACCTAATCTAACTTCTATTCCAGAAATACCACCAAATGTATTTAAAAGGACCGTTTTTTCCCCTTAAAGGAACCTCAGCCAATTGATTTTTCAGCAGCACACTTTTATTATAGAAAGAGAGAAATGACATTACACCATCACAGAGTATCTACCATTCCATAACAACTATAACAAAGACAATGGAAATATGACATATACGAAAACAAACTTCAAGTCTCATCACCATCCCATTTAGAGGCAGAGCTAGTAGCAATGCTTTAGTTAAGGGTGTCTAAGCCTTTATTACATTTTAAGTCCCTGATTAGTTACTTGTAAATTTGCCAAACTCTCATGTTAAAAATATTTTTGCAGCTGCTTGACTGAGTTCTAGTACCTTCTGCTGTAGAACAGGATTTAAAATGTATTTTTAAAAGTATTCTATATCACCATCAGCTTCTAGGGTGTAAGCTTCTATGGTGAACCAGCTAAGCAATTGCTGGCAGTTCTAGGTGGTGGGGGTCCAGTTAAAGTTCAAGTTAATTAAGTTCAAATTATTTTAGTAAGAAGACATCTCCTTAAGAGATGGGGTAAGTTAACCCTACACAAGGGGGTGACACTATACGTAGATTAGTATTTTAAAACTGGACAACCCATAAAGCCCACCCATGCACAAATTATATCCAAATATTGTGTGCTTGTATACCAAAATAAAGTCTGTTTAGATATATGATTTTAAAAGATGAGGACATTGGTTGTGGTAATAAATGACAAGGAAACTTTGAGCAGGAAAAGATGCCATGGCCAGTTCAATAGCAGGAAGTTCAGCTGGGAATCTGAGAGTTTCACACCCTTGTGAGCCACTGCTTCTAAAGTGTGATGGGCTTTCAGTTAACTGACTGTCATGACAGAAAAGAGCAAAGTTCAACCCAAGCAATGCAGCCAATCAGTTTCTGTGGTCTATAGTACACAAGGGAGTGTTATGGGCCTTTTTTACACGGCCCCCACAAAGTGTGTATGTGGGGGTCTGTGGGTGTGCTGATGTGTGCACAGTGGGTGGGGCATGCATGCAGGCACACACGCATCCCCACACACACCCCACTCATCCCCATGCACGGAGCAACTTTTGTTTTCCCCGGTTGCTCCGTGCGTGGGGATGCATGTTAGGCGGGAGCATGCACCCCCACTTACCGCGCGCGTGTGCGCCACATCCTTCACACGGCCCTCTCCCACTCATGAACACGCAGATTTCTGCATGTTCATGAGTGGGAGAACCCCATGTAAAAAGAGCCATGGTCAGCAGTATCATGTCCAGCCACTTTTGACTTCCCAGTCAAATGGATTCACGGCTGAGTGAATGGGAGGTGGCCGTTCTGTGTGAGACCAAGCAGGACTTTAACCCACAGTCTTCAGGGATGTAGTCAAGTGCTTTAACCACTCCGTCTCATTATATAAAAAGAGCAGGGCTGAAAAATATTTTTACTATAAAGGGCTCTCCCATGGAATGACTGGAAAGTCCCATCATTCCATCAAGGCCACAGCTCTCCATAAAAAACACACCGAGCACTTCCTAGAGAAACTCTCATTTCCACTCTTCCACTTCCTTCCTTCCACTGAGGGAATTGTTCAATTGAACAGATTCCACAACTGGGTTTTCTCCTTCCCAAATCTCATTCCAGTCAAATTCATAGACTGACATCTGCTTATAGAGATGGGCTAATATACTAAGAAATAACTAATCTTTCAATGGTTAGTATTCACTTAGTATTAAATAGCACTGATTTTATTTTGGCGAGTAGGGAGAGGATTACAGTTCTGGGGAAAAAGTGGAAGAAGAGATAGACAATGTAGGGCAGTACTCTGAAAATTTAGGACACTCCATATTCATAATACTTCAGAGCATAAAAAGGTACTATTTTGCTATTGCAGAGCAAAGTCAATGAACACAGGCATCCCAATATTCCTGAAGATTTAGATACTTTATGTAACGAAATAAACTCATACAAATACATAAAATATTCAGTATCGTATATTGATACAATACTAAATAATTCTGGCAAAGTGAATGAAGCACTAAATATTAAAATACCAAAATGAATAAAGTACTGAATCCTGAAATACTGATGCAAAGAACAGAAGTTGCAGGTTTTGCAATGGTAGCAAAGAGGAGTTCAGATATTGGCTCATAGGAACAAATATGCATATTAGTTTCACAAATACAAAAAAAGCACTTTCATTTCAACTCTATTACAGTGACATGAGCAGGACATGCAGAACCCCTTAAGAAAGATAACAACAACAATATACAGATTTCCAATATGTAATTTTCTAGCCAGGTCACAAAAGATTTAATAAATAATGGGAATGAAAATATGCTCCAAATATCTTTCTCCATTTTAAAAAGTGTTAAAAAAGTAACCAGTTTTTTAAAAATAACAATTATTTTTTTAAGTAATCCTGTCCATTAAGGGAAAAATCTGTTTGAATTATGCCATTCCATGCCACCTAAAACACTTGCAATATCACAAAAATGCATTCTTTCTCCCTCTGCTTTGTTAAAGTCTTTCTAAGAGGATGGACAGAAAAAAAAATCACAGTTAAGAGCCAATGTATAGCAGTTTGTTATTTTTCAGCCTTTGTGAAACTAATATGCATATTTATTCCTATGAGCCAATATCTGAACTCATCTTTGTTACCATTGCAAAATCTGCAACTTCTGTTCTTTGCATCAGTATTTCGGGATTCAGGCCTTTGTTTGGCTGATTACCAATGGTTGTATAGGGATTATACCATTTTCCTTAGCTAAGGAAAATGGTATAATCTCTATACATCCATTGGTAATCAGCCAAGCAAAGGCCGTCATACTAGTATTATCTTCTGAATCTCAAAACTTTGAAATTATTGCATTTTCTTATAGAGTATTTTTGTTAGTGAGAGTTATATGAGCTAAAGTACTTATTTTAAATTGAGAGAAACACTCATAAAATTCTGGCCCTTTTCAAACAGGCTGCTGCGCGTGGGGGGATGGATGGGTAGCCATGGGCGAAAGTTGACAGCTTGCGCACCCGGCCTCCTCCACGAGCCTCAGCAGAATACTGAGGGCAACCTTTAACCAAAGATGGTGGCACTGTTTTCGCTGTTGGTGGAGTTGCCGTGACAACCCCAGCCCAGGCAAATTTAGCTTTTGCAACTTGCCCTCAAGCTTCTCTTGTTCCCTCCTTCTAAAGGGGAGTGGTGCAAAGGAAATCATCTCCCCTCGAAGTAGGGGTAGAGAATAATTATATAGAATCCTTGTAAATATTAGGGTAAGTCATGCTATTTCATAGTAGAAAAGTTGAAAATCAACAATCCTACAGAATAACCAACAACAATCATAGCCCAGAGCCTTGACCTTGGGATTTTCCTGAAATAAACCTATTACAAATAATAAGTCTTCAGGTAAACAATATTCTCCATTACATAACATTTGTTTACTTAGGCGGCTTCTAGATTTGTGAGTGTAACATGCAGGGAATACATTTTTTGATTAAGATTATACACTAAAATAAAATTTGTTTGATTTTCCTTGCCTCTCACCTTCTCCTTCTCACAACTGCAAAACAAGTGTAATGATTAAAATGATAGAAACCAGGCAAGGTGTAAAGTATGATAATTGATTGATGTTGGTTTTAATGCATTTAGAGAAAATTTTTAGACCTCTAAATTTACTTGTAAAACAAAACAGTTGTTTTCAGCTCATCAGCCTTCTAGTTGAACAGCTGGTTTTTATTTTCTTTCCCTGTCTTCCAGATTTATAGTTGTCTTACACATTTCTACTTTCCTGGGTTTGATCTAGTTATTCAACATTCATCTGGTTTCAAAAGGAACAGGATAAAAGTTCAGATTATATTGCAGAGGATGTGTGAAACCAGGATCCATGGCCTTTTCTCTTTCCCTAATGTTTCCCTTTCAACCTCCTGGAAAATTTATCTTCTTCCTTTTTGATTTTGCCTGGCTAAGCATGAACAAAATTTCCAATAAAAATAGCAGCAAGAATGTCAGATGCAAAGTTGAACTGTAATCATTGTGCCTCCTACAGAAGGCTAAATAATGAGTCAGAAGAGGAATTTTCCTTAAAATAAAATTTTACAGTGTAAAAAACGTTACATAATTTTTTCATGCTCTCGCTGAAGGTGTACTGAGCCTCCAGAGTTCAAAATGCATTTTTCCAAAAAACAATGTATTTTCATTAATAATGCAAAGTGGTCAAGAGAACCCTGTCTATGCACTAGTGCTAACAGTGAACACACTGTTATGCTGTACAGAAAAACAGGTGTATCCATTTCAAACAACTAAAGAAGATGGAAAATAAATATTCCTTCTATTTTGATGTTTCATCTTTGAAGCACCTAAGAAAAAAGAGTAGTAATACCCAAGCATTATCAATAAATCATTATAGTTTTGTATTCTTAGTCAACCCTTTCCCCCCATTAATAATAGCTTGAATATATTGGATATTGGCAACATTTGTTAATCTACTTGACAAAACTTTGCTGTTCTCGCAATGGCCCTCCATGCTCGGCACGGCGGGGGTTTGGTGGCGTCCCCCTCCCTGCTGGAAGGAAGGGGTGAGGATGGGTCTTGAGCAGCCGCCTCCTTGTGACATCAGCGACTTGGGGTGGGCCCGGGAGTTTGCCCAGCAATGGAAAGGGCACCTGGGACTCTCACGAGAGCAGGGACTCCCGGGAGCCATTTTAGCTTCCCTGCTCGCCCGCCTCATTTCAGTTGTGGCACGGAGTGGGGAAGAACGTGCAGCGGGAGCTGACCTGAAACCTTTCGAACTGGGAAGCAGGGTCTTCTTACCCCTATGGTGCAGCAGCTGAGCGACTGGGCGGGCTTGTGGATTGGCTCTGCCACCATCCCTGTGTTCGCCTTCCTCTCCCGGGCCGCGTGCCTCTGGTGTGCCGCGTCATGGGGCCTTCCCAAGCGCAAGCAGTGAATGGGATCCAGGCCTCAGGCACCAGGATTTAGTCCCTCCTACTCCCTAGCACACTCATTCCCCCCATCCGCCCACCCCACCTTGGAGCAAGCGGGAGTGCATCTGGGTCCCCTCCTTCCTTCTTACCCACAAGGGGCTTTCTGCACAACAGGGACCTCACGTGTTGAAGGGGGTAGAAGAAAAAATAACAAGGGGGAGGTGTATCCTTGCCCGATGGCAAAGGGTTCAGGGGAGACAATCCCCTGCGTGGCTGGTGCTGCCAGAGGAGTGAGGGGTTTAGTGAGGAGACAAGGGAGGCATCCTTCCAGAGGAGGGCTGTAAAGGAGTGCAAACGGGCAGCATGGCCCCCCAAAAGAAGTGTGCCCCACAAATGGGCCCTGCCAAGCGGGCGCCGAGGGCTGGGATGCCCCCCCCAACCCCGCGGATGGACCAACAGGGTGGGGCTCAGGCTGGGAAGATATTGCAAGCCCTGCAGGTGCAGCTTCTGGGGTACCAAAACCAAATTGAGGAGCTGGAGAGATCCCAAGGGAGGGCAGAGGAAAGTCACATCGGGTGGCCACCAGAGGCCAAGCTCGGTGGTTTGTACACAGATAACGAGGTCCACCCCATGCCTCTCAGTGGGGAAAGCCCCCCCCAGCAGGGTCAGGGGTGTCTCCGGGTTTTACCATCTTGTTATAGGTAAGATGACCCCAAGTCCAGGCTGATGGAGGAAAGAGTTTACACCCAGCCAGCAGGCACAGATAGACGCACTGAGAGATGGGATGCAGGCCCTGACAGATCGCCTGGATATGGCCCAGAGACGGCAACAAAGGATGGTGAACTGTGGCAGCTACCAAAGATCCCCTGACGTGCAGGAGCCGCCGGAAGGTAAGCATTGCGGGGATTGCGGGTGTGAGTGGGAGCATGACCAAGGTGGGGCGGGTCCATCCGGATGGCATGGACCAAAGACCCCTGTTAGGAAGTGTTTGCACTGGCATGGGCCACAAGGGTGCCAGTCTCCGTGCAGGGGGTGGGGTGAGGCACCAGTTGACCGGCACCCTACTTATATGACTGAAAGAACCAGGCATTGTCCAGCCCAGAGATAGAGTGCGGCCGCTCAGGTATGGGGCACAGAGCCATGTTGTGCGAGCAGTGCTGCATGGTGCTGCGAGCGGTGGGATGAACCTTGCCCCCTGGCAGGTTGCCACGCCGCCGTGTCCGCCCTGTTAGGTGAACATCTCCTTCAGGCAATGAGGGAAAAGATTTGGAGTGGCGAGTACATAGACATTTTTGCCCTCCTCTTTAGCAACCCCATTCCTGACCCTAATGACTTGGAGGAGAGGAAGGATAGGGAGAAATGTAAAAGGCCAAAAGCCGAACATAACTGGACTAACTTGATGGCTGCCTTTACAATTTACCTAGGGGTGACCCTTCACAGGTTCTTGGAGTGGGGGGGCGGGCGCGGAATTGGTCAAATATTCCAACATCATACGCCGGGCATTTGACTCGGAAGGCCCCGGGGCTTGGCTACGTTACGATGAGGCTTTCCGTCGTAGGGTGGCCAGCAACCCTAATCTTAGGTGAGACATGTATGCCCATGACCTCTGGTTGGAGTACATCAGCAGCTCCAGCTATGCCCTGCAATAGGACAGTGGGCATGTTCTCACTCGAGCAGGGAACACCCAGCAGAGAGACAGGCCACAAGGATGGAGACCGAAGCAGGCCCCAGTCAGATCTACATGCTGGGACTATAACAACGGGGGCAAATGTTTTCATTCCCCATGTAGGTTTAAACATGTGTGCACACAGTGTGCTGGCCCCCATGCTGCATCAGGATGCAGCAAGTTTAGGCAGTACAGGGCCAGGTACATGGGACAAAGTGGTGCCAAGCAGGCCCTCTCAGGCCAGGCAGGCACCCCCCAGGCCCTGGGGAAGGGCCCCAACCCCGGTACATTATGAGGCCTTGCTGGCTGCAACTCAAGATTACCCTGACAAGACCACCACCAATTATGTAATTGAAGGATTCAGGCTATGTTTCAGGATCCCAATGTTAGGTCCCCACTACCACCTGGGAGCCAGGAACCTGAAATCAGTGTTAGGGAACGAACAGTTAGTCCAGCAAAAAATTAGTAAGGAGGTCAGAGAAGGGAGGATTCAAGGACCCTTTGACACCCTTCCCATGCCCACGTTGAGGATATCACCCCTGGGCATAGTCCCCAAGGCGGCCTTGGGAGAATTTCGCCTGTCCCAGCCAAAGGGAGAGTCAGTGACTGACGCTATACCACAAGAACTGTGCTTGGTAAGGTATGCATCATTCGACTCAGCAGTCGAAATGGTGCGGGCCTATGGGAAGGGCGCCCTCCTGACAAAGTGCAATATCAAATCCGCTTTCCGACTCCTACCGGTGCACCCTGACGACTTTGAGTTCCTGAGAATGGAGTTCCAGGACAAGTTCTATTTTGACAAGGCTATGCCTATGGGATGCTCCATCTCTTGCGCTGCCTTTGAAAAGTTTAGCTCAGTGTTTGAGTGGATTGTGTGCCACTGTGCAGGGCAAGATCACATCACTCATTATCTGGATGATTTCCTCTTTGTGGGAGGGGCGGGGACCATGGAATGCGTGCAAACAATGCGCGCATTCCAGGAAGTCGCTGTGGAGTTAGCTGTCCCTTTAACACCCGAAAAAACCAAAGGCCCGACGACCAGATTGAAGTATTTGGGCATAAAACTGGACACTGTGCGTTCCCTCTCAAGACTGCCCAAGAATAAGGTCCAGGCACTCAGGTACACGTTAGCAGCCTTTCGAACAGCCCCCAAGGTAACGGTGAGGCAGCTCCAGTCCCTTGTGGGCAGTCTGAACTTCGCCTGCCAAGTCTTAGCCCCGGGGAGAGCATTTATGTCCCGCCTGTATGCCCACATCGGTAGCGACCATCTCCCACATCACCACGTCAGGGTGACGAAGGAAATGTGGGAAGATTTGGCTACATGGGAGGCCTTTTTACAAGACTATAATGGGTTTAGTTTCTGGCAGCAGCAGCTTCTCCTGGAATCCAAGCTACAGATACGCTCTGATGCAGCAGGTGGGCACAGCTTTGGAGTTTACTTCAGGGGCAGGTGGTGCGCGGCCCCATGGCCGGCTGATTGGGAGGAGGCTTGAATAACCCGTGACTTGACATTCCTGGAATTCTTCCCCATAGTAGTTGCCGTGAAATTGTGCGAAGCGGAATTTGCCAACAGAAGAGTACTGTTCTGGTGTGATAACATGGCAGTTGTACATGTTATCAACAAACTGTCATCCAAATCCGAAACGGTCATGAGGTTGGTCCGGGTTTTTGTACTTAGGTGTCTTAGACTGAACATTCTGTTCACAGCCAAACACGTGCCTGGCATTAACAACGGAATAGCCGATGCCCTTTCTCGGTTCCAGACAGAACAATTTCGCCTGCTTTCCCCAGAAGTCAGGGAGGACCCCCGACCCATTCCCAAGGGGCATGTGGAACCTGGGATATTAGAGCTATATCAGACAGTCCAGGGTTCCCTTGCGCCCAGAACCAGAAGGGCATATGACACAGCCTTCAGCGAGTTCCAAGAATTCAGGTTCCACAAAAGTTGGTCTCTAGGTTTTCCCATTCCCGAAAGTCATATCTTACAGTTCGCAATATTCCTCTCCGTTTTAAAGGCCTGGCACCAGGGACAATTACAGGTAAAATATCGGCTATTACATTTGCAAGCCGGTTGGCAGGCCACCCCTCCCCGGACAACGGCTTCTTTATGAACCATTTGCAGGAAAGCTGGTCCAGGGACATGCCCCCAGTACAGGACACAAGAGCCCCCATCACCCCCCAGCTGTTGGCCAAATTAATACGGTTATTGCCCAGAGTCTGTTACTCTAGCGGCGAGATAATACTCTTTGCAACAGTTTTCCGGGTGGCCCTATTCGGGGCTTTCTGGATAAGTGAGCTGGTGCCTGACTCCAAAATTCACAGGTTCAGTAGGGCCCTCCAACTCCACAATGTTGGGTGGCAGGGTGGCGTTCTCATGCTGCACCTCCATAGGTCCAAGACTGACCAGAGAGGAAAGGGGCAGGTGATTAGGCTATACCCCTTGGTCGATGCTCTAATTTGCCCCGTCTGAGCTATACGGGAATACCTAGGCACACGCCCACAAGGTGCGGGTGCATTATTTGTGCACGAGGACGGTGGACCTGACATGCTATCAGTTTGGGGCAGTCCTCAGCATGGGTGTGTGTGGGAGATAGGACTTGACCTGTGCCGCTACAGTGCACACTCATTTAGGATCGGGGCCGCATCCACTGCGGCAAGTATGGGGTTGCCAAGTCATCAGCTTCAACAAATAAGTAGCTGGTGATCGGCTGCATTCTGCACATATATTAGGAACACCGAGGCATGGATGGCTGGGCACTGTACTGCTGCTCTGGCTGCAGGACAGGCGAGCAAATCACGACTGCATAATCTCAATTTTTCTTGCAGACATGGCAGCACCATGAGAAAGGAAGGTAGTCTGGATCGTCGGTCACAGCATCGTACACTGGGCAGCAAAGATGGCTGCATGCAGCGGGTGGGGTACCTAGCTGGACCTTAGTGACTGGGCAGAGTTGATATGGTTAGGTTGATGCAGAATGCTGTGGGATCAACTCCTCCCAACGCTGACCGCAGCAAGAGAAAAAATTCTGTACCAGGGGTCATGGTGATACACTTGGGGGAGAACAACTTTCCTCGGGCAACAGGGCTGTGGTTGATGAAGAGGGCAAAGGTTGACCTACAATGGGTGCAAGACCGCTTCCCTGGGTGTAAATTAGTCTGGTCTTAAATGTTGCAGAGATGGGTCTGGGCAAATGCTAAATGACTGGGGAGAGTAGACCAGGCCAGGAAGTGGGTCAACAGTGAAATTGGGAACTGGCTGAAGGCAAGGGAGGGGGAGAATGTCATCGTGTATGATGACATTCGGTACGAGAATGATGAGCTGTTCAGGGGTGATGGCATCCACCTGTCTGACGCAGATTGGAACTTATTTCTTGGGGTCCTAAAACACAAGTTAGCTGAGATCATGAGCAAGGTTGGAGAAATGGTGGTGGACCAGTCAAGCAAAGCTGGAGGTTCTAGTGGCAGTGGGCTGAGTTAAGGGTAATTGTTACAAAAGGTTAAAATATAGCATAGGGTGAACAGAAACATCTCCTTACAAGATGGGCAAGGTCATGCATAGCTGCACAGTGCAGCCCACTGTATGGCCAGCCCAAGGGCGAGAGGCGAATGGCCGAACCCACTGGGTGGACAATGTGCCAAGCAGCGGGTAACGGTGCCCTCACCCTTGTTTTAACCCCAAAAGGGGGTGTAGGTACAAACAACCCACTCCGGCCCAGGGAAACCCAGAGATTGTAGCAGGGCGTACGTTGATATTGGGAAGTTAGGTCACAGGAGGATTCCACTCGGGCTTAACTTGAGAACGTCTGGAGCCATTAGACAGGTAACCAGGGCAATCGCCTGTTGGGGACTGAAACCTCCTGTTGTTGGATAACATTTAGATAAAGGTAGGACCCCAGTTCAAAAGGGGGAAGAGGGAGGGCTATCCCTTCCCCTTTTTTGGTATTATATTAAATATCAATAAAGAGTGCGGCCGTTCTACTCCACAAGCTGTGTCCTCAAAATTCTTCTGGGGTGCGTCAACAATTATAGAGTGGTCATTGTTGAAAATATTTCACTTACTTTACATAATGTTAATACAGCTTTTGGGAATATTCTCTGAATATTCCCCTGTATTAAACCTAGGGAAAACTGAAAGGGAGTTATAAATGGTCATCTAAGGTGATGATAGAAAGTTTCTAAGGATGGACATTGAAGTTTATAACTTTAATAGATTTGGGATCTATACTACAGCTTCGACAAGCTTAGATTATACAGGTTTTTTGGGTGTTTTTTAATGGTTTAGTTTTTTGTAGCTACGGAGATAGGTGCAGATGATGTCCATATGAGAAGGTCAGTGCTATACTTACAGAATACAGTGTTCAAAACACTCTCTTGTTTAAAGTGCAATGTTTAGCTCACCAAAAGTTCATGGTAGTATTCCAAGCAATTTCAGTTTGAGTCTGCAAAACTAGTGAGATTGCTCAGAAAAGACCAGAAATACTTACATTTTATTGACATCATAGGGAGGATATGGTTCAGGGAATAAGAACCTCTCACCCCAAGGTTACCAGGTCAAATCCAGGTAAGTATGTCAGCGGCCACATTGTTAAAATCTGGTGGCCATTTTGTATCCTATGTAAAATAAGTATAGTAGTCTTCATTTCAGTGGTCAGGCCTGAGACACATTTGAAGGGCAGTCTGAAGACATTTGCATTGCCACTATCCATTATGTGAACATAAGAACATAAGGAGTGCCATACTGAGTCAGACCAATGGTCCATCAAGCCCAGCATCCTGTCCTCCGACAGTGGCCAATCTCAATCGCATGGGAGAAGAACCAATAGTCACAATGGGCAATCAATTCCTTGTTGTTCACTTCCAGCTCCCGACAGTAAGAAGTTAATCCCGTAAGCCACTTGGTTAACAGTCATTAATGGACCTACTCTCTAAGAACTTATCCAGTCCTTTTTTAAACCCAGCTATACTACTGGCCCTGACAACGTCCTCTGGCAACAAATTCCATAGGTTAATTATGCGTTGAGTGAAAAAGTACTTCCTTTTATTTGTTTTAAATCTGCTGGCAGCTAGTTTTATGGAGTGTCCCCCAGTTCTAGTACTATTTGAGAAGATAAATAATCATTCCCTATCTACTCATTCCATACCACTCAAGATTTTATAAACCTTTATCATGTCCCCTCTCAGTCTTCTCTTCTCTAAGCTGAAGAGACTCAGCTTGTCAAGTCTTGCTTTTTACGGAAGCTGTTCCATACCCTTTATCATTCTCGTTGCCCTTCTCTGTACCTTTTCTAGTTCAGCTATGT
>QEPC01014287.1:2239797-2318657 GCA_003113815.1 Sphenodon punctatus
CTTTGCTAAATCCATGTTCAACTATATTGAAGAGTCAAAATATTATTATACCTGATTTCTTTGGCTTTCACAAAAACAAAGTACACTATATCTACTGGGTCTCCCTTGTCCACATGCTTATTTACACCCTCAAAGAATTCTGACAGATTAGTGAAGCATGACTTACCTTTGCTAAATCCATGTTCAATCAATAGGGAAACACCAGGGGACTAATTTTCTCAAGGAAACATAGGACTATAGCCCAGTCCAAGCTCTGTGTTCAAGCATCTACTGCACACATGTAATGTGCACATTTGATGAGCATATGGTATGGCCTGGCACACAATCTTTGCACACTATGTGGAGACAAGGTGCATGCATGTTGCATGCACACAAGCTGTGCACAGCACGCACAAAAACTTGAATTACAGCTCAAGAACAGATCCAAGCTATTTTAGACATTGAACAAAAAACACATGTTTTTCAGGCTAAGATGTCTGTTACCACTGCCAAACCTCAGATCCAGTGAGGTGGGAGATTGATTCATATGTATTCCCTCACCACCCGGTTCCTCTGAGTTCTCTAAAGATGCAGAAGCTGTCAATGGAACTCTATGTTCTGCAGCTTTTTCTGTGGGTGCAGCCATACGATGCACTTACAGTGCTTTGGGAAGCCTTACCCAACTTCGGGCAGCCTTCCCATGCAGTGCATCATGTGACTGGCATACGCCAGATGTTCTCCCCCTGCTTGGTGGGGCAGGCAGCTGACTGCTACGCACTATGTCCTTGGAAAAAGACTGGGGATGCATTGCATTGCAGCCTTACCCAAAGTAGGGTAAGGCTGTCCAAGGCACAGTAGTGCACCGCGGCTCATGTGTCTGGTCTCTGTCTGCCCCACCATGCAGCAAAGTCCGCTGCAGGGCTCTGAGTAGTGAGCGCTAGCTTCAGTCAAACACGACCACAAGATGGTTGGGGGCAGGATAGCGGAAAGGCCAGGGGAGGGGAATGAGGCAGGAATGGGTACCCGCTTGTGTGGCTGGTTCCTCGGCCCACCCCAGGGGGTGGCAGGATGGCCAACAGTGGCCCACCTGCCTGATATTGCAGAACAAGGTATTTTTTTGGGGGGGGTGTTTCCCCCCCCCTTTCTTCCTGTATCATCAAAGTAGTCTGCAGCTGGAGGTGGGACTTTTGGGGCATTCTGAAGCTTGGTTACTATATTATATATCAGATGTCTTGCTAGTGAGATCTGAGCACATGATCAGGGTCTAACTGATCACCATATTTGGGGTCAGGAAGGAATTTTCTCTCTGGGAAGATTGGCAGTTGACTCTGAAGGTTTTTCGCCTTCCCCTGCAGCATGGGTGTGGCTCACCTGTTTGGGACTTCTGGATCCTCTTTTTCTAAAATTATTTCCTGTTATTTCAGGCATCAGTGTGCCCTGGTTGGTCCCGGTCTCTATTTGTAGCTACTGGTGGGAATTTTCTGTGCGTATGGTTGAGGAGTGGCAGGTCCTGCAGTGGTGCAGGGGGCTGTACTAGATGACCCTTGATGTCCCTTCCAACCTTGTGACTCTATTGTGCACCAGCTGCAGTTTCTGAACAGTCTCCAAGGGCAGCCCCATGAAGAGCGCATTGTAGTAGTCTAGCCTCGAGGTAATGAAGGCGTGGATGAAGGTTGCCAGATCCGAATCAGAAAGAAAAGGCTGCAGCCTCTTCACCAGATGCAGTTGGTGAAAAGCACCCTGGCCACCACCACCACTTGAGATTTCAGGAGCAGCAGCAGGTCCAGGAGCACTCCAACACTGCAAACCTGAGTGACCAGGGGAGGCCAGATGCATATGTAACCGGGGTCCCAATTCCCCCCGCAAGTCACAAGGCCGACCAACTGTCATCACTTCAGTCTTGTCAGGATTCAACCACAGTCGATTCACCCTTGTCGAGTCTGTCATGGGGACATGGGGGCAACCCACCCATTTGGGGGGGAGATGACTCACATTTTGGGGATATGTGTGGTGTGATGCGAAGGGTTAAACAGATTGTAAGCTCAGTTACTGCAAGATACTGAAACCAGTTGCCAGAGTGGGGGATGAAATCCCCTTTGTCATGGCAAGTGGGTAGTTTGTTGCCAAGCAACAACCAGGTAACCTTCTCAACTTGATAACAATAACAATGGCCAAGAGAAAGAGGAAGTGACCTAAGGCCTCCAGCGAGGAAGAAGAAAGAACTTCTTCTTCAAGAATTAACTCTCTTCCATTTTGGACTTCAACAAGTTAACAGCTCAGGAGAGGAGTTGCTGCATATTGCAGACTATGGACTAATGACTTGGCTACGAACTAAGATTTGAACCCGGTCTTCAACATCAAGGCCGAGACAACAACTGATGGACTTGTACTGCGCCTTTAGGGTAAGGGAACAGTCAGGGAATATCAGTGGAGTTAGAATGCGTGGACTTTATGTTTGATTTATTGACTTGCACTATCTGATCAACAGCCTTGTACTTGTATGTAATCAATATATGTTTTATAATCAAGCCTAGCGTGCTTGTGTGTTTATTTGGCCTTGGGGAATTCACTTGGGGGTACTCCTATCTAGGTGTGAGCCTAGACGAACCTTTTTCATATAAGACAACCCCACTGCAAAGTCTTCCAAGCCACAGGTGGCCAGAGAACGTTCTCTGCATTACGGCTGGGCTGGGAGATCAAGGGGAGGCTGGGCTAGGGGTGCGGACCTCTGAAAGCTCCCTGATTGCAGTGAAGGTTTTCTGATCACTTGGGGACCCATGCGGGCACAGGCAACTGGGTTGTGGCTGGCCTGGTGGGCAAACGGGGGGCAGCCTCTGAACGAGAGAGGGCCCCCAAACCCATCCCCCCGGTGACAGTGGTGAGCCAGTTCAGTATTCTGGAGTAACCCGTTTGAAACCCCATAAAACACTTAAGGAGAGTGAAAACGGCTGGAGAGAAACTAGTCCAGACTAGTTGATTTAAAAGTGAGTCAGAAGGCAGGAGGTGCACTGACCACCAAGAGCCACCAGGTGGCATCAGAGGGCTGAACCTGATCACTTAGTGCAACACAAAGTTTTTTTTATTTCGGGGATAGAAAACTGAGCAAAGATGACTCAGAGAATAAAAGGCCTAAAAACTATGAAAAAGGATGACCTTATCGAGGAATGCAAGGCAAGGGACATAGATCCAGCCGGCCTTAATGTAGACCAGCTGAAAAAGAAACTCAGAGAGCACGTGCAGCAACAGGCACGAGACGGGGCATCATCCTCCTTGCATGACCAAGAGGAGGACGAATCCTCTGACGAGGATGAGACAAGGCCTATCACCAAAGAGTTCCTAGAGTTCAAAAGGCTCCAGTGGGAACAGAAACTGGAAAGGCAAAAGATGCAGTTGGAGGCGATGAAAATGGAAAATGAAAATGAAAGGGAGCGCCTGAGGATGGAACAAGAAGGAAGAGAAAGAGAAAGACAGCATGAACAAGAGGAAAAAGACAAACAACGGCAGCATGAGTTGGCAGTGCTACAGCAGACAGCAGCGCTGCCCCCTAGAAGTCCTACTCAGCCAAATCCGGCTCCTACCATCCCAACCAACACAAGAGAGCAACGCATCCAACACTACGCACAACTAATCCAGACCTTTGACGAGAAGACGTGCATCGAGGAATTCTTCTCCACATTCGAAAAGATCTGCAAACGCAACAAGGTGCCAGCAGACCTGTGGGTGCCTGTGATCGTCTCCCCATCCCCCCGGTGACAGAGTCCCCAACAGAAGCCAGGCAACAGGCAAGTACTGACACTGCAGGACCTGGATCGGATGAAAAGAAGAGGTAGAGAGATGGGCGTCATCAATACTGATGACACCTCACTCCAAACAATCTTGCCTAGTGGCTTCATATACACAGTTTCTTATCCATTTTGTGAAATTTGGAAAGAATGATCCCATAGGTTAGGGGTACAATCCATCCAAATTTTATGTGAATTGGATAAAAACAAAGAAGTCTGAAATTAATGTCTCCAAATTTTTGTTTTCCCCATATAGAATTTGGTACTATTTTTGGGTTTTTTTTTAATTGCAATAACAAAAATGAAAATGGAATTCTTGTTTTATTTGTTCAAAATAACGAAATGCACATCCCTATTGCATAGGCTGTTTTTACACAGACGTCGCCACCCTCCGCTCGGTGTCAGGCGGGTGTTGGGGGGGGGGGCATCTGTGTAAATGCCCATGGTGGGTTGGGAAATGGGTGTCCACTCGGTGTTTGCCCGTGTAAACAGCGAGCGGAATGGGTGAGGGTGCGTTTGTGCTCCCATGAAACACACCTACACCCATCGCACACCCATCTCCACCCACAGAGCCCTCCGGAAAATCAGAGGAGGCTCCATGGGTGGAGGTGGGTGTGTGTCCATTTACACGGCCAAACATCCATCCCCCCACCCACATTCGTCCGTGTAAAAAGGGCCACGGTGTTCTCTGTCCAGATCTGAAGGGGGCACTGTATTTTCCTCTTTATTTTGTTTGATAACTTACTATGTATAACGTCACACACAGTGAATGAGGAAAGCTTTCATTTGCATTGAAACTGCATTGCATTCATGTCTTGTGATTGTTTTGGGGCTCGCTGAATTAAGGTTAAAGGATGTGTAGCAGGACACAACTTTGGAGCCCGGTATTCCCATATCCCTGCTGGCCAAAAGGGACCTTAACTGTTGATCCCTTTATGGGATAACCATCTCAATACAGTTTCCCAGTGTTCTTTATTTACAGTGGTTCTCCCTGGTGCTCTCCTAGAATCTTACAACCTATACTCTAACCTGGCAGCTCCCCGCTACGCCACAGTCTCTCCAGAGTCCTTGAAGTCCTTTGCTTCCCCAGTCTCTTTAGAGCCTTGGTCCCTTGCCTCATAGGCACAGGGACTGTTTATCCTTGTAGGCATAATTCTCCTCAGCCTCACTAGGCTTCCTCTGAAAATATGATCCCCGGCTCTTTGGCGCTCCACACGCACCCTCTAGCCCCTTTCCATCCAGCGACCTAAGGACCACTACTTACAATGTCTTTGCTGCACCCAGCTCCTGCTTGCACCAGGATTCTCCGAGCTCTGGCCACCTAGCCCAGTGGTTTCTCACTGTCCCGCCTCTGGGTAATCCTGCCACTCCACTCAGTCTGGGCTCCTCCAGCTGTTTGCTCTCAAACTAGCTCAGCATATGCCTAGCCACTTCCAGTGCTTCCCAGCACTTTCTGACAGCTGCAGCGGCGGGTTTAAACTACTGTCGCCACTTGGCCTTTTAAAGGGGCATATTTCCAGGCCTTGGAGCAGGGCAGGACAATTCTGTTTCTGCTACATGGTGATTTTAGCCAAATTGTCTGACTTCCAACTACTATATTTCCCAAGCACAAAGAGTTTTGTTCTCTCTTTACAAATTGACAAGACAGACTGTATTGTGCCAGAGGAAATCCTTTGGAGTTGGCAGCCACTCCAGACAATGATGAGCCTCTGTGAAGTCTTAAAGGAAGAAGAATTCATTAGGATTCAGAACTCAGGTAAACATTTCCTAATGAAATGTTCTATTTGCGGAACTTCCAATTTGAATATTATTTCACCTGGAGCAATTCACCAAGTCTTTCCAGATTAAGTTAAGGTGGAACATTACAACACGCAAAACATATGCAGTTTTACATTTTAAAAGTGACTGTATTAGTACGTTAGCTAAACATAGTTAGTAAAAAACTTATATCTAAAATACAGTTAAGAATTTCACACAGTAGTAAATCATATTCAAAGCCATCAATGCAGAAAACTGAAACCCTAGGAAATTTTCACTCTAGAGGTTTGCTATTTTTTTAGACTATGTGAGTGGACTGCACAGAGGATAAAACCTGACTGCTCACAATCAACAGTCCCATTGACGTTAATAGCACTAGGAATTCTTCAAGAATTTTTTTCCCTGTGATCCTGAAGCCACTTACTCTGGAGTAGAAATCAATTGAACTACTCCAGAATAAGTGGATTAAGGACTGCAGCCTTATTTGGATGTGCTTTTCCCCACCATCTTGTTGTTTTTATTACATTATCAAAGCACTTATTCCACATCCCTGGAGTAATTAAATGTTACACAGCAGGACACAGGTAATGAGGAATCATCCAACGTTAGTGGGTAGCTAGCTAGTAGCAACATGGGCCCTTCTTCGAGGACCATGTACATCACTGGACTTTGGATGGGTGCTTGGATAATAAAATAACAACAGTAATTCAAAGCACTCCATGTTCATGGTTATGGACTTTCCTCCAGGTCAATCTGGTTACTATCTATATTGAATGTTCATTTCCACCACCACCCCCCCCAATAGCCTTGCAGAATGTAATTTTTACTAAATACCAAGTATTTAGTCTTTTTAAGATGGTGCTTCCAAACTGGGTGCGGCTGCGTGACCAACAGCTGGGGTCATCAAGCCAGCGCTGCTGCTGTTGGTATTTTGGGTCTCTGTTGGGAAGTTCCAACACTGCCCCCTGTACTCTCAGAGCTTCCATATGGGAGGAGGGAGGTAGGAGCCAGGAATGAGTGCAGACCTACCAACTCTCCTGCACTGACTGGAAAAGAAATGCATTTGCCTCCATTCTCCCACTGAACAAAAGAAATCTCCTGCAGTGGAAGGGTAACAACATGGTATTCAAGCAGAGGGGCTGGTGAGCTACTACTTCCCCCATGGGGACAGATGGCTGTGGGTAAGTGAGGCCAGCCTCTACCTCTCATTCTGGGACAGGCTCTGCTCATCAATGTTAGTTTGCTCCCTGACAGACAAAGTTTAGCTCCCCACAACCCTCTATTGATCTGCTCTGGGCTCTGACCCAGATTTAATAGGAAGCAGAGTGGTACTCAAAGTGAGGACATGACACACTGACTGAAATGGGTACATATGTTAGGATTTAAGCATAGTAAGGGTTAATAAGTTTAATAACTTTTAAAGTGAGATTGTTGTTCACCCAGGGTGAGGCCAGTTGCACCCCAGACAAGAAAGTGAAGTGCTCTGAGTGAAAGAAATTGGAACACAGAAACCCAGCATATCAGGAAATGACTACCTTGTAAACACTAACTTTGCAAAAACACCATAAATACAACGCAGCAAGTTCTGTAAAAGGTCAACACAAACTGTCAAAACAATAACAAGAAGTTGATGGCATGACCAAATGGAAAAGTTTGAAGAAATGGAAAAGTTTGAAGAAGTGGAAAAAATGGAAGGAGGAAGGGCCAAACCAAACCCTAACTGCATGAAATCCTGTAAAAAGAGAACTATGCTGAAACAGAAGAAGAAGAAGAAGAAGAAGAGCTCCCTGACTGAAGAGGAGAAGCAAGAAGGAACCTGCATATGAACGACATCTTGTCTGGCCAGCAGCTGTCTGCGGATGTAAGACCAAAACTCTGGGTGAGAAATAACTTTACTTATATAGAATAGGGTACGGAATTACTGCTGACCAGTCAGCTTGATAACAATAAAATCTTGTATTGAGACTAAATTGACTGCATCTGTGTGGTGCATCCAAGGGTGACCAAGGTGATGGGACTGGGGTACTCCAGGTGCGTCTGGGGAATCTATAATCCAACACATACAGAGGGCATGAGGAGACAGAGGCTGCAGCAACAAAATGTGTGGAGGGTCCAATCCCTGCACGGCCCTGCGGTGGGCAAGTGCAGCTACCACACTAGAGGACCAGTGCAGGGAGCTGGGCAGACGGTTCCTCCCTCCCCCGTGGGGCATCCGGGCGGGCAGGCTACTGTTAGATCTCCCACCAAGGCCCTGTCTCCCTTGCCCAGCCCTACCAAAATTCTGCCCCTGGCTGTGATGTGGCCATGTGCGACAGGTGACAGTGTCCGTCACTCAAAGTCCCACTGTGGAGTTCATCGTGCAGCGGGGAAGATGTAGCCTGGGTACACAAGCTATCATGTCTTGGGCAACCTTACCTCATTTTGGGGAAGGCTGCTACATGACATGTCTTCTGTGTTTTTCTGAGGATGCATTACATAGCAGCCAGCTGCTCGCCCCGCTATGTGGCAGAGGGAACAGCTAGCAGCCGCTGGCCACATGATGCACTGCATCATGTGGTACGGCTTCCCAGAGTGGGTTACGGTAGCCTGGTAGCCAGGTTAAGGTAGACTGGAAGCAAGATGGTAGCCTGCCCAAGGCATCTTGTGTGACTGCATCCAGACAAACAGACAGGGGAGAGAGGGAGATACAGAGAAGGGGAAGGAGTGAGCAGGGGGAAAAAAGACAGACTGAGACAAGGGGACTAAGAGGAAAACAGACCAGTTAGCAGTCGCAGCCCTTCCCCTAAAGCAGAAAATGCAGTCACAAGTACAGATGATAAAATAAGGGACATTGCAAGAATTTGGAGCACATTTGATTTATTTTTTGGCAAGGAATGGGGGTGGAGGGAGGACACCATTGCTGAAAATCTCCCTCTTTCTCATTGTTCCCCCTTGACAGCTCTCAATGAATGATAATGTCCCAGCAGCTAGTGTGGACACTGGATGTATATTAAATACTGTTAAATGTGTAGTCTTTTGCAGTGGCATAACTTTGGGCTCAAATTTGCAGAGAATGCTGCAGGAGCGGTGGACACCCTAGGATGTATGGGGCACTGTCCCATCTGGCCCCCAGACTCCCAGATCACCCCGCACAGCAGTCTTTGCCCCTAAAATGAATTTTACCTGGCTGCCTGCACCCGCTGCTGGACCCGAACAAGGCTGAGCTGCCACTGCTGCTTTGAAGCAGCTTGTGCGCCTGAACTTCCGGGACTGGGACGCATTGGCTTAACTGTGCATACGCTGTCTCTGTCAGGGCTGGCCCCAGGCATGTGCGACATATGCGATTGCACATGGCCCCGGGGCAGCCAGGGGCCCCGCTCCTGAAGCCTGGTCTGTTGTGCTGCCAGCACCTGAATTTAAAATCCAGGCTGGCATGGCCCCACTGCGGGAGCTGCTGGCTAGTGGCTAAGCAGGAAAGTCCCTGTCCTTCCCATGCACAGGCAGCGGCGCTCCTGCGCCCCCCCCCCGCAGCAAAATCAGGAGCCAGGGCCCCGCTCCTGGAGCCTGGTCTGTTGCTTCACCGGCAGCAGCGCCACCTGAATTCAAAATCCAGGCTGGCCCCGCCCCCACTGCCGGAGCTGCTAGTCCTAGCTGAATCAACTGAGCTCAGCTCAGCTGTAGCCCTGCAGTGTGGGGAGGAGGGGAAGAAAGTCCCTCCCCTCCCCCCGGCCCTGCCCCTCCCCTGCCTGACCACTTGCAGCAGCTCTGCTGTGGTGCCCCGGACACAGACAGCAAAATTGGGAGGTGCCTGTCACCTCCAAATGCCAGGGACAGGAAGTGCTTGAGTGGGGCCACTGGTTGAATGGGCGCCGAATGGGGCTCCAGGCTGAGTGACAGTCTCAGCCTGAGCCGAGCAACAGCGAAGGAGACAGCCTGCACGCACAGGCAACGATGCATGGGCCAAGTGCCTACGCACACACGCTGATGCCGTCGGCCCCGCATGGCCCAGCCCAGCGAGCAGCACGAGAGTTGAGTGAGAAGAAGAAGCCAGGATTCGGAACAGAAGAAGAAGAAGAAGGGAGGGAGCGACGCCAGCCAAGCTGCCTGCCCTGTTGAGACGAGTGAGCTCAGCTCCAGGAAGGAAATTCAGGTGAGGAGTCAGGACTGAACCAGGACTGGTCTGGAGAACTGGTGGAGCGGAGGGAGGAAAGCCAGCCCACGGGTGTGTGTGTGTGTGTGGGTACTTTCAGACGATACGGGGCCCTTTGGCCCCGTACCGGCACCACCGGCTTCGTTCCCCGCCGGGGTCACCCCGTAACGGCACAACAGACGTGCCGGGGGGATCCCGGCGGGGAAAGTGGGAGGGGCCGGGGCCGCGTGGCGCAACGTGCGGCCGCACGGCCCCGCCCCCTCCACGCACCCCGCCGCCCGCCCTCCGAGGAGACGGGCGGGCGGCGGGGCCAATGCGGCCGCCGCGTCCGGCCGTGGCACGCGGCCAGATGTTACTTTTCCTTGGCCACGGCCCGGGGTCCGTTTGACCACGCTTCCCGGGACCTTCCCCCGGCTAGCCCGGGAAGCGTGGTTCAAACGAACCCCATGTGGGTATTGACCGTGGCCAACATCTGGCGCGCCGCAAACAGACGTACGGGACACGGTGACCACAGGTGGGTATTCACCGTGGTTCACCGTGTTCACGTAACGTCTGAAGACACCCTGTGTGTTGGGCTGGATGTTTGCTGTTGGCAGTGGCGCTTCAGTTTTGGAACATGCCCAATTGCCCACTATCATGGCAAAGGAGGGGGCAGTGCTCTCCCCCCCTTCTCTAAGGGAGGGGGGCAGCAGGCAGGGGGCAGCCTGTTTGGGGGGGACGGGGGTTTGTCCATTTAGCTGGGGGAGGGTTGATTGTTCAGTGCTGTCTCTGTTAGAAGGATGGGCAGATCCTCCTTCTTCCCTTTATGACCACCCCATAGAGAGAAATGGGGGTGCAGAGCAGCTACAAGGCAGAGAGCCATCCCAGCAAAGGGGAAGAATTTGTCTTTGGCACCCTATAACGCAGAAGAGAATTCACAGAAGAGCAGGGATACCCCCTTCCATCCCTTAGATCAGTATCAGGAGCCAGGCACTTGCTCACTGCTGCTGGGGGATCCCTGCACTCTAAGCGGGGCAGAGACAGTGACTAGTGTGCAAGGAGGGACAACAAACAGGACAGCACCCAGAGTTGAGCTTTGGGGGGGAGGGATCTTTGTTATCCCTCCTTGCGCACTAGTTGCTGTCTCTGTCCCACTTAGAGTGCAGGGATTCCCCAGCAGCAGTGGCTCCTAATGCTGATCCAGGGGATGGAGGGAGGGGGGCAGTCCCTGCTCTTCTGTGAATTCTCTTGTGCGTTAGGGTGCCAAGGACAAATTTGCCTTTACAATGACCATGACCACTAAACTGACCAGGAACTCAAAGGAGCCAAGTTCATTCTTTTATTGTTTTTATGTGCAATATTTTTTATTATCCCACATGTTCCAATGTGCAATGTTGAATGTTTCTCAGGTTGACCTGGGTTTTAGTCCCCATACAAAATAAAACAAAACCCAAAAGACAAATAGAAAATAAAAGTTTGTTGAAAAAGACATTTGTTCTGTTATTACTAAATATGAACACTTTTGCTTGATTATTTTCATTTGTTTTGACTATTACTGCCAAATTCTTGCAAAAAATCTACAATGCCCTGCCCTCCATCTCCTCCTGTTCCCTCCCTGTATTGGCAGGAGGGGAAACTGGGGGAGGGGGCTAGATGAGGGGGTACTTTGGCATGTTGGGGGTGGTTTAAGCAAGGGGGTGGATGGATCTGTGAGACAAGTGGCGAGGGGGTGCTCTGTGTGGGAAGCTAAGGGGTAAAAAGTGCTGGGACTAAAAAGGGCTCACGGCATGTGTGCAGATATGATTGACATTTATGAAAAATATGCAGATTTGCATATTTTCATAAATGGGCGTGGCCAAATTATGCAAATTAGGTCCTGCGCCAAGACTTCGCACATGGCCCCACAAACCCTAGGGCCGACCCTGGTCTCTGTACATGCGCAAGCAGCCAGTGCTTCTTTGCTGCTTACAACAGCGTCTGGGTGGGTTTAGTTGGGCTCGGAGGAGTCAGCATCAGCCCAAGGGGGAGCCGGCTGACATGCAAATTTGGAGGTCTGATTTTTATTTTATTTATAAAAGATTTTTATCCCACTGACCAAATCTATGATTTGGAGCTGAGCCAGGTAGGCAGGAAGTTGAGGAGCCGCATGAGCATCACCCACGTGCTAGAGCTCATTTTTTCACACCCACACCCTTGCTGGAAGTGAGTGCTGGCTGGCGCCATTTTGTTGGCTCACTGGCCTGCTAGAGTTTTTGCTTTGGCTTCTCCTGGCTCCTGCTGCCTCAGCCTGCCTTCCTGCACCCCTTGGTGTGTGGGGCTTGAGTTGAGACTTGTTTTTGGCCAGCTGCTGCGGGTTGTGTGTGTATGTGCTGAGTTCTCGCTGTGCTGCCTAGCTGCCCTGGGGCCTTGGCTGGCCTGGCCCTGATTGGGAATTTATTTATAAATTTGTTGCTGGCGCTGTGATTCCTTTCCGCTGCTGGATGAGTACTACTGAACTTTTACTATTGCTTTTTGTGGGATGGTGAACTGACCTGGGGCAGGATGGACTGGGTCTGGGACCACTGGGAGCCTCAGGGAGGGGAGTTAATATTTTTATTCTGTTGTAGGGGGGGGGAGGGGAAGGAAGGAGCTTTGAGGGTAATCTAATTGTCTGCCCTGTGGTGGTACATTTGGGGGGGGGAGTGAGAATTTTTCAGTCCCCCCCCCGCACTCCCTAGGTTTTAAGAAAAGTGTATTTTTCAAGTAGTAAGATATGTACTACACGGTGTGTCAATTCTGAGGGTAACTACTATATTAATGACTCACAGTGTTGCAGAACAGAGATCAATAGTAAAGAATAATTAACTTAAAGAAAAACACAGAAAGGGCCTACTCTGGATCCCATTGCAGTCAAGGTCAAAATTGGCATTGTCTTTGGAGGGAATAAAAGCGGTTTCAAATGACACTTGTAATCACACGCTTTTCTTTATACTCATTTCAAGTTCAGGAAGTTTAGGAGTCATGCTGATTCTGGTGTCAGGAAGAGGAATAAAACATGTTTTATCTCCCGGTTTCAGCTTCATTCAAGTAGCCTTTGTTTAAATCAGCTAGGTTTCTGAAGGTCTCTGCTCAGCCTATACAAGCCTTGCCTTGCTCAGCCTTGCAGGCACTGTAAAACTCCCTCCTACCCAAAGGGGCCAGATATATAGCCCCCCCATACTCTACATTTTTGTGTCACTCAAGCTGTGTGAACAGAGCAGAACAGAAACTGACTGTGTCTTTGAGAAGAAAAACATGTGAATGTGGTAAAATCCCCACTGCCTGTAAGCAGCATAACTGGCTTTTACACCATTACTCATAGCAGTTCCCTCTCCCCATATTCCAGGAAGAGGGCTGTCTAGAAAGATAGGTGAAGCATGCTGCCTCTGGTTATCACTATGGCTACTTGGAGCTAGCCCAGGTAGGACCAACCCCATATTCTCTAACCTACACTGCGTCCAAGGCAAGACAGGAGCACCGGAGATTTGGTTACATCTTCTTTGTGGAATTGGATCCACTCCCTTCTGTTAAGACTCGGCAAATTTTGTCTGCAAATTTTGTCAGAAAATCTGGCCCCAAATGAGTACCTTTTTACAAACTATTAGGGATGAAACGAGTATCCGTGCAAACGGGAATTCCTGTCAAAACTGTGGTATTCATTCCCATCTTGGTCAAATTGGTAACTGAGTGGTATCTGTCAACTTCTTGATCCATTTCCCATTTCTAGTTTTACTGCTAATGTTTACCAGTTTCTCAGATTACCATTTGCCACTTTTCCGTCAATTTTTGTTCCTGACACAATAGCAACGTAATACCGTAATTTCTGTCTGAATTCTCTGTGGCCTTTCATCAACTCTATTATTTTGGTTTATTCTGTATTTCACTTCTAACGGACAGAAACCTGGAAGTAAAATGGAAGCTTGGTTGCAATAAATTGGTAACTTGGAAAGATGGTAACTGGATGGTAAATGGAAAGTTGGTAAATCATAACAATATTTCCTGGTATTTTGGGAAATCAAGTACTCATATCGATAACTGAGAAATGGTCAGGAATCCAATACCATTTCCCAAAGTTGCTAAATTCCTATGAATAGCAATTTAGCTATCATTTTAAGCCCTACAAATTATCCTAGGTCTTGCCCTTTCCATTAAGCTACAACTTTTATATTAGTGAGAGTACTGATCCACTTCAGTATCTCTGTTTAAGCAACTGAACACTAACAAAAACAAAATTCTGCTAATTAATAAATGACTTTGTTCTCCATGATCTGAAAGGCTATTTTAAAGAGGTTAAATGATGTTCTGATTATTTAAGAAAAAAGCCTCTATCTGCTCTCTGCATCAATGAAGTAGAATATAGTAAGATTGGATAATCTAGCCATATAATTTTTTCTTCAGAATATATGTTTGCCTCATTTGCATGAGAGCAGCCTGGGTCCTTTTAGACACAGACTACAAACAGCTGCTGTAGCCCTTGCAATTTTAAAGGTTACACATTTTTTAAACAGCTGCCTTTACAAGCATTCTTAAAGGAAGATGAAAGCAGGATTCTCAAATATGCCAGCAAAATTAATCTAATCTTCTGGAGAACTACTTTTCAGTAAATGGCACTAAAAGTTGGATAAATTAGCAGGCCCTATTTGCATCATACAGTTTTAAAAGAGAGAAACAAAAGGACTAAACTTTTGTTCTAAAGGTTTTCACTTTGTTCTATCTCAACATATTTCCCCATTATGTATGCAATGTACATGGTTCACTGAAATAATACCCAGAAGGGTGTGCAGCACATCAGGCAGGAGAGAGAGACAGTGAGAACTGATGGGAAGTACCTGACATCAGGAAAGAAACATCTGATCCGGGACACAGCTGAGGAAAGCCTGGTGGACTACGGTAAAAGAGCAACCAGAAGATGCCTGCAGTGCTCAGCTAAATAACAAGCAGCCAAAAGAAGTGCTCGGAAGCATGGAGCAACACAGTGATGCACTCTGAGAAGTACACAGTTCCAAACTATGGCCACCCACAATCCCAAACTCCTCCATGTGGAATCTGTGTAGGACCTGTGTGGCACAATGCATTCCCAATGGACATGCGTGTGGGTTGCGCGGGGGATCTGCAGGGCATGGGATCAGCCCCATCGACTGCCCATCCATCTATCTAGCCATGGAGACTCAAGGACCAGATTACAGCTAGTCTCAAAGTGTCAACGGACTGTGGCTCTGGCCCTGACAAATGAAACAATGTATTATTCATGTAATTATAACAATGTAATTTTGAAATATACTGTATGTCATTTACATGGCTAATAATAATGATTCTACTATCCTTTCCTTACATGAACTTAGGGAAAGACTCTTTAGAACAAACAATAAAATAAATGAACAGAAGAAAGCTAAATAAAAGTCAGGTTCAGTCTCCAATAACATTTTTCTTCAATGCTAGAGCAAGACATCTGCTTTTTACTCCATTCAAAAAAAAAAAAGTTTCTAGAGGCATGAAAAAATAGTTATGCACCATAATATCCCTGTATGAGTCATTTACTTAAGTGAACAGCTGCCTGCTAATTAGCCAACTGCTCTTCGCTTTAAATCATACAGTCAAATGAACAACCTGCAACAGGCAGTAGAGTGACATACAGGAACATTTCTGCAAAGTTGATTCAGCACAGAATGGTCATTAAAGATCAGTACATTGACCTGTGACCCAGTGTGTTTAACAAATAATCTTGTCTCAATCGTTTCAAAAATGTACAGTCGATGCCAAGTCTGAATGTGACAAAATAAACCAGACCCATTCAGATGGTAATGTATTTCGTTTACACATATATGAAACAGCTATATGTCAGCACAATTAGTTTCATGATCATAATATTTTATAGTAGAATAACTCTCCACCACCACCACCACTACCACTACCACTCAAAATAAGATGGAGAATCGTCTCATGTTTTCTCCTTTTATTCACTTTCCTCTATGTCAGCATGCATACACTCTCCCTTTGTAATTGTGTGCACACTTTTTCCCATCCATCATCTCCAATTTATTCTGATTACTCAAAGGAGTGTGACACAGGGGATACAAGGGGCACTGCACAGCATGAAAGAGCAGTTTCCTTAGGTTCCAAGACTTGCTACCAACACCCCAAATAAAGAAACAGGCACTCCAAACTTTTGGGAATGTTCACATGCTGCCATCTGACTGTCAAATGCTCAGCAAATGTCTGATAAACTAGAAGAACAGAAGTACATATTATATACCCAAATAAGATGCCCAACAAGAACGCTGAATCCAGGACCTAGCAGGTGGACTAGCAGAAAGGAGTAGAGGAAGGAAGGTAACCCTGGCTCCTCTATCTTCTTCTGCTGTGGGGAAGGTTCAAGCCCTGGTTCAGGGGGGTGCAAGAGTGGGTGCTGGAAGAAGGGATGCCTGAATAGTGAGCTCATCCTTTCCACTTCAGGAAGGGGCTTATGATAGAAGCCCAGATGCAAACCAGCAGCAACCATAGCAACAGAGGCACCTAAGTTGAACAGCCGCAGCCTCCTTCTTCCTTCTATGCAATGATAACAATTACTCATGAGATCTGGGTTCAGAACTCATCAAATGTTATGGGGAAAAGAACTGAATGGGATTTTCTTTTGTAATAAAAATAAAATTGAGCGCCAAGTTTCTGGCTAAAGTGAACTTCAGAGAAATACCCAACAGGTCATAATAGAGAGTGCTTTTAAATGTGATGCCACCATGCATGGCCACCCAGGAGCCACTCATCTGATGGTTCCCATGAGCCACGCAGCATGCTACTAACACACTGCTGAGAAATCTGGAGTGTGCCGTGTACAGCAAGCAAAAAAAGTGCATGGCAATGAGTGTCCAGGCATCCCCATCCCATCTGAACTAGGGCAGCCACCTATGCCAGCAGACAGGTCCCCTGCTCATAGGCACTGTGGGTGGGGGACATGGCTTTTGCAAGTCACAGGAACTGGCTGCGAGTGCTCGGGATTCCGGTTTCTCAGCACTCATGCCCAGAGCATATCAATTTCAAAGGCCAGGCCAGCATGGCCATGGAAGGGGCAGTGCGAGGCGGCTGCCCCAGTAGCCACTCATTAGAATCCTCCCCATGTGTACTCCACCTGAGTGGTTGCCCCAGCCTTCGCCTTCTTCACTTAAAAACACCCCATTCCCTGCTGTTCAGTCCCACTTCCTGACAGTCAGAGGTTACATCCCACAGCCTAACAACAATGAAGGGTCCTATCCTCCAAGAACTTGTCTAATCCTTTTTGAAACCCAGCTATGCCACTGGCCTCGAATATGTCCTCTTGCAGCAAGTTCCAGAAGTTGTGTGTTGAGTGAAAAAATACACACAGAGGGATCAGGGCATAACCCTTAACCAAGTCCCGTACCCTCAACCCCTCCCCCCCATAGGGGGTCAGTACATAACCCTTCCCTCTTCCCACCAAAAGCCAATACCCCTCCTCACAGATGATCCAGACACCCTCCACCCTCCCACACTTCCCCCCTGCCCCTTAATAGCATGAAAAGCATTAAGGCCTCTCCAGTGCAGCTGATGTGAACCAAGACATTTGGCCTTGATCACTGCCAAATGGCCTCCTAAGAGGCAGCACCTTTAACCCTCCTGCGCCTGAGAAACTGACTGACTAATAACTGTATCGGGGGTCGAAAGGACCCCCATTAATAAATAGCTGAAAAATAATGAATGTGATTGATTTGAAATGGACTCCAGATTAAGAAAAAAATTGACAGTTTATTAGTATAACAACTGAAAAACAGAAATACTCTCTCATGGTATTGGGTGTCACCATGACCCCTCATGTAAAGCAGTACAACTAACAAAAACGGTACAGGAGGTCATGGTGACCCCCTCCAATCCCAGAAAAGGAGAGGAGGAGCCAGCTCAAAAGTCTTGAGTTCACAGTAGGATGGCCAGATATGCCAGTTTTAGAGGACATTAATGAAAACTACAGGTTGCAGGGCTTCATTGTTTTCAAGTGAGCTGCAAAGCTCACAGTAAATGCAGGGGTCATCAACACCCTGGTGCAGAATGAATTGGTATTTTTCCAACACAAAGCTGCTAATAGCTGTGATTAAAAAAAAACAGTGTCAAGAGTTCACTCTAAATAGGTCTTAACTGCTGTGTGAAGATAAGGAACAATAGAAGTTGGCAACCTGACCTTTCACGGGGGGTCAATGTAATTCCCCAAAGCGTTTTATGGTGATATTTTCCTAAACACACCACCAATAGCCTTTGTGAACTCAAACTAAGTGCTACATTTGTCCTTCACCCTCATTGAGGGTTTTAATTAGGAGAGCACGTGCTGGGTTAAGATTCATTTCTTTCAAAAGACACATGTATTTTAAGAATATATGTGCAAGGGGTCAACATGACCCCCACTGCAAAGGGCGTATAGTGCTTTCATATTCCCACTGACTTACATTGGGGTCGAAAGGACCCCTGATGATGAAATGATAAAAACCTCTATTTTAAAAAAATGGGGAGGGGGGAGGAAAATGAAACAACACAGGACAGTTGACCTCACACTTCTTGAGAAATACATGGAGGGAGGAGTGGTTCAGGCTTGCCAAAACAGCTTTATGATATTTTTATCAGCCTTTAGGGTCAGAAAGACCCGCGGAAATGCACGAGGGTTTGCGTTGCCCTTTGGCAGCCTCCTTCAGACAGCTGCCTGCAGCTCCTGGAGCCTTCATGTACCTGGGGGATAAGGAGGAAGCACCAATCAGCACATGATCAGTCATGACCCAACAGCAAAGCTTTCCCAGCAAAATCCGCTTTCAGAGTAATTGTGTGAGTTGGTAGCAGAGCAGGGAATACAACCCAGTTGGTCTGACTGAGACTTGTGTATTAAATTCTAGACTCACTAGTTGTTCAATAATATCAAGTAGACTGGATTAATATAGAAAAATATATTCCCCTGATGACTCCAAGGACCTACTCCTGTTTCTGTTACTCTTTGCTTTTAGGTTTCTGCTGACAGAGGTGAGAAAGAGCTATTGCACTGGCTGGAAAGCATTTTGATCCAATTACCTTTACAATCCTGGCTAGGAAAGACTAATGTGCACACACTACAACATTTATCTTATTTGTGCTTTGTATAACCAGTTTTTCATATAGGAAAAAAGTTATCAGCCATTTTTGTGTATGCAACTATAAAACGCACACTATTTTGCTAATACAGTACTGAATATTTGTGATTAGTGATGTCATCATTAGATCTGCTGATAAGAAACAAGATAAGATAATTTATTAGCGTGACCATGGGCCATTGCTTTAACATACATAAACGAACAATAAACACACAAACATAAACACATACAACCACTAAAGGAAAACAACAAGATACATCGAAAACCATGGTCATTGATAAGTACCAGTTAACCCAAAAACCCAACTTCTATTAAAAAAAACCAGTAAAATTAATTTAACTAAAACTAAAAAATTACCTGGTCACTTACTCTAACATACTACTCGGAAACCAAGGAGGCAAAGGAGGCACCCACTATCAGCCCTTATAGCCCAGGACAGCGGTTCTGCATGTGGCATCTGCAGCCATAATTTCAGCAAAGATCGAGGCCCCTCTAGGAGGAAATCCCCCTTTGTCTACAGAAACCTGCTTAAACAAATGAGGGCTTGGGACAATGGGACAATGAGGCTGGCGCAGAGACAGAGGCTCACAGACGGGCATTTGGCCCATTGTTACCAAATCCTTGGCTAGTCCAGGGGGTTGTGACTCCCTAGGGACCTGTGAAACTATCTCTACAGGAAGAGGCAACCCTAAGTCAACCGTGGAAAGAAGCCTGGAGGACAAGTGATTTAACATTCATGGAAAACCAACTTCTGACAATATGGGAGACCCACAGGGCAGAACAGGGCCCGGTGTGGCTTTTATAGTTTCCTCCTGGGTCAATACTGTGGATCTGCTAACAGTTGGGATCTCTAATGGAATAGATGTCTTCCTTTTGGGTGCCTGAACAAGATGCGAGTTTCCTCAAGGGGACCCAAAATATTCGAAGAGATTTGGTGTAAAAGCGGGAAAATTCCCTTTTTAGAATGTAAGTTACCCATGTATACCCCCATAAAGAAAAGAAACAAGAGCAAGACAAGAGGTTGTCAACTATGGCTGGTGTACGAAAATAAATCACCAAACGTATAACACCACCCCTTGTGGATAAATTAAAAAAACGACTGATATGGGAAGGCAAAAAAGAAGAGCCCAGAATATCAGCAATATGCTGACTAATCTGAAGTTTGGAGTCCCAAACAGGAAGTACCCCCGATAGCAAGGGGTAGATTGTGAAAACCAAGGTGTCTGGCACCTGGATAAGATTCTGGTCCTCAACAGCCTTTGGGACTGGTGGGCCAGAATAGCTGGAGCTATATGAAATAGATGTTTGAGTTGCCTGGTCCACACTTGTGGCCCCCCCCTGGCCCCCCCCAAGAGCTATCCATCTGCTCTCCAAGCCTAAGTAACTGCTGCAAAATGCCCTGCGAATGGACCTCAAGACCTTCAAATCATGCCTTAAACAATGAAAGGGACTCTTCTACCTGCTGGTACTGATGGAGCACATAAGCCTCCAGTTTGTCAAAAGGGGTAGAGCTCAATTTGGTAGGAGGGCCAAAATGACCATTGGGGGATCCCCTCGTCTCTATGTTAAGCCTAGGATGGACCACAGGCAGCTTCTCAACCCAGTGTTCACCATTCGGTAGATTTAATAATGGAGTATGTGCTTCTTCCAATTCTTGCAAAACTGGGTATTGGGGCTCTATCTCCTTGGCATGGGACTGCGATAGACTGGCCACATCACCAAGGGAGAGAGGCTGAGTGCTAGATGTAACGTATGATGATGATTCCCGAGACCGTGCGCGGCCAAGGCATGCCACCTTTCACCTTGATTTTTAAAGGCCAAAGCACAGGACAGCAAGGAATCAAGAGGGGGCTGCAAAATTGGTTTATTGGACTGGGACCCAATAACAGGACCTCCCTCCTTAATATTCACAACAGCCTGAGGAGAAGCACTGGGAACCAAAGTTATGCAAGTAGCTAGACAAACCGGCCCTTCACCAAGAGATTCCACAGCGGAGTGTACAGAGGGTTGAAGGGGGGCCGTCCGCTTAGAATCTTTTACTGTCGGCATTGTAACAAGACAATCCTCAAGTTGTAATTGGCCCGCCTGAGCCCTTGTAGTCACCCCCTGCTTCTTCTTGCTCTTATTCTTCCCCAGCTTAGGCATGAGACCAGAAGGAAATTACAAAAGAAAATATAAATGAATATGAATAAAATGAAAATAAAATAATTTCACCCCAAGGGCAGTAGTCTAAGTTGCAGTCACGCAAGCACAATCTCAGAAATCCAAAACCCTGCACCAGCCCTGCGCCTAAGGCCGTGAGCACAAGGGCGCGCCCTTGCGTGCGCAGCCCTTAGGCGCGCTGCCCCAGCACACGCCTCTGGCGCCGCCAGCTAGCACAGGGCTCTTAACTTGTGTCGGGAGCGTAGCTCCTCCTACCGCTCAGCTGGGCCGGTGACGGGTCAGTCCTCAGTGTCAGCGGAGGGCTCCTTCTGGTCAGCAGGCTTGCAACAGGCAACGGATGAGCACCAGGTGGCACAGGACCCCGGTATGGAAGGGAAAGGGCAGGCGCAGCACCGCTGGCTAGCGCAGGGCTCTTAGCTTGTGTCGGGAGCGTAGCTCCTCCTACCGCTCAGCTGGGCCAGCGCATGGGTCAGTCCTCAGTGTCAGCGGTGGGCTCCTTCTGGTCAGTGGGCTTGCAACAGGCAACGGATGAGCACCAGGTGGCACAGGACCCCGGTATGGAAAGGAAAGGGCAGGCTCCGAAACATTGTAAGATAATTTAGAACACTATTGGATACTCCTCTAATCTGAAGCTGTCATGATCAAATGGGGATATTCTTTTTCTTCTGAATTAAATTGCTCTTTTTATTCTGTTATTAGTACTCCAGCTTCTGAGATTTGGAGTAGCATATAATGAAGGAATCTTACACAGCTAATAGCACCTGATTCTTAGTTTCACAACATATCTGAGCTTGGCCAAAGGAGATACATGCCAAAATTAACTAGAATGCCTTGGATGTAAAGCAGGAATTTCAGGGAAGCTGCTGGAAAATTAGGGTCTCAGTAGCTTCTAGGGGTGGGACTCCAGGCAAAATATCAGTATTGGTTTCTTTTGGTTTTGGCTCCACTGTGTCTCAGATCTCCTATCATTATCGGATCCATTGGTGTTGGTTCTTTTTCCCATTGAAGTCAATTGGAAATATTCCCATTGACTTCAGTGGAAAAGAGAACTCTCCGAGACACAGGGGAGCCCACTGAAAACACCTTGGACATCCCCCCCCACCCTCAGAGGGTGGGGGTGTGGCTCCATTACCCCTAATTCCCCCACCCACCGGGGCCCAGTTTTACCCAACCCCCGTGGTCCTTGTACTTTACTTACTGTTGCCAGTCGGATCCGGAGGGTGGGGGGGGTCACAGCTGCTGGCTGGGCCGCCAGGCCTTCTCTACTGTTGAGCGGTGGAGCAGGTCCAGCTGCCTGGCTGTGGAACCAGCTCCTGCCAGCGGCAGAGGAGGCCCTGTCACCAGTGGTGTAGCCAGCTCCTCTGCCAGGCAGTCAAAACTTCTCTTCCTTCTTGTTACAGGTCTGGAGCTTGAAGAAAATGCTGCCGGATCAGCAGCAAGGCAGCGCACATGCGCAATGGCTACCAAGGCCATTCTGCACATGTGCAGCCCTAATCCAAAAAGGTGCTGGGCCTTGGGAGCCATTTTGTGCATGTGTGCTGCGCCGCTGCCAGTCTGACAGCATTTTCTTCAAGCTCCGGAGCTATAAGAAGGAGGAAGAGAAGGCCTGGCTGCCTGGCAGAGGAGCTGGCTCAGCTGTCAGCAGCCAGACCTCCTCTGCTACTGCTTGGTGGCAGGAGCTGGCTCCACAGACAGGCCTTCTCCACCGCCCTGCAGCAAAGAAGGCTCACAACACCAGTCAACAGCGGAGGAGGCCTGGCAACTGGTAGCGGAACCAGGGGCCCAACTGGCAGGCCAGCTGGAGGCCCAGCCAGTGACTGTGACCCCCGCCCTCTGGACCGGACCGGCAACAGTAAGTAAAGTACAAGGGTCCGGGTGTCAAAGGGTGGGTAAAACCAGGGTGGGGATCCATTACCCCTAATGCCCCCACACGCCAGGGCCGGGAATGGGGTGGGTGGAGGGGGTTTCCCTCTCTTCCCAATGAAGTCGATGGGAGGATTTCCCAATGACTTCAATGGGAATAGAAGATCCAAGAGTTGGAAACCGAGACTGGCCCAATTCTCTGATCTCTCGGTTTTAACAGAAAGACACACTTTTGGCCTCTTTTGGTTAAAACTGAAACAGAAAATCCACTAGCTTCCCTACAATATTATAAAAAGCACAAAATGGGTATATGAAAAAAAATCCTTATCCATAAAATCAACTCTTAGGAGGAGTCCCCCCCACTCCAGTCTGTATTGTCAATTGGAATTAAGGGGGTAATTATTTTAAGGAATGTGACTTTTAATTCAACCTTTTCATTCTCCTCTCATCTATTTGAAAGACATGATACTATATTGCAAAAGTGGAAATGCATTTTTTTCATGCTCATTAACAAAATGTCATAAATTGAAACAATAGTTTGTTTGTTCAGTACCCAAGTTGTTTTACCAAGGATTCACAGGACAAATTTTGTTATTAAAACCTGCAGGTGCCATCTGTTCCTTGGGAAAATAAACTGCATCACTCACCTGATATGTCTCTCATCCTTGCCAATTCTCATGATTCAATCACAAGCCTCATGATTTTATAAGAAAGATGGTTACTGTTCATGAGTCACATAAGTTGCCTTCTAAACACAAATTCCCTCCCCACCCAAATGCCTGAAGTGAGGCCCCCTACACTGAAAGCTCTGATTCTTCCTACATCAGGTCTTCTCCTCAAGTCAAGTGCTTGTCTAATCAGTGTCTCACTTCCTGCTCTTCCTCAACCACATGCAGAGTGCTAATTAGGCAAGTGCTTCACCAGAGGGCCTGGCATAGGAAGACCTAGAGAGGAGTCTCTGTACAAGGATTAAATGAGCTTTGTTTTATTGTGAAGAAAGCAGAAATGAGGAATTCAGTAAACAGAACAGACATGAAAAAGTGAAACACAAATGAAAGTGGGGAAAGCAGAAGGAGGCAGCACTCCCTTAGGACATGATTGCTGGGGAAAGTAGCAAAAGTTAATCTGACTAATTCTCAAGATGGATATAAAGGGGGAAATTTACTTTCTTGCCTGCAATTTTTCTTTCTTTGAAGGGGGCACTTGGTGCTCTGAGTCATGACATTCATTACCACTGGGGTTTCCTCCTCATCTTTCAAGACTGGAGGCTTATTTACTGCCTAGGCAATGGTCATTAACTGACTTGGCTACTCAGTAGGAGGAGGAACTTAGATAAACAAGTTTTAGTCTTGAAAAACCCCTGACTCTGTCAAATGGAAATAGTGAAATAAGGATGCTTTGCAACCCTCTCCAAAACACATCTGATTTTCAGCAAGATTTAGTTTTGTGTAAACAAAATTTAAGTGTATTGAACAAAGTATGCAACCTAAAGGACAATCCTCTAGCATTAAAGTCAATTGCACCCTGAATTCCAGCAGGTACTAGGGAGCTCCTGCAAAAATGAATGAAGAAACTGAGGGACTTGAGTACTTGAAAGGTTATGTTAATATATACAGAGGTATTATCTCATACAACTAGGATATCATTAAAAAAAGTTATCTAAGCAGCATTAATTTTAATGTGTTTAGGTTGCTCAGAGATACAATCAGGCTGTTTTTTAAAAAAGCCACACACACACGCGCACACACTGACACACGGGCCGTTTTTAAATGAGCATGACTGCGGGGGTCTGTGTGCCCTGAGCAGGATGACTGTGGATCACCCACCCACGTGGGGTGAGTTCGGAGGGATTGAAATGGGCCAGGGATGCATGCGCGCCCCTGCCCACACACATCTTAGCCGTCCCTTGCACAGAGCAGTCCAGGTGTTTCTTCAATGCTCCGTGAACAGCCACGGATGGGTGGTGTGTGGTTCACAAGAGTGCGTACCCTCCCATGCCACCTTCAGAAAGTCGTCTGGATGCATGTGGGATGGGTGGACCTGTGTGGTTGCGTCTCGTTGAAAAAGCGACACACACACACACAAAATTGGAAATAGGTTTGAGCTACTGCCAAGTATTTGTATTATTTATGGCACAGAGAAGCTGCAGATGGGTGCAAGATTTTTTGTAATGTCAGGAAGATGCAAGATTTTTTTTTATCAAAAGGACCAGAACTAAGAGAGTCTTCAGTCTATCAATCAGCCTAAATTGAACCAATATGGGGTAAAACCTGTTTGCTTTCTTTTTCACCAGGAAGAGTCTCACACTAAAAAATAAATAAAATCTTATTGTCCAGGTATAATTGGGTACACAGTTCTGTTCTTCCCTGCCTATCATTTTTCTGGTGCAAAGGAAGTGGGAAGAGGAGATAGGAAGGACACAGGGTATATTTATAGAAGACTATAAAAACAGGGAGACATACACACATAAATATAAAAATACAAGGATATATTTTTATAGAGACGGGTTGATATGAAAGAGAGTTGAGAAGTGTTGGGCATGGGAGGAAAAGATGTAAAAAATGTAATGGGGTGAGCAGGCATTATTTGATCAAACAACTACAGAGAAGAATGCTTTGATGTTTCTATTGTGCCTTATCCGAAGACTACAGGCTTTGGACCATACCTGATTTTTTTTGTGGGGAGAAAAAACTAGAGAGCTAGGAACGTACTATTCCTTTTGGGAGAGAGAAAGATAATGAGAGAAAGACGATGGGAAATATTGGAAGGAAAAAGTCATAGGTGACTTGTTGGGGGCATGAGCCCCCAGATTTGTAGAACCCCTATAGGACCCTATAGACCCCATGCCCAGTCCCCACTCCTGAGCCCCCCAACTATCAACAATTACCAGTCACCTATGTTCCAATTGCGACATTAATCAATTAAAGCACTGATTGTGGATTAAAGTATAGACTGTACAAACATTTTAAAGTGTCAAATATGATTTTTAAACTAATTTTTTTTAAAAGTCTTATGAAAAGAATTTCAAAAATAAAAATTTCCAATATTTTTTTAAAAAAACATTAAACAAAATAACTGCAGCAAAATAAATCAATGAGTTGTGTTGCATATACCTTTACTGGGGTTCTGTGGTAATCTAGTACTTAATGAGGTTCTGAACATACAATTAGATGAATGTATAACATTATTTTACTTATTCACCTCCCTGTCACTGAATACAATATCAAATATCAGCACTTTTAAACACATAAAGGTCAGTAAATACAAAATTTGATCTATAAACAAAATAGAATTTAGCCACAAGGGTTTACAATTTAACATAAAATCATGTATACGATTGTGTACGTTGTACATTCACACAACTTTAAAAAAAAATAAATTACATTTCATTTTTCTTGCCCCCTAAATACTATATGATTGCAGAAATAAAAGACAGAAAAAGGTTTGTTAGTTTAATCATTGTTGCCACTGGCCCTGATCCAAGGTCCATGCATGGGGACCAAAATCCAGCATCCACCACTGTGATCTTGCCTCTCCCTCTGCCAGGCGGTGGCACAGTTGGGAGGTGGGGGGACTTCGCTGGGGGCATGTTTGGTCCATACATGCCTTGGCTCAGGGCCAATGCCCTCAAAAATCTCATGATATTTATTTATTTAATAGATTTTTATCCCGCCCCCTCCTGCAACGCAGCTCGGGGCGGCTAACAACAATAAAAACACTTAAAATCAATTAAAATACAAATATAAAATAGATCAATAAAACAGGGCAAAAACAATACTAAGTAAATACATAGGTGGGGGATTAAAAATCACACACCCCCCCCCCCCCCCCCAAAGGCCTGGGCAAACAGCCAGGTCTTACAGTTCCGCCGAAATGTCAAAAGGCTTGGGGCCAGGCGAGCTTCCTCCGGAAGGGAGTTCCACAGCCGCGGCCCTACCACCGAGAATGCTCGCTCCATCGTGGCCCCCCGCTTGACACGGGGGACCTCCAGGAGGCCCCCCCCGGCAGACCGCAGGAGCCGTTCTGGGGCGCGAAGGGCGAGGCGGTCCCTAAGGTAAGAGGGGCCAAGGCCGTATAGGGCTTTATAGATCATCACTAGGACCTTGAACTTGGCCCGGCACACTATCGGCAGCCAGTGCAGCGCTCGGAGCACCGGTGTAATGTGCTCCCAGCGACCCGTCCCCGTAAGAAGACGAGCCGCCGCATTCTGCACCAGCTGCAGCCTCCGGGCCAAGAACAAGGGAAGCCCCACGTAGAGCGCGTTGCAGTAGTCGAGCCGCGAGGTGACGAAGGCATGGATGAGGGAGGCCAGGTCCGGGCCAGAGACATACGGACGCAGCCTACGTACCAGGTAGAGCTGGCGAAAGGCAGCCTTGGCGACTGCCTCCACCTGCCGCTCCAGCCGCAGGTCTGCGTCCAATATGACCCCCAGACTCCGGACCTGCTGAGCTACAGGGGGGCAAACCCCCCCAACCAGGGGGGCCACCACCCCCTTCGCCCTCCATGCAGAGCTTTTCTTACACATTCAGCATCCTCAGGATTTATATTGATTTTTTAATTTAAACTTTTATTCCACCCTTCTTTAAAAGGCTCAGGGCGGCTTACAAACATATAAAACATATATAAAAGCATATTACAAATCCATAAAACAAGACAAAAACAATGCCCCAAACTCCCAACCCTCCATGTAACCCCCCACAATGAAATCTGGATTTGAAATCTGGATTTATGAATCCCAGATGCTCCCAGGATTTATGAATCCCAGATTTGAAACACTTTCCTACAGCAAATGATTCCATGCTATAATAAGCAAATAAGAAGTGCCATAATGGATCATATCAATGGTCCATTGAGCCCAGCATTCTGTCTCCGACAGTGGCCAATCTTGGATGCTTGAGAGAAGTACCCAACAGGTCCCAATGGGCAATCCATTCCCTGTTCACTCCCAGCTCCTGACAGTAAGAAACTACATCCTCTAAACCTACTTGGCTAATAGCTGCTCATGGACCTACTCTACAAGAACTTATCCAATACTTTTTAAAACCCAGCTATACTACTGGCCTTGACAACGTCCTCTGGCAACAAACTCCACAAGTGAATTGTGCATTGAGTGAAAATATACTTTATTTTATTTGTTTAAATCTGCTAACAGCTAGTTTCATGGAGTGTCCCCTAGTTCTAGTACTATGCAAGAGGGTAAATAACCATTCCCTACGTACTCATTCCACACTACTCATGATTTTATAAACTTCTGTCATATGTCTTTTCAGTCTTCTCTTCTCCAAGCTGAAGAGTTGTAACCCATTAAGCCTCTCTTCATACGGGAGCCATTCCATACCCTTTAGCATTTTTGTTGCCCTTCTCTCTACCTTTTCTAGTTCTACTATCTCTTTTTTGAGATGGGGGTGACCAGAACTGCACACAATATTCAAGGTGGTAAGCTTTATTTTGGCACTGGCAACTGTCATGTCCAAAGACAAAGAAGACAAAGAAGACAAAACAAGAATAAAAAAACAAAATACAGTATAAATGATAAAACACAGAAGAAATTTTCAAATACACAAAAAAGAAATTTCTTTTCTTAAGAAAAGGAAATTAAAAAAAAATAAAAAATTCAAATTTCCATTAATTTAATTACCCAAGGGGGGATATTATCATATCATACCTTCATTTTCATTTCCCCAGAGATTGCAATACAATAACTCATGGATCATAACTGATAACCACACCTCTGGGATCATGGCCACAATTCCTGTGTCTTTCTTCTCTCCTTTTCCATTAACAAACCAATATAGGCCATTTTTCATGTTATTTTTTGACATCTACTAGAAAGTAGTAATATTATTTTCCTCTCAGCTGGGAGATCCTTTTGAATATTAGTTTCCTTAAATAGTTTATCACGTAGTCTGTCATATTGTGGACAGCGAAAAAGATAATGTACCAAATCCTCAGTTTCAATACCACAGCATCTGCATAGCCTCTCCTGGAAGGGGATCCCCCTATATCTCCCCTCCAAAACTGCAGTAGGCATCATCTGGAGGCGAAGTGCCAAAAAAGCTCTCTTCTGCTGAAAAGGTATATCACCTTTTAAATATTCACACCCTTCCCTCTTTGGTATTAAAAGTCTGTACCATGGAGCAGCTTTTGTATTTAAAGCCAGTGTTCTAGTAGTTTGCCTATCAATATCAATAACTCTAGTTTTAAGCAAATATTTTGCCTGCTTAAAGGGAAAAGACTGCAAGAAAAGAAAAGATAGGCCCAGCCTATCAAAAATATCTTTTGTCCCCTGCCACCATGACCCTTTGCCATTTACTACTTCTAACTTTTCTCTCAGGCAACATCTGGTAAGATCTCCCGGTGGCATAGACTCAATTTTCATAACTGAAACCAACAGATTTTTCTATTAAATATGACTCTATAGATCTGGACCCTATTTCCAGTCTCAATATAGCTGATGGGTTCGTCTGCGAGCGAGGAGCAGGGGCGGAGGGAACCATCCCAGTCTTTCCCAGAACAGGCAGCATTATTGCAAACGTTGCCAATTCCAGAGAGGAGCAAAGGAGTTCTGTGAGACTTCTCATGCAAATTGTTGAGGAAAGAGAAGATCAGTATCTCCACGTTGGCCCGTACCCTGCCTGACTGTCAGTCCATCTGTGTTCCCCACCTGTGGCTGTTTGTCCAGAGCTCCCGTCCGGCGACGAGACCACCTGAGCTGAGTTTGACATCTGAGCGACCTGCGCCTGCGCAAACACCAACGCGGCTCTTTAAAAACATCGCCGAGGCTACAGCAATGCCGTAGGCATGCGCCTGTGCGTCCCGCCTAAGGGCGTGCCCTTTTGTGCGGGCTTAGATGCGGGCGGGGCAGGGGCAGTGGGGCTTGTAAGCCCAGTGTGGGGAGGTGGCTGACTCCATTTCCCTATGGGCAGGAAGGGGGAAAAGGCGGGGATGGAAACCTGAGCGCAAACCCGAGCAAAGCAACAGACCCTGGAAAGTTATTTGCAGGGTCCCAGGACCAGGCCCGAAAAAGTGGACAGATCGGTAAGTTCCCCTCCTTTTGTGGAGGAGCCGGAATCGTGGTTGGAGCAGGTGACACCTGCGCCTACATCTTCACTATTCGTGGACCCTGTCCCTGTTGTACCTGTGGCCTCAGCCGTAGGGCCTTTGTCTCCTGTTGCTAATCCCAGCACGGATTTTCTCTGGGAACATATGGGTCGGCAATGTGAGGTTATGGGGGATTTAGTGACTAAATTATATGCCCAGCTGGAAAATGTCAACATGCAGCTTGAGCTGCAATGGCTCCAGCTGGCGATTATCATGGATAAACTAAAGTTACAGGAGGCAGTAGCACCGCAGCGTAATAAGGTCCCTCCTCCCTCCCTATTTGTCTCAGTAGGAACTCAAACTGTCCAGGATGGGTTAAGTGCCCAGGCGAAAGACTCAGGTGATGATGTGTCTGGAGTCGCAACCGATCAAAAGAAATGTCCCTTGCAATTAGATTTACAGGCTTTAGTTTTTCAAGTCGTCTCCCTGCCCTGTGGACGACTCCCAGCATGATCGACCAAGACTCTTATCTTGAGACATTTATCTGCTATTCTGGGAGTAACATTTCATCCTAGTTCTATTGTTCAATGCCTCTGGTTATCTCCCCATTTGTGTTCATATCGCATGTTGGTTCATTTTTCTGCCCATTCAACTGTAGACAATTTATGGTCTAAAGCTTCTTTATTTGTTGCTAATGGGGTTCATTTAGTCAGAGCTTACAGGAACCCTCAGATCCTCCCTTTGATACCTCCTGTAGCTGTAGGAAATGTAGCCCTGACCCCGGTCTTAGATAATCTCACTATTGCACCAGTATCAAATGATACGTTCATGCCAGGGAGTAAGCAGCTGGCCACTACTCGCTTGGGAATGTTGGAGGTCCCTCAGGGGGCTGCTGGTTCCCAGCAGGTTGTGGTCCAGGGGCAGGGTAAAGTAAAAACTATTCAAGATAGCGGTGATGATGATTGTCAAGCTCAGGTTTATCCACATGGGTTAGGTATCCAGGGTCATTCTAAGGGGGAGGCTCCCCAAATAAGGCCCCGTGATAACTGTAGCCCAGAGGGGGAGAATTTACCACCTCTAGAAGGTTGTGACTCTACTTCAATCAAGAGTCACTTGTTGGAGCTAGTTTTGTGTGAGTCTGAAGTCTCGTTGCAGGCTTCCGTTCTGGCAGATAGCGACGCTCTCCCTGTGGATGTAGAGGCCTCCAGAAGGTCGTGCCCTATGTCAACCCCATGACTATCCCGGCCAGCCTCCCCAAGCCTTCTCACATTATGCTCGTGGAATGTGGTAGGCTGGGCTAGGCACTGTAACGACCCAGACTTTTTACACTATATTTTTATGGTACAAGAAACCTGGGCTGGAGATCCTTTGGATTTGGAGGGTTACATCTTGAATTCTCTACAGGCGACTCACAGGAACAACAAGGGGAGGCCATGTGGGGGATTGGGTTGTTTCATATCCCAAGATCTTCCCCTTCAGATCATTGAAAATATAACACTTTCTCCTCTCTTGCAAGGGATTGTGGTGAGGTTCATCTCAATGATTCTTATTATTATAACTTTATATATTCCTCCTTGCAACGCTGGCTCTTTTTGATCTGCTATGTGGGGTGCCTTGGATAGCCAATTAGAGGAACTGTCAGTCAAGTATCCAGAGGGCCAGATCATTCTAATGGGTGATTTCAATGCCCGTCTGGGCTTAGATAACCAGGCCTTAGTCCCATACTGTGACGGGCTGCCTTATGCCCCGGGTAACCTGTTGGGGCCCCGGCAATCCAAGCATAAGGGGATAAACTCATCAGGGATTAGGCTGGCTCAGCTTCTAGCGGCCCGCAAGTTGTATGTGTTGAACGGCTCAGGATTTAGTGACACAGAGGGGGAATATACCTTTGTTGGGCACCAGGGACCTAGTACAGTTGATTATGCACTTGTCTCAGCAGGGGTTCTCCCTCATATCGTGGATTTTGCGTTGGGCCCTCCACTAATAGGGGATCATCTTCCTCTGGAACTTTCCCTTTTTACCCCTCCTGCAGATGTAGAGGAATTATCTAAGGGAAGTAGTATGCCGCATATTTATAGGGATCCCTATGAGACTGTTTGGGTCCCTAGATGGGATGAGGGGCTTTCATCTGCCTTGGAGAATTTTACTTCCCAACCCCAGGTCACTCTCCTTCGAGAGAGGTTGGTCAGCTCAGAAAGTTCCCTGGAGGTCCTGGAGCTGTTTGACCATTTAATGTTGGAGCTCCAGTCTTATATTAGGGGTTTGGGGTGGCCATCGGTTTCTGGAATGACTAGAAATCACCAACCTTGGTTTGACAAAGAATGTAGGCAGGGCAGAACAGAACTCAAAAATATGCACACTGAATATAGGAATTCTCGGGCGTCTATCTTACCACCACACTATGTTGTCATGAGGGCACAATATAGAAATTTGATATATACCAAAAAGAAAGTCTTTTGGGAGGCCCGTTGGGAGTCTCTTTTGCAGGCTGCCAACACTCGAGATACTAGGAGCTTTTGACACCAGGTTAACATCAATATTGGGAGTAGGAAGGGCTGAACAATAGCCTCGCAGCTTCAAGCTCCTGTATGGATGGCCCACTTTAAGGAACTATATAATCCACAGGGTAGTGAGGTAGATAGTAATGGGGGCTCCCCAAGGGATGTTCCCTCTGGGATTGGAGCAGTTGCCTGCCTGGCCGCCTGTCCAGGCAGAAGAGATTGGATTACTGATTTATTCCATCCAGGCCAATCGGGCCCTGGCATGGACCTGATAAGAGCTGAATTCCTTAAAATGCACAAAACTTGGTGGTTGCCCATCCTGGCTTGTTTGTTTACAGCCATTAACAACACTGGCCAGGTCCCTGGGACCTGGGCCACAGCTCTAGTGGTTCCTATTTACAAGAAGGGCCTTAGATCAGACCCAGCAAATTAAAGGCCAATTTATTATTATTATTATTATTATTATTATTAAACATTTATAAAGCGCCAGTAACAACCTGGCGCTGTACAGAACATACAATCAGCTGCGGTCCCTACCTGTGGCTTACAATCTAAAAGACAAGGAGGGGGAGACAAGGAGAGGGGACAGCGGGAGAGACATGGGAGAAGACAAACAAACATTCAGGCGGATGCGAAGTCTCAGGTGCATTTACTTGGCTTGGTTACAAGGTGGTCGGTAGCAGCAGTCAGCAGAGGAGGGCTGACAGTAAGAGCAAGGGGAAAGACTAGAGGGCATTGGGAAAGGCAGCATGGAAAAGGTGGGTCTTGAGGAGGGATTTGAAGGAGCGGAGGGAGGAGGCAAGGCGGATGTCGGCAGGGAGGGAGTTCCAGGCATGCGGGGCAGCGAGGGAGAAGGGACGAAGGCGGTTGGGCAAGCAGGAGAAGCGAGGGAGAGCGAGGGAGGGGACAGCGGAAGAGCGGAGAGCGCGCGCAGGAGCGCGTAGGGCGATTAGGTCCGAGAGGTAAGGGGGAGCTTGGTCATGGAGCGATTTGAACGTGAAAACCAGGAGTTTGAACAGGATACGTTCCGGAAGGGGGAGCCAGTGAAGGGAGAGGAGGAGAGGCAAAACATGGTCGAAGCGACAGGCAGAGTGAATGATCTTGGCGGCAGAGTTTTGGATTGCCACAAGGGGGGACAGGTGGGAGCGAGGAAGGCCAGCAAGGAGGAGGTTGCAGTAGTCGAGGCGAGAGATAACAATTAGTCTCCTATCGGTAATATCCAAGGTTTATGCAAAATACCTTTTAGGGAGACTGACTGCCTGGATGGTCCAGGACAAGATCATCTCGCCTGAACAAGCGGGATTTCAACGAGGCCGTTTGACTACCGAGCATTGCTTTACTCTCCAATATCTTGCCGCCAAGTATAGGGCCCAAAACGGGGCCTTGTATGTAGCCTTCTTGGACCTAAGGGCAGCTTTCGATTCTGTCGATCGGAACGCCCTTTGGGAGAAGTTGCAGAAGTCGTCTATTGACAAGCGTCTTCTGGCTTTGCTCCGCTCTCTACATGTAAACTCGGCCATGGTAGTTAAAATGGATAGGCAAGGACAAATTACCCCTCCAATTTCCACCTCAAAGGGGGTCCGTCAGGGATGCGTATTGGCCCCGGCACTTTTCAATTATTTTACTGATGCTATTATTCCTGTTATGGCGCAATCTCACTTTTTTCCACCCAAGCTAGCTGCTCGTGCAGTCGGCTGTCTCTGCTACGCAGACGACGTAGCTTTGCTATCGCAAACACGGGTAGGGCTTTTGCGACAACTACAGGCTTTTGTGGTTTTTTGTCAGTCTAACCAATTGATCATTAACCATGCAAAATCAAAGATAATGTTTTTTTTCTCTTCCAGGAAAATCCAGGGTTGGATGGTTGAGGGTATCCCGGTACAGCAGGTCCAGGCCTTTAGATACTTGGGAATTCTTTTTCATAAATCAAGGTTCCTGGCAGGAGCATGTTAACAGTGCTCTACGATTGGCCCAAGCCTCTGCTTTATCAATAAATAGACTTTTTGCTAAGCAGGGCAGGATGGCTGTTCTCCCAGCGCTCCGGGTTCATACCAGTAAAGTAAGGGCCCAACTTCTATATGGGGCTGAGTTATGGGCTCCCACTCACTCTAGTCTGGTGGATAGAGTACAATCCAGGTTCCAGGGAGCCCCGCGAGGCACTCCTATGGTGGCTATTCGGGCTGAACTGGGCCAGAAACCATGGTCCGAGACAGCCAAGGAAGCTGCCTTTAAACTGTGGCTCAAAATGCAATCAGGGCAGGGTTCACTTTTGTTGAGTGCCATGTCAGAGGACCCTTTTTTGGATCCTTGGTCCCAGAAGGTGGAAATCCAACTTAGCAAGATGGGCATATCCCCTGAATATCTCATGCATAAGTCGCTGAGTGCCCATAGGAAGGAGGTGCTTTTTAGGCTAGGGGACATAGGCCAACAACTAGAGCTAGGTAAAATAAGGTTAACATCGCACATAAGAGATTACCTGACCTATGTCCCAGACATGGGGCAGGTCGCCTTTCATCTGACAGTCCCAATTTCCAGTAGAGTCAAACAGTTGCTCTCTAGCGCTTGTGCTAATGCTTTTCCGTCCCGGATCCTCGAGGGTAGGATCCAGGGTATACCATACATAGACAGACTCTGTCCCTTTGATAACTTAACTATAGAGACAGTGGAGCATATAGTCTTGCACTGTCATTTGTATGATGGTCCATGCCACGAGTTTTTAGAATTTACCATCGGGAAGTTCCCGGGTAGAGCAGATCATGTATTACTAGCAGTACTCCTTGATAGCACTGATTCAGCAACCATTCAAAATGTAGCCTCCTTTCTGTTGAGGGCGGTTCATCTCCGAAGCCAGTTTTTAAAATTTAGTCCATTAACTGTATACAAGTAATTTGGGTATTAGTAGTGTTGCCACTGCTGGTTCTTGGGTATCAGTAATGGTTGGTATGATAGTATGATTGCTTTTGTAATCGCTGTGTATTGTATATTGTTTATTTTATTGTATTCACTGTAATTTGCAATGGTCCTCGACCACACAATAAAATGCATTTGATTTGATTTGATATAGCTGATGGGGATGATACAAGAATTTGTAATAATCTCTTCAAAAAATTATTCAAAATCGGTTCTAGCACTTTTTTGGCACTGGGCAGATGTCCCCAGAGCAAGGCTCCATATCTCAATTTTGCAATTATCTTAGCATCAAAAACTCTGGTTGCTGGTGCAATTTGTTGGCCCCCTCTAGATTTAAAGAACTTAAGCAAAGCACCTGTTGTACCAGTTGAACATTGTTTTAGAGCAGCTAAATGTGGAGACCATGACCCATTATAAGAAAAAGTAAGACCAAGATAATTAAAAGTCTTAACCTGGTCAATTTTCAGATCATCAACTGTCCATATTTGGACCTTATATTTTTTTTCAAAAACTGTAACTTTTGTCTTGGCATAATTTATCTTTAAATCCTGTCTAGCACATTCTGCTCCAAAATCCTTAAACAACTTTCTAAGACCTAGTCCTGAAGTGGATAAAAGAACGGTATCATCCGCATACATTAGGTTAGAGACCCTCCTCTCATTTACCCTAGGAGCCATATATCTTCCCGCATCCCTGTTTAATAATTAGATCATTCACGTATAGATTAAACAAAAGGGGTGCAAGAAGGCACCCATGATGCACCCCTGTCACACCATCGTTTTATACAGAGGAATAATATTATTTTCAATTTTATTCTCTATTCCTTTCAAAAAAATTCTCAACATTCTTTTTGCTTTTTTGGCCACCAATGCACATTGAGCGGAGGATTTCAATGTATTGTCCAACCTATCCTCAGCCCCACAGTGTGTGTGTGTGCACTGCAGGACTGCAGGTCCCATAATAGGGGTGCACGTGGCTTGTGTCCGTTTATATGCACATGCACCGCATGTGCTCCGTGAACCGGTCCACAGGGCTTGGGATCAGCCACAATGACTTCAAGATCCTTCTCCTGTGTGGTACTGCATTTTGAATACATTGGTCATAAATGGATAAAACCAAAGTTGTTGTTTTTGCTAAGCAGCAGCCCCAGTATGTGTAGAATTTGGGTGTGGACAGGTTGGAGCAGGTGGAGTGTTATCGGTACCTAGGCCTAGTATTTTCTGAGACAGGATTATGGGACCAGCACTTTAAAACTACTAATATGAGGATGCAGCAATCGGTTAATGGAATAGTTAAATTCTGGAAGAAATATGGGAGTCAGCAATTGCTCCCAACTATGAAACTTCTCGAACAAAAACTAATACCCCAGGTTACGTACGGGGCAAAGATCTGGGGCAACCAGATGAAGGTGAATTTAGAAGGTTTCCAGAAGAACCTTATGAGAATAATCTTGGGCATTCCTAAACCTCCTCCAGTACCAATGATGCGTACAGAACTAGGGATTCTTCCAGTCAAAACAAAATAGCAGAAAAGTGTAATTAGATACTGGTTTAAGCTTATGGATATGGCAGATGATAGTCTCCCTAAACTCTGTTGGAGGGAAACAATGAGGAGCAATTCAGAATTTTGCTGGCGAGAAGGTCTGAGTACCTTACTCAGCCAGCTGGGATACAGATATTTACTAATTAATCAGTCGGTGTCACAGTGTGATAGAGTGGGCATCTTACAAAGATTAGCGGATGTAACAGACCAAGAAGAGCTGGCATTGGCAGTCTAACAAAGTAGCCCCAACTGTATCCTAAGCTGAAAGAAAATTGGGGGAGAGAAAGATATTTGACTAGCCTTCAAAACTTTAAGTTTAGAAAGGTATATACGCTCTGTCGCTTTCAACTATGCCCCTCTAAGGTGGTTGAGGGTCGTTACCACCACATCTCATGGGAGTTTCGTAAATGTCCCTGTGGTCTGGATCAAATTGATGACCTCCAGCATATAGTACTGGAATGCTGATATACGGAATTCATATGCAAGAGCTGGTTGGATAAGTTACTTTGGGCCAAAAAGTTGTGGCTGACCAGATATCAGCTTCAGTAAGTAGCAAATATATTTTATTTAATGATGAAATACAGACACAGGGCATTTAGAACTGAGCAAAGTAAGAAAGGATGATACGTAGTGGGGATATCCCTATACGAATATCATACGTCTCCATCAATTGTGCTATCTATTGAAACAATACGATCATGGTATAGGAAATGGTGGTATTTCCCCAGACATCCATATAAGACGTCACCCAGCTTTGAGCATTACTTCCCTGTTGGTTTAATGGCTAATGGTGATCTTTATTAGTACTACTCCCATTCCTTTTCACAGACGTTGCTGTCCCTCTGCACCTGAGTATTTGTTTTATGACTGCCCATATCTGATTATTTTGTTAATACGATAAATGTTGCTATTTGGTTGTTGACTGTTCAATTGTTTCAAGATATTAATAGGATTATTATGGGCATTTTAATATGATAGGCAATACATCTTAGTCCGAGTTTGTAATATATATTTTTTGCTCTTATGCTCTAAGGAATATTTTTGTACCTTTGTACTGTTGTCTAGATGCAAATTTTGTATCCTAAGAAAATTGTAAAATTTGTATGGGGTTCTTGGTTTTAATTGTATTATTTGCTCACTCTACTCAATGCTTTAAGTGTTGATTATAATTGTTTTAGGTTTTAAATCTGTGGTGATGACCACTGGCCAAGCCAAAATAAACTACTACTATTACTACTACTACTACTACTACTACTGTGTGGTAACCTGTAATTTAGAACCTAGCACTGTGTATAGATAGTTTGGATTTGTTATCCCTATCTGCATCATTTTGCACTTGTCAACATTAAATGTCGTCTGCCATTTAGATGCTCAGTCTCCTAGTCTTGCAAGATCCTCTTGCAATTCTTCACAATCTGCTTGGGTTTTAACTACATTGAATAACTTTGTGTCATTTGCAAATTTGATCCCCTCACTTTTCCAGATAATTATTAAATATATTAAACACCAGTCCCAGTACAGATCCCCAGGGCACTCCACTATTTAATTCTCCCCATTGCAAAGAATTACCATTTAGTCCTACTCTTTGCTTCCTATACTGTAATGAGTTACCAATCCACAACAGGACACTGCCTCCTATTCCATGACAATTTAATTTCCTCAAGCGTCTCTCATGAGGAACTTTATCCAAATGCCTTCTGAAGATCCAGAAGATCCACTATATCGACCAGCTCACTCTTATCCACATTTATTTACACCCTCAAAAATACCAAGCGTAGTTAGGCATGACTTCACTTTTCTAAATCCATGTTAACTCTTCCCCATTATGCTGTGTTTATCAATATGCCTAGTAATTCTGTTCTTAACAACCACATACACCAGATTGCCCAGCACCAACATCAGGCTCACCTATCTGTAGTTTTCTGGATTGCCTCTGGAAACCCTTTTAAAATATTGGTGTTACATTCACTACCCTCCAGTCCTCAGATACAGTAGCAGATTTTAGTGACAGTTTACAATAGTAGGTCTGCAATTTCCTTCAGAACACTGGGGTGAATACCATCTGGTCCTGGTGATCTGTTACTATTTAGTTTGTCAGTTTGCTCCAAACTCTGAAGGTGGCTGCTTGTGGTGGCTGCTGAAGACAGATGCCAAAGGCTATCTGCCGTTTGGCAGCCGTTTGGCAGTGAGAGGTTGGCATTGGGTCTTCCTTTTTTGTCTCTAATGGTATTTGGAAGGGTGTGGGATATTGTTTTTAATTGGTTTTAAATGTTCTTGGGTGGTGGGGTTTGAGGGGGGAATAGAAAATCAGGGGGGAAAGGCAGTGTCCTGGCCCCCCCGTGAGGGGGGAAGTGAGTGAGAGGAGGGGGGTTCAGGCACAGGGGGCTTGGTGGGGTGGGAGGAGGGGGTATCCTCCTCCATCCTGGTGGATGAGCCACTGAGGAGGTGGGAGAAGGGTGGAGAGTGGAGTCTTGACAGTCTGGGGATTGGATGCCATGGGGGGGAGGCAGTTCTGCGGCAACAGTTGTTTTGGTCAGGGTGAATTATCATCCCAGGAGGGGGCGCTGTCATCGCGAGAAGAGGGAGAGACACTTTTTGCCAGTCTTCCTCATAGCCCCCCAGTCAGGTGAGGAGGGGGTCAAGGTTCTGGGGTCCTCTGGTCTGAGATTGGTGCTGTTGAACACGAGGTAAGTGGTGAATAAAACACCTAAAATTCAGGAGTCTATCCTGGATTGGAATACTGACCTCGTGTGCATAACAGAGACCTGGCTGGACGATGAGTCACGGCTGGTTTTGGCTGACCTCATTCCGGCCAGGTACTCTGTGCAGCACCAGCCTAGGCTGGAGGGATAGGGTAGCCATTGTTTTCAGGGACACATTGCCAGTCAGGAGGTTTTCAGTGTAACCCTTGCCAGGTATTGAGGGCCTCCATCTTGTGTTTGATTTGGCTGGCGACAGATTAGGGTTGCTGCTAATATACTGTGAACCTTCCTGTACAGCTGCATTTCTGACCGCTCTTGCTGAGTTGGTGTCGGATGTCGTCTTGAGGTCCCCAGAACTTTTGTTTGGGGGGACTTCAATATCCATGCTGAGAACAGTCTTTATGAGGTGAAGCAGGAGTTCATGGCCTCCATGGCAACCATGGGTCTGTCCAAGGTTGTTTTTGGCCCAACACATGACAGGTGGCACACTCAGGACTTGGTATTTTGTAGGGATGGGCGAACACAGTTCAGATGTTCGGAGTTCAGACCGAAGTCGGTCTGTTCGGACGTCCGAACTGAATGTCTGAACTGAACTCTTGAATGACTGAAGTTTGGTCGTGTTTGGATGAGTTCGGATGAGTTCGGGGGCAGGAAAAACGTCTTTCCAGGGCCAAAATTTAGGTTTCGTTTTCTATTTCGTTTTTGCTATTTTTGAATGTTCGGGCAAAGTTCGGCCAAACCAAACTCGGCTGAACCGAACCATCGAACCCGACCTCAGGTTTTGAACCAAAAGACCAAACATCCGAACTGCGTTCTGTTCGCCCATCCCTAGTATTTTGCACTGGCCTTGAGGCCGGTGTGTGTCCGTGTCCAACAATTGGGGGGGGGGGGGTAGATATAACACCATTGTCATGGATGGACTATTACCTCCTGAAGGCATGTGTCCCAGCGCACTTGGGCCCCCGGCAGGGTGCAGGACCTATTAGATTGGTCCGCCCCCAGAGCCTTATGGAACCAGTGGGGTTCCGGAAAGTCCTCAGGGGTTCATCCTTGGACCTTGACAGCTGCACAATCAATGACCTCATGGCCTTATGAACACTCTTCTGGCTGAGGCCATCGATATGGTGGCTCCCAGGTGTCAGCTCCCAGCGCAAGGGCAGTGCATGTCTCCGTAGTTTACGGAGGACTTCAGGTGGCTGAAGCGTGAGGGTAGGTGGCTAGAGCAACAGTGGTGTAGGACTCGAACTGAGGATGACCGATTGTGGCACAGAGCCCATTTGAAAGCCTATACTATGGCTGTGCGGGTTGTAAAGAAAAGGTTCTTTGCAGCCATCATAGCATCTATGAAATCACATCCAGCTGAGCTGTTCTGGGTGGTGAGAGGCTTGGTCAGTTCAGTCTATCACCACCTGGAACTGGAGTCTTCCAGTGCCCACTGTGACATGTTTGTGGATCATTTTGCGGATAAAATTGCTTGCATTCAACACAACTTCGGTGTTGCCTGTTTAGAGATTGTGGCAGAGTCAGAGGTTACGAGGGACCCTCTGATCTGTTGTTATGGGATCAGTTTCAATTGATGACACCCGCTGATGTGGGGGATGTGCTGGGGGCAGTTAGAGCCACAACTTGTGAATTAGAGCCATGCCCATCCCAACTGGTGAAATGCAGCCAGGAGACTTTGGGGCCATTACTGGATGGGGTAATCAGTGCCTCCCTACAGGAGCGTAGAGTGCCAGATGCCCTAAAGGAGACTTTGGCTCGGCCTCTACTGAAGAAACCATCACTTGACATTGATTCTCTCGTCAGCTATCGACCTGTCTCTAACCTCCCCTTTTTAGGAAAGGTTATTGAGCAGGCAGTGGCTGAGCAGCTCCAGGCGCACCTGGGTACTAACGGTTTTCTAGACCCATTGCAGTCTGGCTTTCGTCCATGGTATAACACTGAGACTGTGCTTGTGGCATTGGTTGACGACCTCCGCCTAGAACTGGATACGGGTAATTCAACTTAATTGATTCTATTAGATCTGTCTGTGGTATTTTCTACTGTTGATTACGAGGTGCTAGTGACTCGCCTGTGGGATCTAGCTGGGGTGGAGAGAACTGTGCTTCAATGGTTCTGTTCTTTCCTGGCTGGGAGATCTCAGTGGGTGGTGCTGGGGGACTGTTCGTTGTCTCACCAGGGCCTCCATATGGATGGAAGGAGGCCTTCTATCCTAGACTCGATCTGCACTGAAAACCTCTGAATAACCAAACCAACCCTAAAAATAACAGTTACCTCCCCCCACCCCCAACCTTCTAGCCTTGGGTGGTGCTGGACGGAGTATCCAGCCGGAACGAGGTCAGTCAAATAGGTTCTGACAACTCATCCAGCCAGGCCTCTGTCACACACACGAGATTAGCAGCCTACTCCAAGAAGGAATCATGGATGATGAAGGATTTATTGGTCACCAACCTCTCATTAAGCAACACCAGCAGCAGGCCAGGGTTACCTGAGCCCAGGGGGGCCGATCGAGGAATCGGCACTAATCGCTGATCCCTTTGCTTGCAATGGTATTCTCCTCCTCATCTTGGGCTATACTTCCCCTCCCCATGACGACCCTAATTGCTGCTGCTGCCCTCCCGGCGGGCCTCTACCAGTCCGGCTCCCACTCCCCAACTGGCTGTCCATCAGGGTAGCAGGGGAGAAACTCTCCCCTCAATCATCCCCCTCCGTATCCCCTCTCCCACTAACCCATTTCCCCCCTCTCACCGGGGGACATAACCAACCCTCACCTCTCCCAATCACATCTCCACTCATTCCTTCAAAGCAATCCCCATCCTCCCATCTCACAAGGGGATAAACACCCAGAGAGGGCACCCTGTTGCTCTCACTGGTTCGAGAATAAAACTCCTTCCCCTATGCTCTCAGTGTGTGTGTGTGGGGGGGGAGACGACAACCCTCCTTTCACAGCCCCAGTCCTCCATCATGAAACAAAACCCTAAACAAATAAAACCCCACCCCAAAACAAATAAAACCAGTCCCTCCCTAATAACCAGCCCTTAACCAGCACAGACCAACAAAAACCCCTGCACAAATCTAAAAACCCCAATAATCTCTCCCCAGCTCCCTAGAGCCCCACTAAGAGCCCTTTGGCATGGCCCTCAGGCGTGCGGCTTGCGGTGCACGCCTGTGGCGCTGCTGAAGCACATACCACCTAATTGCCTCCCCAGCTCCTCCCCACACCGGGAGGGAATCCCCAGACCTGCCCCCTCCTCTCATCAGCAGAGGGGGGAGGGTGATACCAAAACAGGGGTCTCCCCTCCCTGGAGGTAACAACTGGAGGCAGATGGAGAGAGGAAATGCGGCAGATGGAGAGTCCAGCTAGACGACAGGTGGAACAGTTCAGCTAGGCAGCAAGTGGGGAACAAACAGGGGTACAAGGTGTGCAAGGTGTGTGTGGCAAATGTTGCCTACATGTTGCACAACTGTCATGCACCACACCCACAGTCTGCAGAAGGCTGTGCACACGCTGTACCCATGGTGCACAACAGTTGTGCAGCACCTGCACAACATTTGTCCATGCACATAGCGCATGTACACTGGTTCAGCGCCTTTCTGTTTATGGATTATTATTAGGTTCCCAATTCATGAAGAACAGAACAATTTTGTCACTCAGTCTGACAAATGAAACCTTTCAAAACCTGTATTTGTTTTCCAAAGGCTTGCAAATCATCTTTCCATCCTATTTAAAATGGAGGCTGCAAGTTTAAGACTTCATAGAGTCACTTTGGTCCTGGGGCTTTCACAACTGTACTATGCATTACTTACCTCAGAGGAAAGCAACAACATCAGTAATTAGCTGTTAGCTAAACATAAACATGAATAGAAAATTTCTGATGTTTTCGTGCAGTTCTCAAAATATTTTTGTCTTCACCTTTCAGTTCCAGTTCTGTTGGCCCTCTCCTCAGAATATAGGGGTATTCTTATTAGCTTCACACATAGGCCCTTTTCAAATGAGCCGACGGGGGGGGGGAATGGGCGGAGGTCAAAGTGGGTGTGTGGTATGTGGACGGCCCTTTACACTGATGCCCACCCACCTCCATGCATGAGGCACCTCCGTTTTCTCCAATGCCTCCGTGCTGGGGGATTGGTGGTCACATGGACGTTCCCCCTCCTCCCACCCAATCACCCACGTGGGCAAGGAGGGGTGTCGCATGTGAAAAGAGCCTTAAAAACTAATAGAGTAAGGCAGTTTATCTTAAAAGGGGAGTCTACATTTTCTGTGCATATGTTTTGATTTAAAAGGTAACTGCCTTTTAAACATCATGTGGATGCTAAGAGAGATGTGCAAATAGATGCAGTTATGAACTTTTATTGAATCCATAACAACAGGAATCCAAAACCCTACATGCTAACAATAAGGGTTACGGGCATCTATTAGCTTCCTTTCTGTCTATTCATCCACCTATCCAAGAATGCTTTGGTACTCAAGAAGCTAGATGCCCTATAAAATGATTATATTTGGGATAACTCCCTAATACGAAAAATGTTCCATTGCCAATCCTGCCCCCCAGTGTTCCTTTCCTTTAATGCTAGATTTATCTGGATCCATCGCCTCACAAAGAACATGAGGCAAAGCTTCTCAGCCACAGTACTGAAAATGATTTGCAGGAGCTTGCTTTGCCATGGCAACAAAAGGAATTTAGAAAAGAAGCCAAATATAGAAGACTGAGTAAGGTTTGCTGACTAACGTCACTAGATTTTATTTTTGTACTCAAAGCCAGGGGCGTCTATTGTAAAAAGTTGAGAAGGTCTAAATTCGATGCTTTGTATAATGACTCAAGGGAGATTACAGATAAACAAATCCCATTCAAGATGATGAACAATTCCTGAGACTGTGTGGAAACTAGACACATGTGAAATCATGAAAAGAGTGAGTTGTGTTTGTTGCTGCTGCTTTCTTGGGTATGAAATATGCACATAGCTAGTTATACTAATTTGTGTTATCTTGCCCTTCTTAGCTGTTTGTTCCTAGTGTGATTGTTGTTGCTTCTTGGGTATGAACTGTGCACACAGCTAGTTATACTAAAATATATATACATACATTTGTGTTACCTTGCCCTTCTTAGTTGTTTGTTTAATCCATCAGTTTTTATTTTCTAGATACAAACACTTTTACTATGTACAGTGTTTAGCGCAATTGAGACATGACATGGTTGAGGTAGTGGCAAATACCTTAGTGACTTGGAATAGATACAATGGCCCCACTCCGATGCTCTACGAATCCCATGCGGAGCCACGCAGGCATCTCATGCATGTTGCCGGCACATTCATCCGCATGCAAACCACGAGCATGCGCACACACACATATTGCACATGGGGATCCGCAGAGCATGGAATTGCAGCCAAACTTGCTTTTAGTTAATCAGGAAGCACACACTTAAACTCTTTTAATTTTCTGTGTTGGTGAGGGACAACCATACTTCCTTTCTTTAAATCATCTTTTTATATTTAATTCTCTTGTCGACAAGTTCCAATAAATCACTTTTGTAGCTCTTCACTGAATTATTTCCAAATTTGTGACTTCTTATGCTACTAAAATGAACACAGGGACTCTCAAGCTGGCTTTATGAAAATGACATACAAGAAAGCATCATAAGCACTATAAAAAGCATGGTGTCGCTAAGTGCAACTGTATGGTTTTTTTATAATGTTGCATGAAAACAGCATTCAGTATAGCACACTGGAACCATCAGCTAGAATGGCAGGAGAAAGCAGGAAAACAGCATGACTTCTAATTTGTACAGCAGTTCCGTCCACCCAGGCTGAGATCCTTTGAAAAGACCCCCTGCCAGTAAAATGTTCACTAAAGTTTTGAAAAATAATATTCAGTGTTCACGATGAATACTCAGAAAACTGAACCATGTCAGTTTCTACTGAAGCAGCTTCTATGTGCATCATTATCACCCACACAAACTTCTTGACAGATTAATGAATGATAATTCTTGTTTGTGGAAAACTGATTCTGTAGGGTGATTTTCACAAGTATAACTATCACCAGTGACTATAGTATACCCTTGCAGTGACAGATTTTAGAATTGAAGCCCTTTGTTAATTTTATTTATTTATTTAATGCATTTATACCCCACTGCAAGCAGTTTGGGGCGGCTAACAAATTTCAAAAAAAGTAAAACAACCTTAAAAACATTTAAAAGGCCTGGGCAAACAGTCAGGTTTTACAAACTCGCTGGAATGTTAAACGACTCGGTGCCAGGCGAGATTCCTCCGGGAGGGAATTCCAAAGGCATGGCTTGGCCACCAAGAATGCCCTCTCCATTGTGGCCCCCCGCTTAACACGGGGGACCTCCAAGAAGGCACCCCTGGCAGACCGAAGGAGTCGCTCTGGGGCCGAGACTGTAAAGGGCCTTATAAATCAACACCAATACCTTGAACCTGGCTTGGCATGCTATTGGCAGCCAGTGCAGAGCCCGGAGCACAGATGTTATGTGGTCCCGGTGACCCGGCCCCAAAAGGAGGCAGGCCGCCGCATTCTGCACTAGCTGCAGCCTCCGAACCAGGAACAAGGGTAGCCCCACGTAGAGTGCATTGCAGTAGTCCAGCTTTCAGTGAAAGCTTCATAATAGCAATGGACAATCCAAATCACAGTCAGTGATAATCAAAATGCTGAGAAGGCTTCAAAGTCTCTATAGCCATGGGTATGCTATAATTAAGGCTGTTATAGCAAGATGCACTGTATTTGAATTAATAAGATAAGGCTGAGAACTGGAAATATTTTAATTTTGAAATAAATAATTCTCATTAATAAGTCTAATCCACACCAAAATCTAAATGGAGACTTTGTAACATGATTAGAATTTTCTCTATGCCATGACACATTTTATCCTAGCCTAGAGCATCACTGGAATAGCATAAGAGCAGAACCAAAAATATTAAACAACTTAAAAGAAATTATTCCAGAATATTTTTCAAATGTAACTTTCAAAACCCCTATTTATATTAAACAGAAAATATTGCATATGAACAGTTCATCATACAGCATGCTCCAGTATAATTCTTTCTGTCCAACATTGACTCAGAGTGTGTTTATAAATGAGCAAGGCCAGGAAGGGGGTCTGTGGCTGCTGAGTGGCACAGCTGCAGAGCAGTCACTTAGGTGGAGTCACTGCATGAGGAGGGGTTCTAATAGGTGACTCCCAGCATGGTTACCGTGGCAGCTGTCTTGCACTCCCCCTGTGGCGAAACACCAGTAGGGGGCTCTATACAGCTGAGCCACCCACCTCACTGTGTTTCTCCAACTCTCTGACCAGGGGTTCCCACAGCTGGCAACCCCTCCGAAAACCCTTGATATTCCGCTGCCACCACCCGAGTGTATCCCCAGGGGGCATTCACACCACTCAGGAAATGTGAACCCCCAAAAGTCTTACAGCTTCCCAAAAGCACTCCCCTTTCCTGGCACTCTGTTCCTGGGATTTCCTCCTCTGCGTGGAGGTAGATTCCCAGAGTCACCCACAGGGGCTTCCCTTTGTTCCAAAGCTGTTGGCTTCTAGCCCAATAGGTAGACTTCCCCCTCTTTAGTAGCTTGGCCTAGGGAGACGTATAATGTCCAATAACGCACACACACACACACAGTACAGTAAAAAGAAAACTGAGACTTTACTAGTACATATAAAAAGGAATAAAAGCAAAGTTTACACTGAGAACCAGAGGTGGTAATCCTTGAGCAATTAGAGTCAGTCCTGTGGACATAGTAGTCCATTTGCAAAGCGTCTTCTTATAACTGCAGCTGAGGTAGCAAGCAAGGTACTCACACAGGTTCTGATCAGGTCTCCATAGGTGATGGTTTTCCTATGGGGTCCAAGTTCTTTTGGCAAAGGCCAGAGTTACAAAGTCACTGCCAAGCCATGCAGGTCATGTGTGCCTCCAGGCAGGGAGGTCACTAGTCTAGCAGCGTCTGCTAGAGATCTCCGTGAGTAAGTCCAGAGAGAGAGCGAGAGAGAGCAAAATGGAGAGGGTCTGAGGTTTTTAATGCCCCCTTCCCTGTGATTTGTCCAAGTAAACCCACCTGGCCTAGGTGCAAGTTCCAGCTGACCATTCCAAGCCAATCAGAGTCCTGTTTCCTGCTGGCTGAAGAAGATCTCAGAGGAATTCCTGGAATGTGGGGTCCTTAACATCTTGGACATGTGCTCCTTTAGAGGCCTACCAGAGATTACATCCTGCCTCGCAGTTTCAGACAGGCGTCCATGCCAGTGCCAGTGGCATTTTGCCACACCCCTACCACGGACCTTCGGGGAGGGGGATGCGTGCTAGGCTGGCCTTTGAAATTGACATGTCCAGTATAAGCGCTGGGGAACCTGGTCAACCCCAGCACTCACAGCAAGTTTCTGTGACTTGTAAAGGCTGTGTCCACCGCCCACAGTGCCTACGAGCAGGGGACCTCTCTGCTAACGTGGGTGGTCGCCCCAGTTCATACAGGTAGGGGGATGCGTGGGCATGTGTTGCCATGCACTTTTTGGCTTGCCCCACATGGCTTACTCTGGATTTCTCAGTAGTGCTCTGTGAGTGAGAATGAGTGAGCGCTGATTGGCTCATCAGAGTGCGCATCCCACTGCACCACCTTCAGATGGGCAGTCAGCTGAGTGTCTCCTGGGTGATAGCATCTCATTTAAAAACATCCAGAGAATGTTTAATTCTCTTACAGAGACAGTTTTTGAACTAATAATTGCTCAATAACCAATGCAGTAGATAAAGGAAGTGCTTAATTATTTAGATATCTCTTTACATGAAAGGACAGTAGTTTCTAACACTGTAGTTCTGAATCTTGCACTACTATTCATCTGGAAAATATATATTGACTATAGAAGGCTGACCCAAATCTTTTAAGAAGAAGCTGCAAGTGCATTAAAAAAAACACATAGATGGAAAACAGGAACAGGATTCTTGTTTCTTATTCTTTGCTATGAAGACACAAAGAAAGACAGACTGATTAGCTAAACCTTTACCCAGATTAATGCCACTGCATGGATTTGAAAGGAGCTGTTAGTTTGCAAGAAGAAAATGTTTAATAATTAACTTTTATACTTATAAATGTGTACAAATGGTATATGACATTCCTTTTGGAAGGGCTTGGAACGTAACGCAAAGCTTCCTAGTAAGTTAAGTTACATTACTTAACTGTTTTCTTGGGTTGGGGCCTTAGTGCACTATATTTATCTAAAAGTATATGCCCATACATTTGTTAAGACTACATTACAAAAAGATAGGTACAACTGGAAAACATTTTAATTTTTATTCAGGCCCTTGTAGTCACATTTTACCTTGCATACTTGTACCTGGATCTCTCTACATGTAACAATTCTAATCATTCCTTCTGCCTAACATGGTGAAGCAAGCATTACATTTGGTCACTTCAATCACGGATTTTGCCACTGTATAATCAAGGGATTGCTGTTGGGAATAAATTTGGGGAACTGCTGAAGAGACTTGTGGTGTAACTGATATCGTAGAGCACATTTAAGTTTGGTAAATGATAGGGATGGGACTCTGGGCAAAATTTTTGTTTCGGTCAATTTTGGTTTCGGTTCTCATGTATTTCGGTTCTTTTTTGGTTTCAGTACTATTGGATCTTTGGCACTGATTTTTGTACTGGATTTTTAACATTGTGTTTTTTCAATGGGGAACAAACCACAATGTTAAAAATATGGTACAAAAATCAATGCAAAAGATCCGATTGTACCGAAACCGAAAAAGAACCAAAATTTAAGATTAATCCGAAATGGCCATTTTTGGGTACTTTCAGTTTTATCCGAAACTGAAAATTCCCATGCCTAGTAAATGTCAGCACCCTGTCATGAGACACTGTTCAGGCAGTCCACCAGGGGGGTATTCTACATCCTCTGCAGATGGAATGCCTGCCCAAACCCCTGAGTTGCTTGCACGCTGTAACTGCTCATCAAGTTTACTTCTGAGCTTGGGTTTCTTGGGCTTGTGAGTGGTGTCTGTCCCAAGAATGCTTGTTCCAGTCACACACAGGCAGAAAAAGAATTGGCACAAATCTAATTTCCTATTCTTTTAGTTGTTTCCCTACAAGGCCAATGTGTCAACCATCTTCCTAAACCTGGTAGAGAATTAAAGCTCCACATTTATTATCCAGATGTATCTAACTGAGCTTTAACTTCATAAGATGCCAATTTTAAATAGCTTTTACTTCAAATTTCTTTGAATAGCCCATATAGGATACTTCTTGCCTATTTTGTGTCATAGCTGCTCAGGAAGAAACTGCTGATTGGGAGAGAGGCATACTTGCTATAACCAGGACCGTGTTATTTTTGGAGTAGTGCAGAAGTTTAGCAGCTAATTAAATGCAATATTTATTAATTATTATCAGCATTATTATTATCCAGGATGTTGTTCACCTGTGGTAAGTATGGTCCTCTAAGTGTTGGTCTTGATAAATTGATCCAGTGGAAGCACAGAAACAGGATATTTTACACAAGATAAATCAGGTGTAGTCCCCAGGATCAGACCTTGAAAGTATGAGAAGCTCAGCAGCTGGATACCATTGCTTAGACACTTTCAGGGAGTTCCATCGTGAGTGTGAGCTAATAGGCTCAATTCCTCAACCATCAATTCATCTTCCTTCTCAGTCCACCTGATCCCAAACCCTGTGGACTCTGTGCGTGTGGGACTCATGGGGCTCCATTTGCCCACAACAGGGATCTGCGTGACTTGCACGGAAACAGCTCCGGGGAGTTTGGGATCAAACTTACCGTGTTCACTCCATCTAGTCAGGGGCAGCCTAGTAGACTCGGTCACCCAAAGCCAATAGCAATGAAATACCTGTAGAACAGTTCTCTCCCACATTATCTGGTAACACCATTGGTGTTCTAATAAAAGCTCTGCCTTGGACCTGATGGGCGATTTCTAGCAGAGGACAAGAATTATTATCTCCATTTCCAAGAGGAAATACTTATAAAGGGTGAGGAAACGAACTACATTTTATTATTAAGATTTATTATTAATACCATAATGTTATTATAAACAGACATTTCCAGGACCTCAAAAATGCTTGTTTCATTGATTTTAAAGCATAAATTTGACTAGTAATAAAATTACATGGTTTATATAGGTATTCAGTAGTTATTTAAAATTAACGTAGAAAATGGACTGTTTGGTTTAAGAAGCAGGACTAGCAGAAAAGCAGTCTACAGAAAGCAATCTAAAATTTTGAATTTACTGACCTAGTTAGAGATTCAAATTAGCTTGGTAAAGGTCTTTAGAATAGACAATCAATGCATTGATGTTGCTCAAATCATAGTAAACATAAACAGTAATCCTCTCTTGAGCTGCATGTCTGTAAAGATGTCTGGGGGGAGGAATCAGACCACTGGATCCACCAGAAGCATTAGGCAGAAATTGTGTTTTAAAACTATGCTGAAACCCAGGAGTTTATTTTTATAATGTATCTGACATATGAAATGGTTAGTCCGCTTTCAGTAAATGATAATGTCCTGCCAGTACAGATAGAATTATCATATGACACTATACTTTTCTTTCTTGTTCTGTTGGTTGAATAATATAGCAATCAGTATGCAAGGAGGTGTGTGTGGGGGGGTGGAGTACTCTGAATATTGTTCAAAGATAGAATTAGCTTTCATTGGTGTTTGCGCAGTTGAATTTTGCTCTTCATAAAAAGCAGCTGGTGGTATTCTAATTCACTTGAGCAGTTTTAATAACTGTTTCTTCAAATCACAATAATGTAGGCCAGAAATATTTTAGTAAATCTTACACTTCTTTGTAGGCTAGGCACTTGTGTAAAGGATATTGTTCATTCCCCCTCCCACCCCCGCCCAATACTACAATCCCAACCCACTTAGATAGAAAGCTGAACCAAAATCTAAATAGTTTCAAGTGATAAGGCTATTTGGACTAAAAAGCCCAGATCTGGACTCACATCACTCATTACATCTAAAACCTAACAGCTTTTTCAGAAATAAATCCAGCTTGTTAATTAAAATTACTTGAGAGGATTAAACATATTTAATTGTTTAACCTATGTGTCACTCATCTTATGTGAAGAGCAAGTGATAAACAGCACTCTGCTGCCTGGAATTGGCTCAGCCCTAGCCAAAAAAGAAAGCAACTATTTCACCACCGTGAAGCAGTGCACACTGATCTCAAATTTCACCAGTACCTCAGGAGAGAATGAGAAGACACTCGTACTTCTCCTACTCAATTTAACATTTGTAGAAGATGAATAGACACTGCCTGCTCCTGAACAAGCAATCCTCCTAGTGCCTAAGGGTAGGAAGTGATGAGACATCACACCTAGTTCCCCTCAACTTCCCCCATGTCTGGAAAACAAAGAGTGGTGAGAGAAGAGCTATGGGATTAGAAAGCATGAAGGAAAAAAACAACAACACCTTGTGGGATAAGCATGGGTTTGTCAAATGCCCTGTTTGGGACATTTAAACATAACCCATACTCATACAGGATAAGGTCATATAACTGGGATATAGGAGGGAGGCACTAGCTAAAGGTTTAGAAGAAATTCCACATTACCTCTCTCAAGATGGTGACCTCTGTGGCACAGTGGGTATTTTCACACAGATACGGGTGTGCCTAACCCCGGAACAAGCCTGGGGGTGCACCCCTGTGTCTGCCGGCTTGCAGTCATACCCGAGTCTGTTTTAAATGGACCTGGCGGCTGACAGGGCCCATGGTCTGCCCGTGCAGTGCCCCTCCCCAACACCATAGCGGGTGCATCAGCAGCAATGTTATGACATTGCCGGGGCAACCCACGGCCGAGAGCAGGGCTGCAGGAGCTGAGCAGACAGATGGAAGCCTGCCTCTGGCTGGTGCCCTGGGGTTGGGCTGTCCGTTCTGCCGGCAGTGTTCCAGGATGTTCTGGAGCCCCACCGACAGGGCAGCCCTGCAGCAGGGACAGCCTGCCCCACTTCCATACCTGGCAGGCTGCCTTTAAACTGATAGCCTGCCCGGGAGTGACGCGGGGCAGAGGCAGGATAGGTGTCCATGTGAAGACACCCAGTATGATGCAATGAAGTCACACCTGCATAGTGGGGTGGGTGGGTGCTCATTCAGTATGAAAGGAGGAGGCAGCACAAGATGAGAAACACTTATTTCAGTTTGATATTACTGCAGATGATGAAACTTGGAAAGTATAAAATACACCATCTTATCGCAGGCTATGCTTTTGCAAACAAAAACACGTGTGGCTTCCAGCTGTACTGCTAAACCAGAAGGCAAATGCCCATGTTCCTCCTTTCCAAATGTAGTGGCAATAATCATACATATTCACCAAGAAGTTTTTAAAAGCCACAAAACAAATGACGTTAAAAAATACCCAGAGATTGATGATGATTTGAAGACAATTTTGGATTGGTGAAACTTCTCTTTTCATAGCAATTTGTTTAAAATCTATTATTTTAATTACCAAAATGCTTGTATATCTGAATTATATATTATTAGAACTCATTCTTCAGAAATTGACATTTAGCATTTTTTTCTGAATCATGTTGCCACTTTTAGTGACATTTTTAATTTCTGATTTTTGCTGACAGTCAGCTTGGTAATTCACAGGCATTCACAGACAGCTGTCCCTCTTTTTTCCTACTTCCTAGCCTTGATCAAAAGCCCATTGATGATAATGGCAGTCTTTGATCTTGCCATAGACTTCAATAGGTATTCAATCAGAACCTCTCTGAAAACACCCATCAAAAAAGCTGTTGAAGGAGAATTCATGCCTATAGGAGATGGAAATTAATGCCCTCGTAAACGTGCTTTTTCCTACAGTATAGAGGAATGTTTGTACAAGATTAATGTTGGACCAAACCTTTCCCTTTGATGACATGGGTGTCTCCAGACGAGCGTTGTGGGCCCAATCCCCATTTGGAACCATGTTGGGCAATCGACACTGCTTCACAGAGAGGCAAGCACAGGGAGCTGGCCACATGGTTGCAGGGAGGCTGGGCTGGCCATCAGCACACCAGCCAGAGCAGCTAGTACGGCCAGAGAGGGCCGTGGCACAGGCTGCACAAGAACTCATCCATCTCTGCTCTGCCTTCCTCTCCATGCCAGACCTAAAGTCCACCCCTGGCCGTGATATGGTCATGCACGACAGCCGCCAGCGTCCACCACTCATGGCCCTGCTATGGAGTTCACTCTGCATCAGCCAGTAAAGTCCTGTCTACATGGGTTGCCCTGCCCTGGGCAGACTTACCCCATGTGGGGTAAGGCTGCTTCACAACACATTCTCAGAATTTTTTTAAGGATGCATTGCATTGCAGGGATTCGATGTGTTTAGTGCCTGTTCCCTTCAATGACCCCAGGTCAGATGAGGAGGTAGTCGATGTCAGAAGGGCTCCTGGTTGTGTGTTGCTGCTGTTGAATGCCTGGTCGGTTGCAAATAAGAGCTCCTCGGTCCAGGAGTTGATCCTGGACCAGATGGCTGACTTGGTGTGCATTACAGAGACCTGGCTGGACACTGAGTCGGGGCCTATTTTGGCTGATCTTGTCCCAGCTGGATACTCCATGTAGCACCAGCCTCGACCAGAGGGACAGGGGGGCAGTGTAGTCATTGTTTCGCCGTGTGGAGATACCTAGTGCAGGCTCGATTAGGAATAGAGTGCCTCCATCTCGTGATTGATTTGGCCCAAGGAGACAGATTAGGGGTGCTGCTGGTTTATCGTGCACCTTCCTGTATGGCAGCATCCCTGCTTCCCCTGACCAACTTGGTGTCGGAGGAGGTGTTGCGGGGATTTCAACATCCACGTCAACTCCAGTGTCAAGGGAGCAGAGCAAGAGTTCATAGCTGCCATGGGAACCATGGGCCTGTCTCAGGTGATATCTGGTCCAACTCATGAGGGAGGACATACTCTGGACCTGGTGTTTTGCACTGGCACGGAGGTGGGTGGTCTCTTAAGTGGGGGAAGTGTCATCTATCCCCTTGTCATAGACAGACCATTATCTCCTATGGGCCACTCTCCTGGCACATGTCTGCCCCTGACAAGGTGCGGAACCGGTTCGTTTGGTTCGCCCTCGGAGACTTATGGAACCAGAATGGTACCAGAATGCTCTAGGGGATATACCATCTGACCTCAATGGCCGCTCGCTCGATGCCCTCGCCACTCTTTGGAACACCTTGCTATGCAAGGCCATCCATCAGAGCATCTGCTAAATCTCGTCCAGCTGAGCTTTTCTGGGTGGTGAAAGGGATGGTCAGTCCGGCCTCTCTCCACCTGGAACTGGATTCGTCCAATGTTTGCTGTGACATATTTACTGATTATTTTGCAGCTAAAAATCACTCGTATACATCACGTCTTTGACACTGCACTTAATGTAGTGGCTGTACCCGGGGTTATGAACGTCCAACTGGTCCAATTTTGTGGGATCAATTCTAGCAGGTGTCACCTGCCGATGCGGTGGAGATACTGGAGACTATGAGGGCCACAACTTATGAATTGGACCCCAAGCTCCACAACTTGTGGAGCTGGCCACACAGCTCAAGGGGCATCTGGACTGCATCGGTTTCCTTGACCCTTCGCAGTCAGGCTTCCGTCCGAGTCATGGCACTGAGACAGCACTCGTGGCTTTGATTGATGATCTGTGCCAGGAGTTGGATAGAGGCCGATCCACTCTTCTGATTTTATTAGATCTGTCGGCAACTTTTGAAATGGTTGACCATGAGATGCTGGTGACCCACCTGTGGAACCGTTCTTGAATGTTTCCACTCTTTCCTAGCCAGTATAACTCAGCATGTGGTGCTGTAGGTGTCTACATCATCCCCCCGGGACCTCATGTGTGGAGTGTCGCAGGGTTCTATTCTGTCCCTTCTCCTGTTCAACGTATATATGCAACCTCTGGGTGAGATCGTTAGAGGGTTTGAGGTTGGATGTCATCAGTATGCTGATGACACCCAGCTTTACCTCCTGTTTTCATCTGACCCAGGCCCGGACGTCTTGGTGTTTACCCACTGCCTGGCTACGGTGGAGGATTAGATGAGGTTAAGCTGCCTGAGGTTGAATCCCGATCAGATGGAGGTGGGGAAGGGCGAAGGATTGGAGGCCCCCATCACTGATGGGGTGTGTCCCTCCTTGGTCCCCCAGGTCCAGAGCCTGGGAGTGCTCCTCGATGCACAGCTCCATCTGGATCCCTAGGTAGTGGCTGTGGCAAGGAGTGCTTTTTGTAAATTACATCTGGTTTGTCATCTTTGGCTATATATTTTCGGCCCCAAACTGGCCACCGTCATCCATGCATTTCATTTATCACCTTCAGAATAGACTACTGCAACTCGCTCTACGCGGGGTGATGTTCCGGAGACTGCAGCTGGTGCAGAATGCAGCAGTCCATCTCAACAGGGACGGGACATCGGGAGCATATAACACTGGTGCTCTGTTCTCTGCACTGGCTGCTTATAGTCTACCAGGCCCAATTCAAGGTGTTGGTGTAATGGTGTTGACTTTTAAGATTCTATACAGTCTGGGCCCTACTTATCTGCAGGACCGCCTCAACCTCCATGTCCTGGATCGGCCCCTGCGGTCATCTAGGGGTGCCCTCTTGGAGGTTCTCTGGGTCTTCCAGGTGTCGACCTCCGAGAGGGTGTTCTCGGTGACTGCTCCTAAGCTGTGGAACTCCCTCCCACCGGAGATCAGCCTTTCCCCGGATCGCCTCTCTTTTTGTAAATCCTGTAAGACCTGGCTGTTCCACCAGGCTTTTGGTGAGGGAGACGGGTAGTGGGTGGGGGGATGTTTTGTGGGGAGGTTTTTTTGGGGGTGGGGGGGGTTAGTTTGGCCCTGTGATTGTTTATTTTAATTAATTTTAACTATTTCTATTTTATATTGTTTTATCATTTTGTATTTCTACTTGTTGTATGCTCCCCTGAGCTGCCGTGTGGCAGGAGGGGGCAGGTTATAAGTACTGAAATAAATAAATAAATAAATAAATAAATTGCATAGCAAGTATCTGTTTGCCCTGTCCTGGGGCAAACATCTGGCTGCCACCTCCCACACGAGTCACTGCATCGCGTGGCTCATGGGCCCATGGATAGGTAAGGGCTATCCAAGGCATGGTAGGCTTCCCTCCTTTTCTTGTCTGGAGACACCCAAAGTGATATCATCTGCATACTACTGGGAAGTGATTTTCAGTTCATGTGTCATTTCCAACTGGGTGTAGCACAAGGTTGCTCCTGACAACCTCTGGGACCTATTGTCAAATACTCCTTCAATGGATGTTTCTCAGTCTGTATAAGAAGAAGTTGAGAGCTAGCTATTCTGAGTTTACCTGGTAAACACACAACCCTCTAGCCCTGGCCAGAAGTGCGCACTTCATGTAAGCTATGCTTCTACCTAACCCTGACCACAGCTCTCTGGTAGAGACATTTTCCTCCTAGTTCTCACTCCACTTGCTGCAGCTGGCTGGAGTCATTTTCTGTCCTTTGTTCCCCTCAAGGCTTTAATTGGTCGCTGATTACAGAATTGCTCTGGCCCCTCATTGCAATCTAAGGAACTTATGTCAGATGGGGGTACTGCTGTTCTCAGAGGACCGTACCTCGATTGAGATTGTTCCCCTTCATCCGGAACCAGTGCACGTAACTGTCATTTCCATGTCCAAAAGACTGGTCCAGCTAAGAGTAGAAAACGGAATATATGGAATTCTAGTAAGAGATCTAGATTGTGTAAAGTGTTGTTGATTGGTCATGCCTACTAGGAGCTAAATCAGGCCCTTGTCATCCAACATGCCAGACTTAGCAGAGTCATTCTGTGCCACAATGAGATTTAAAACTCTAGGAGCGTTACTCATGAATTACTACAGTATGTGGATATGTTTATACAAGCCATCACACAGGAATACCAAGATTCTTTAAAAATATCTAGCAAGTAGCAAAAATAACCATTAACGATAAAATTAGGAACCAAGACTGAGACAAGATATTCCTCCCATATTTTTAGCATACTAATTAATGCTCTTAAATAATTTTCTTTGAATCTGAAAACCTGTATTTGACTGGGAGAAATACTGATGAAGTACAAGAAAAGACCTGACAGCTCACTGGAGATAGTTCAAGGAAGACCATTATGGTGCACGCAGCTGCGGTTAAAAACAGAACAAAACAAAGCACACTAACAAAAATGGTTAGGAAACACAAGAAAACCAATGTGAGACTATGATAGAAAATATTATAACATTACAGTAGTGACCAGCAAATCCAGACCAACCATTCAGAATTCAAGACATATGAAGTCTGGATCCTGCAGACGCAGCTTATTGCTAGTTACTTCCAACCAGTTGTTTTGTGCTAAGCAGTTCATCAGCAAGTCGGCAATCAGCCGTTTAGTGCCACCAACATCTCATCACGGCTGTCTCTCCCCTGCCAGGCTTTAGCTGACACTGGGTGATTTCAGACGTTATGGGGCCCTTTGGCCCCGTACCGAAATCACCGAAATCATTCCCCTCCGGGATCACCCCGTAACGCCATAGCAGACGTGCCGGGGAGATCCCGGCGGGGAATGTGGGAGGGGGCGGGGCCGCGCGGCGCAACGTGCAGCCGCACGGCCCCGCCCCCTCCACGCACCCCGCCGCCCGCCCTCCAGGGAGATGAGCAGGCGGCGGGGCCACTGCGGCCGCCGCGGCCGGCCGGAAGCGCCATGGCCCGGGATCCCACCGGGGATCCCGGGCCGTGGCAACCGGCCAGACGTGACTTTTTCTTGGTCCCCGCTGGGGATCTTTTTGACCACGCTTCCCGGGACATTCCCCCGGCTAGCCCGGGAAGCGTGGTTCAAATTGACCCCATGTGGGTATTCACCGTGGCGAACATCTGGCGGCCACCAAACAGACGTTTGAGACACGGTGACCACAGGTGGGTATTCACCGTGGTTCACCGTGATCTCGTAACGTCTGAAAATACCCACTGTTGCAGGCAGGTGGCGACGGTTTACCTGCAGCACCACCAGTTCCAGCATCGTTGTAGCGGAGGAGAGAAACTCATAATTCCAGATGGTTTGGGTGTTGCCTGATGCATCCAGTTTATAAATCTATACTTGCTCAGACGTAATATTGTGCACACTTCACCTCAAAGTGAGGTTGGCAGAAATGGAGAGGGCTCAGAGAAGACCATATATCATCTCTAATGCAAAGATCAGGACTGGGGGATCCAGGCAAGCACAGACTGTGTGATCACACAGGACCCATGTATTGGAGGACTCATGAATAAACTTGAAATGACAATGTGAGTGAGAGAGGTGCTAGTGGAAAATATGGGTCCACAGAGGCTCAAACAAGGGGATTCCCAGTCTGTGGAGGGCCACTGAAATTCAGGTGGAGACCCTCCAATACATGTCGCCTATAAGTAAATTAGAAATACCTGCATATTGTAACGTAGGGTATTTTCAGACATTACGCTGGGCCGATTCACCACAGCGAATCCCCGGTGGGGGTGAATGAAATAACCACCTCCCGTGGTCAAAAAATGGCCCAAATAGACGTGCCGGCTGATCCCAGCAGGGAATCGGGGAGGGGCTGCACGGCGCGGCGCAACGTGCGGCCGCACGGCCCCGCCCCCCACGCTCCCCCGCCGCCCGCCCTCTGGGGAGACAGGTGGGTGGCGTGGCCAATGTGGTCACAGCACCCAGCCGCTTTGACCACGGCCCGGAATCCCACCAGGGATTCCGGGCCGTGATCGCCGGCCAGACGTTACTTTTTATTGCTTCCCGCCGGGAATCACTTTGACCACACTTTCGGAACTTGTCCCGCAGGGAGCCTGGGAAGCGTGGTTGAAATTGACCCCATGTGGGAATCAGCCATGGTGAACATCTGGCGGCCGCCAAACAGACGTTCAGGGCGCCTTGGCCCCGCAGCGAAATTGACCGTGGTTCACTGTGGTTGACTGTGATCTCATAACGTCTGAAAATACCCACACAGGCCCACAGGGCCTGTAATGGATGGAGAACTAGTTCCTGAGGTGGATATGTTCAATTGAGCATAAAAAAAATAATTACGGTAATATTTCCCTTTTTCTAATGGCCACATCAATTTATTTATTTTGTTTTATCCACTGCCTTCCCACAAGGCTCGGGGTGGCTCACAATCAAACAATAATAATATTTAAACAATAACGCCTCAATCAAACTTAAATAATAAAACCTCCCACCCTCCCCTTAAAACCCCAACCATCCCCACAACCCTACCCACAAACTCAACTCTTATTCCCTATCCCCACCTGCCAAATGCCTTACAAATAAAAAAGTTTTACACTACCTCCAGAAGATGCTTAAGCTCAAACAAACCTCCCAGGCAAAGGGGGTTCCACAGAACCGGGGCAGCAACCAAGAACACCCTCCTGCACAACCCCGCCCTTATGAACAAGGGTAACAGATGGAACCTACAAAAGGGTGCTCCGTAGAGGCCACAGAGGGACATGGTAGGACAGGCAGTCTTTCAGATATACGAGACCCGTATGATTTAGGGCTTTTAGGGTCAAAACCAGCACCTTGAATTGTGCCCGGAAAGCTACAGGCAGCCAGTACAGACTTCAGAGCACTGACAATGTGCTCCAGATGACTTGGTCTGAGAGGAGTTGAGCCTGTTCTATTCTTGTAAACAAACAGCTTGAAATTCAATAAATGTGTTTATTGATAACTTTAACAGATAAACCCAATACACGTATCTTCCAGAGCTCATATCTTATACAGTCATCCCTTTGTATTTCCAGTGCCAACTCCCCTGCCCCAATCCCATTCTATTTAAAGCAACAGTACGAATAATCCCACATAGCCGCTGCATTCTGCACGAGCTGCATCTTCTGAACAGTTCATCAGGGGCAGCCCCACGTACAGCACATTGCAGTAATTTAGAACTAAGGTGATGAAAGTATGGATGACAGTAGCCAGGTCCAAATCAGAGAGAAAAAGTTACAGACTCCTCACCAGATGGAGTTGGTGAAAAGTGCTCCTGGCAACTGCTGCAACCTGACAAGCCAGGCACAGCAGGGGGTCCAGAAGCACTCCAAGCTGCAAACCTGATTGACCAGAGGGGGCTAGATCACATCAATAACAATCCCCTCCAAGTCACAAGATCGGCCAACCATCATCACCTCAGTCTTGTCTGGCGTCAGCCTCAATCGACTCACCTTCATCCAGTCCCCAACAACAGCCAGGCATTTATCCTCTCAAATAGTACTATTTCAATGTGTCTCTGTCAAACATGCATCTGTTAGGAGGGGGCCCATCTAACATGCCTCTATTATGATCCTAACATGCCTCTGGTAGGATCATACATGTATGTGCTGATCCATTTCACACAGAGACCTAACTTCCCGGATCCAGCATTGGTAAAGATGCATTGAAAAGGTTGTGACTGTTTACCTTAGAAGGGTAAAGAATAAGACAGAAATGATAAAGGTATATAAAATAATACATTTTTAAAAAAAAGGCAGATCAGAAGCTTCTGTTAATCTTACCTCGTAACTCAAGGGAAAAAAAGGTGCAATTCAAATAAACTGAAAGAGCAAATTCAAAACTAATAAAACATTTCCCCCCATATAATGGGTAATAAATATAATGTATCAAGAACCTAAGTAGTGCCATACTGGTTCAGACCAATGGTCCATCAACTTCAGAATCTGTCTCCGACAATGGCCAATCTTGGTCGCTTGGAACGGAAGTAGTACCCAACAAGTCACAATGGGGCAATCCATTCCCTGTTGTTCATTCCCAGCTCATGACACTAAGGCCATTTTTAGACATGCAGCGGGGATCAGGCACGGGAGCGGCAAAACAGTCGTGGCGCTGTTTTACACGAACCGGAAGTGGAAGTTGTGCACGTGATCGGCGGCCACGATCGAACCAACTTGATTTCTCTGGGGGGACATACACGGTTGGAAAAGAATGCATGGTCGCCAATCACGCGCACAACTTCTGCTTCTGGTTCATGTAAAACAGCACCGCGGCTGTTTCGCCGCTGCCGCACCTTATCCCAGCGCACGTCTAAAAACAGCCTAAGAGGTTATATTCCCCAAACCTACCTGGCTAATAGCTGCGAATGAACCTCTCCTCCATAAACTTGTCCAACCCTTTCTTAAACCTAGCTATACTACTGGGCCTTGACCACATCTTTTGGCAACAAATTCAACAACTTAATTGTGCACTGAGTGAAAAAAAATACTTTCTTTTATTTTTTTAAAATCTGCTACCTATTAGTTTTATGGAGTGTCCCTTAGTTATTTGAGAGGGTAAATAAGTGTGCCCTATTCACTTGTTCTACACCACTCATGATTTTATAAACTTCTATCATATCGCCTCTCAGTTGTCTCTTCTCCAAGCAGAAGAGCCCCAACCGATCCAGACTCTCTTCATAGGGGAGCGGTTCCATACTCCTTATCATTGTTGTTGCCCTTCTCTGCACCTTTTCTAGTTCTGCTATATTTTTTTTGAGAGATGGTGACCAGAACTGTACACAATGGCCATTTTAAAATGGACCGCAGTGGATGGGGTGATGGGTTTGTGGCTGCGGTGGGTGTGCGCCTATTCCTATGGGCGCACACCCACCTCCACCCATGGAGCATCGGAGCCCATTGCTCCATGCATGGGGGATGGGTAGAGACTGGTGTGGGTGGGTGTAGCGTGGAAGTGCGCACACACCCTCACCCACAGCATTCACACGGGCGCCTCCACCCATCTCCACACAGTGAAACTGCATTGAGATGGGTGGGGGCGTCTCATGTGAAAAGGGCCAATATTCAAGGTACGGTCGCACCATCAATTTATATAGTGGCATTATGATATTTTCAGTTTTATTCTCTATCCCCTTATGGATAATTCCTAACATTCTGCTTTCTTTTTTGATGGCTGCCGCATACTGAGTTGAGGATTTCAATGTATTGTCCACAATGACTCCAAGGTCCTTTTCCTGAGTGGTAACTCCTAATTTAGAACCCAGCATTGTGTACCACAGAATGTAATTGATCACAAACATTTACTATGTTTCAAAGAGGTTTTAAATTAATTTTTTAAAAATGAAACAAAACAGCGAAAAATGTAATAGCTAAACTTACCAACAGTTTTTGGAAGGAATACAAAACCTCATGCTTTGGGGATTTAACCAATCCCTAACACGGTCAGTACATAACACCACATTGTACTGGCACTTCCCCAAAGCTGCTGTCTTGTCCTACAAAAACTTGTAAAACAAGTTTCTAACTGTCATAGTTTAGAAGGCTAGATTAAAAAAAAGTGTTCTGCCTGTCACTGATGCAGAAATATCTACAAAAATCTGCAGAGAAGTTGTAACCAGAGCTGAGTACCGTGAACTGTCCCTTATTTCAGCGAGGTGCTGTTTCAGATGCAAACAATTATCTCAGATGATAATTTAAATACCAACAGTGTCAATTATTTCCTTTCTTATATAAAGAAAAGAGAAAATGAACCACAGACCTGCATGATTACTGTTAGCTGAGTTGCTACATGGACTATACTGATCCCATAACAAAGAGGTTCATGGGCGTAGCTACCATAGGGACAGCCAGGACATTTGTCCCGGGGCCCACCATGACTGGGGGCCCATCGCCCCATCCCTATGGTAGCTAAGCCGGCCGCCTGTCCCGTCTGAGGTTTCCCTTCCCCACAAGTTGTGGCTCTGCAGCTCCGTCTGGGCCCCCCTGCCAGCTGACACATGGTCCCCCCTCAGCCCCTCCCCTCTGGGCCCACCCACGGGGACATCACCCCCCATTGGTCAGCCGTGGGCTGACATCATGCTTGACCCGCCCCCCATAGCCATACATGGCTATGGGGGGCGGGTCAAGCATGCAAGCCCTGAGCCCTCCACATGGCAGAGACCCGGAGTTACTTCCGGGTCTCTGCCATTTGGAGAGCTCGCTGGCTCGCTCCATGGGGGGCTGAAGGGGCAGGTGGGGGCAACCTGGGGGCTGCAAGTACCGGCCCCCAGGGCAGCTTCACTCTGCTGTGCTCGGAGTCGGGGTGGCAACGGACGGAGGGAGCGAGCAGGGCGGCCAGGAGGATCCAGTGGCAGCACAGCGGTAACTGTGAGTTTTGTGGACCTGGCCAGGAGGGAGCTGAGGACTCCAACTCCTGATTCGAACCAAGCCCATGCTCTCGGGAGTGGGTAGCAAGCACCAGGGAAGCGCACGGCTCCCGAGCCTGGGTTGCGAAGCTCGGGCTTGGACAGCGCGCTGGGGGGGGGGGAGCGCACAGAGCAGGGAAGGGAAGAGAATGGACCCGGGATGGGGCTGGAGAGTGGAGCGCGCTGGCAGCGCCCAGGAGGGACCCGAGCTGTGTGTGTGGGAGGGAGCCATGAGGAAGGGGAGAATGCCGGGTCCCGGGGCTGTGCTGGGCGTGCAGGGGAGAGCCTGAGCTGGGAGGCGACAGCCCCTGCCCTGAGCCTGGGCAGGGGAGAGCACTGAGATGCAGGGAGGGTTGGGCTGGGAGGGAGAAGCAGGTCATGCTCGGACCCCACAATGGGGCTGGAGAAGGGAATCTCAGCGGCGCTGCAGGGTGATCCCCCCCAAAACCCAGTGCCTTGGGTTCCACAACTTTTCCTCTCTCCCTGACTCCCCTCCACCCCCACCCTGTATCTCACCACTTTCCCTCCCTTGCTGGCTCCTTCCTTGCACCCCCAGTGCCCACCCTGGATCCCAGTTCTTTCTCTCCCTCCCCAGCTCCCCTGCACCCCCACCCTGGATCCCAGCATTTTCACTCCCTGGCTCCCATGCACCCCTACCCCGGATCCCAGCATTTTCACTCCCTTGCTGGCTCCCCTTCACCCCCACCCTGGATCCCAGCATGTTTCCTCCTTCCTTGGCTCCCCTGCACCCCACACCAGATCCCAGTGCTTTCCCTCCCTCCCTGGCTCCCTTGCATCCCTACCTTCCAGAACATTTCCACCACTTTCCCTCCCTCCCTGGCTCCCAACCTGTTCCCCCCCCCCAAAAAAAAACAACCCAGTGCTCCCAGCAGCAAAAGGTTGTTACCTTGTAAAGAAGGTTCTTCGAGATGGCACCTAACATTCTGACAACTGGGTTCTGCGCGCTCACCCTATTCAAATAACAGACCACGTGATGGTCTCGAGCTCCTCTAGTATAAAAAGCACTGACTCTCCCCCTCAGAATGACAGTTCCTTCCAACCCTTTCTAGGAATATAAGAAAAAAATTTCATGCGGGGCTGGAAGGGTGGGTGATGTGAGAATGTTTGGAGCCATCTCAAAGAACCTTGTTTATAAGGTAGCAACTTTGTTCTTCTTCGAGTGGCTCCTCACACTCCAAGAAGGTCTGAATACGTTATTTCACTGTAGGAAACAACGGTATGGCACGCATGTGAACGCAACTGGCATTCTTAACAGTTTTTAAAATCCAGATAATTGCTGCACATTGGAACGAGCCCCTAGTCTTGTGATTTTTAACCTGAATTAAGCTCATTACTAAACCTGGAATCCCCTCAGCTCCCCGCTAGGAGGGACCTGGCATAGATAGGCTCACCTTTATAAACCTCAGTTCTTCCCCACACACACCTGCTTGCTTCTTTCTTTGTTATTCAAAAATAATTGATATGTTTGCAGAGCTAAAGACAAGGAAGAGCCATTACAGTAGCTGAGCACATGTTTTCTTTACACTGTAATTTTATTTAATAAATAACGTTTAATTTAATAAGTACGTTTGACAGTTTTATGAAATAAGGACATTGAGGGGAGGGAGAGGGACAGGGGAGTCTATGGTTACTGGGTGAGGGGGGGAGCCCACAGTACATATCTTGTCCCTGGGCCCATTCCAACCTAGCTACGCCCCTGAAGAGGTTGATAAACAGTAACCATTCTCTATTTAGATACTCATGGAGAATAGGACTATCAACAGATATTATCCAAGAGGGTCAGGTGATGTAACTTCTTGTTTCAGTTGTCCTGAAGCTTCTGACAGCTGAGAATGAACATCAGGAAGTGGATCTCACCATAACAGCCTGGTGGCTTTTTGTAGGCTTTCTGTAGGAGCATGTTGTATTGGTCACTGCTGGCGACAGGATACTTGCCTACATAGTCCCTTGGTCTAACCTTCCCCCCTGGCAACACTTATGTTCTTACAGTTTACTGTGAATGACACCTTACTTTGGAGCCACAAGTGGGTGGTGTTTGAGAGATATCACAATTTATTTCATCATGCAGTAAAAGATTTAAAAGGAAACAAAATGAAAATAATTTTGTTTTGTACTGAAGAAAATAAAGATACAGTCAACTGACTAGCCAGGAATTTCTTTGGATTATGTTCTTACTGTTTCCAGCTCAAACAAAAGAGCCAAAAAGTCAAAGTAAGGGGTGGGGAGAATCACTTTTAAAAAATAATATGGTTCCAGCCTTTTCATTCTTCTAATTCCCAGTCAAACCCACAGAAAATCCAGATTTCTGTCATATTGGATGGCTATATATGCAGCACGTATCTGTTGAATGGCCACAGTAACTTTGACAAAGAAATAGCAATGTCATATACAGCTGTAAGGGCAGTTAAAGTGCATTTAAAGGAAAGTACAAAGTACAAATCAAAAGCCAAAGCATGAAATTAACTTCTTCCCACCTCATTTTAGAAAAAAACATTAAAAGCAACAACTGAGTGTTTCCCATCAGAGGATTATTTCCATGTTAATCTCTCTCTACATGCATATATGTGTTAATTTATTAAAATCACAACCACATATTAAAAATAGGGTGGAAAAATAAAAACAAAAACAAATAAACAAAACACACCCCATCACCACACCATAACCTGGGAATTACAAATCAGCAGAGGCTACAGACACTGGCTATTGTAGACCTTTAGAACATAACCCCATAAACTGAAATTATTCTTCTAGTAGGTTTAAATGAACAAATTACTGATATATCTGGGACAAAAGTATTTCTTTTGTTTGTTGTCTTTAATTTCCAGAGTACTGTTTGACAGTGGGCATTATTACACACACGTTAAAGTTCCAGATGTTTCAATCTTCTGGGTTTACAAGTCCACAAGTAAGTTCTGGATGCATTTTTCACACACACACTGCCTTGACGCAGTTCCTGGATGCATTCTTCACACAAACACTGCCCTGAGGCAGCCTAAAGTAGCCACAGCTGTAAGCATGACAGGCTGCCATGGAAACCAAGTGACCACAGCTGCCTGGAGCAAAGCAGTTTACCAGGAGAACATTGTACACACAAATGTTCTCGGAGAAGTTCTACGCAGAAGTTCAAAGATCCAGATGTTTAAGATCTGGGTGAGTGATTTAGACACACAGAAAGTTCAGGATGTAACAGCAAACATCCAGGAGAAATGTGTGTGACACAGGGTGAAAACAGACATGACGCTAACCACCCTTTAACCACCCTTGGTGGTTATTTATGCATGTTGCAGGGCTGTATTGGTGCCCTATGCAGCCCTGAAACATGCATAAATGACCACCAAGGGTGGTTAAAGGGTGGTTCGGGTTAGCGTCATGTCTGTTTGCACCCACAGTGTCAAGTACTTTCCACTAACAGGACTGATTTTTTTGTTTTGTTTTTCTTTCTTTGACTGAAATGATGAAAAGACCTACTTTCTGAGGTTTGCTTAATTGAACTGCCCAAATGAGCATCTAATGAATTAAAACACTTCTTGTTGTTTTTTAAAATGTCACTCACAGCTTTACCCTGTGGGTTTCAATTCTGCATGTAACAAAACAGCCATGAAATAAAGGTTAGTAGTGGATACTGCATTAAAAATCATGGAATTTTTTTATTTTATCAATAGTGTTTCCTGTGTTTGCTTGTTTTTTTTAAAAAAGACTTAAAACTCATCAATGCTTAGTATCTTTCTAGAGCATGGCCTGTCCATAAACTGGGAGTACCCACTAGAAGTGGAGAATGTTCCTTGAAAACCCATAATGAGAAGGAGGAACGGAGCAGTGCTCCGACTACTGTTTCATCATGAGGATAGAAATTGTGGAGTGGCGAGGAGTGACTTTTGGCCCACAGGGAATGGAAAAGAGGAGGAGAAGAAAAGAGAGCAGGCACCACTTCAGTAGTGCTGCCTTCACAACTGTAGCCAGATGGTCAGACTAGCTTCGGTACGTCTTCTACTACTACGTACAGGGGTTTGGTAGAGTGGTAACATCTACTTTCCTTGTTATGGGAAAGTGAGATTGAAAAAGAGAACAGAAATCATTTTCTCCCCTCTTTAATCTCACTTTCCATTTAAGGCAAGAGCTTAAGGCAAGAGACAGTTCCCTCTACCTTGTCTAGAGTACACAGGGGCACGTCTGCCATCCTGCTCCAATTCTTAGTATGAACACTGTTCAGAATATAAAATAAAATAACCTTAACTGGAAACACAAAAAATGCTAAAAGGAAGCTCATGTAAAGTTAAAAAGTATTTAAGAAAATCAAAAGAATTTCAATTTCCAATTTAAACACTGATTTTTAAAATTTACTTCCACTTACATTGATTTAAAGTTGATTTAAAGCAACTCAAACCACTTCACTCTGACAACCAAGCCATTTTTATTGTTGTTTTTTCTTTGGGTGGCTGACACTGGAGCTGAGCCGAAACACACTGAATGCAACAGAATCCAAACACAAACTAAACTCAAATACCAGTTCAGCTCCATGAACAGAGATGCTGGGAACAAACGTGTGTAATATATTTTCATTATTCTGATGGGTTTGTCCTATTTGTCCAATTTTAATTTTATCTGATGAAGTTAAACAAGTGATTTTTAATGTGGTATTCATGGATAATCTGTAATTCATGATTGTACTGTTTCACACAGAAGTGAACCACCTAGGGTAAAATTGTGAGTGACATGCTAATTAAGACCTTCTACTACTAGAAAGGTGCTGAATGCACTTGCTAGGAAGATAAAGGGTGGGTTAATTGGAAAATAGGTAAAGAATCTTGTTTGCTTTATTTCAAGGGTGGAAGTTCCCTGGGGTCTAAGACATTGGAGGAGCTTCTTTAGAAGCACACAGTAATATTAATCTAAATTAGGGAAACAAAGGATCATTAATCAAAAGTAAATACAAGCTTATAGGAGAAAAAGATGATACCATAATTAGGTTTATGTTTAGCTACAAAAGAGGAGGATGCTAGTGTGAAGCTTAGTATGTTTTGACCCAGTGTTAGTGGCCTAATATTAGGCCATTTATATATTCAGAGATTTTAAAGAAAACCTTATTCCAAAGCAAATGTTTGGTTTCGACACCTTTACATGAAAGGCTCAAGAAGCTACCTTTTGTTAGACTGATGGCTATGAATACCACCTTTCTTCTTAGCAGAGGAAGTAACATGAACAACCAAAATCAAGAGTTCCTAAGAGCTCACAGATTACAATTTCATTTACATGATCTCTTCTAGCGTTTACTTACCTCTTTTTTCTAACTGCATGCTTTAAGTATTTTTTCTTAAACCCTTTTTAAGACTTGATAGTTTTAAGCAATCCGTTACTTTCTATCCTTCTGTTCTGAAAACTGTCAACAAGTATTACTTTGTTTCCACGCTAAAACACTTTGTGCCCTAAACAGAGACAGACAATTGGTGAAGAGCTAGAAGAGTACAGGTTGTTCTTCTAATTCCTGGTTACATGTCTTGAATTTTGAAAGAAAAAAATAAATAAAATCCCAACCCAGTCTCTTACAATAAATACTGGACCCCATATTAGCAGTTTTAGAGGGCTGTTTACTTTTTAAATAGTGCAATCACAATTCATTTAATTTTATATTTCCATGGCAATATCTTTGGAACAGCCACACAAGAATGCACCAGATTTGTGTCATTAAAATGGACTCAACTTCCTGTCTTGCAAAATAAATACATTATAAAAAAACCCAGACATACCATACTACACTGCTACACAACCTATTGATGTGTTTTCTACTTCATTCTCTTTGGCTAAGATACTGTAGATAGCTCTCAGTTTTCACACAGCACTTGCTATAAAAGTGTCCTCAAGCAAAATATTGTCATAACAAAGAAGAATATAATCTTCTAAGACTGACAGGAACTCCCATGTCATCAAAGTGAACCTTTATAACTTCATAGGGAATAGCTTCAGAAGACTGTGAGCGTAACAGACCATCCCCCCTAGAAATAACAAAACCTTTTAATATCCCCGCTCACGTTCTTAGACCTTAATATATCTGAACCAATAGTCTGCAGTTCCCCTCACATCAGGAATTACTACACACTGAAATGTACAGGCTTCTTTTATGCTACTGACAAGTCTGGGTTCAATATCAAAGTTCTATTCATGTCCTTCTGTCATTTTTGTCTCCTTTTTTCCAAATTACACTTTATCTCTGTTCATTAAAAAATTTCCAATATGGTATTCTTGCCTAGAGAGATAAGAATAGGCTGACAATATTTAATTTAACAGAGGTACTGTCATAAAGCAGAATTACTCTCCTGGCAAGTCCCAATGTGAAAAACCAATGGTGACAAACTATAGGGTAATACCCACTTTATTAAAACTCTATATAGGCTTCCCCAACAACATTTCATTCACACTGAAATCACAGTAAGCAACATGGTTGTGGATGTTAATTAGAACAACATAACCAATTCATGGAGAACAGGAAGGAACCCAGAGGACTGGAGAAGAACAAATATAGTGCCTATTTTTAAGAAAGGGAAATAGAAAAAGACCCAGGAAGTTATAGGCGAGTCAGTCTGATGTGAATACCTAGAAAGATATTTGAACAAATAATTATTTTATTTTTATTAGAATTTTTTATCCCACCCAATCCCATGGGTCAGGAAGAGTAACAATACACAAAAACATATAGAATAAATGCACATGAATAAAACCAGTTAAATCCCATATCCCAAACCTCCCCAAACCCTGTCCCTGCCTGCCAAATGTCTGGACCTATAAAAAAAAGTCTTACATTGTTTCTGGAAGACGAGCAGCTTGAGCTCAGATGAGCCTCTAGGGAAGGGAGTTCCATAATTGTGTGGAGCGTCTTCCGCGAACACGTCTCTCCACATCCTTGCTGTACAAACATGATGAGTAGATGGTACATGCAAGAGGGTGCTCCCGGATGAGATCAGAGGCCTCAATGGGAAATAGAAGAATAGGTGGTCTTTCAGGGATGTGGGCCAATTAGGGCTTTAGAAGTCAAAACCAGAACCTTGAATTGTGCCCGGAAAGCTATGCAAAGCCAGTACAGACTCTGGAGCACTGAGGTGATGTGCTCCTGGCAACCCATTTCCGACAGAGGGCGAACCACCACATTCTGCACCAGCAACAGCTTCTGAACAGTCATCAAGGGCAGCCCCACGTACAGCACATTGCAGTAGTCTAGCCTTGAGGTTACGAAGGCATGGATGAAGTCCGCATCTGAAAGAAAGGGTTTCAGCCTTCTCACAAAATGAAGTTGGTGAAAATTGCTTCTGGCCACTGCAACAACCTGATAGTCTAGGCACAACAATGGATCCAGGAACACCCCAAGGCTGCAAACCAAAAGGAGGCCAGATCCCATCAATGATGGGTGTCCTTATCTCTCAGGTCAAGGGGCTGGCCTACCAGTCACTTCATTTTTGTCTGGATTCATCTTCAATCTGTTCACCTGCATCCAGTCCCCAACAGCATCCAGACACTGGGTAAGCACAAAAACTACAGGACCTGGGTCGGATGAAAAATAAAAAGAGTTGGGTATCATCAGCATATTGATGGCACCTCACTCCAAATCTCTATATGATCTTGCCCTGCAGCCTCAGATACATTTTGAACAGAAGTAGACAAGATGAAACACTGCTGGACCCCACAGGGGAGATCTTGAGGAGATGACAAGCAATCACTCACCACCACCCTCTGGAATCTCCCTGACAGGAATGAGTGGAACCACACAAATGCAGTCCTGTGACTCCCCGTCAAGTCCTTCATTCACGTTAAGACCACCACATAAACAATTGTATTGAAAGACTCCAAAAGACCTAACAAGATCAACAGGGTTCACTTTTCTCTGTCAGTCTCAAGGGGTGGATTATTGACCAGTCCCACAAGCACAGTCTCAGTACTGTGCCCAGGGCAAAAGCCGGATTGATATGTGTCCAAGAATCCAAATCCAGGTGTGCTTAAACCGGCTGGGTGACCACCTGTTCAATAACTTTTGTTTGGGGGAAGATTAGCAATGGGGTGATAGCTGGTAGGGGAGTTAACATCAAGTGATGGTTCTCAAGCAGGGGCTGAACAACTACAGTTTTAATGCCATCCAGAACCCTGCCCTACTGAGGCACTGACAACCTCAGCCAGCAATGACATGAGTGTCTCCCAGCTGGGATTCAACAGCCAGTCAGGCATGGATCTAATTCACCTGCATCACTCCAAGCACACCCGCTGTGCTGGCAAACAACACTAATTGAACTTGTTCCAATTAGCTTACCTTAGGCTCCAGCTACTGTCAAGCCCCAACTGCCACAGACTCTTCAGAGCCTTTGTGGCAGCTCTTTTTAAAGGTATACAACACTGGAGGCATTGTATCCTCCACCTCCTTCCTAGTTGCACAGTATGCTGCCAATACTGAGTGGTGCTATGGCTAGACACCTACTCCCTAGCCAGCCTGCCAATGTTCAGGGAGCCATAGAGTGCTGAAGAAGGACCTCACTAACCTTATCTAGCCTTAAAATGATAACCTTGCTTCAGTTTTTGTCAATTCATAAACAAACGTTTTGTGCAGGTTTCACCCCCCCTCCACTATTTATTTATTATAAAATTTGTATGCCACCCCCTCCTGCTAAAAGCATCTCAGGGTGGCTAACAACATATTAAAACGCTAACAACATATTCAACAATTTAAAACAGTAGTAATACAATTAAAATACTATTAACACAGAATACAAAACACAAATACCCCCCCACCCTAACCCAACCCACCCACCCCCTTGGGAAAAGCACGGCGGAACAGCCAGGTTTTACACACTCTATAGGAAGAGGGGAGGTCAGTAATCAGGCGGACCTCCAATGGGAGGGAGTTCCACAACTGTGGTGCAGTCACAGACAATGCCCTCCGCAAGGTTGACACCCGAGAAACCTGGGGGATCTCGAGGAGGGTGCCCCAGCCAACTACTGGGGCCGATCCAGGATCCGGAGGGTGAGGCGGCCCCGCAGGTAGGTGGGGCCTAGAGCATTCAGGGCTTTAAAGGTCAACACCAACACCTTGGTGTCCAACACCTTAGTCCAGAAGACTATAGACAGTCAGTGCAGAGAGCGAAGCACTGGTGTAATATGCTCGCGTCAGCCTGTCCCCGTTAGGAGACAAGCCACCGCATTCTGCACCAGCTGCAATCTCCGAACCAGCACCAAGGGTACCCCCACGTAGAGAGTGTTACAGTAGTCCAGTCTTGAGGTAATAAAAGCATGGACGATCATGGCTAGGTCAGAGTCTGAGACATACAGCTGAAACCGATGTACCAGATGTAATTGGCAAAATGCCCCTTTTGCCACAGCCACCACCTGGGCATTCAGGCATAACTGAGGGTTGAAGAGCACCCCCAGACTCCGAACCTGAGATACCAGGGTAGGACAGACCCATCAATGACCCACTCCCCCGGCCTTCATCACCTCCGTCTTGTCGGGATTTAACCTCAGATGGCTCGCCCTCATCCAATCCTCCACAGCTGCCAAGGACCAAGACTGCCAGGCCTGAGTCGGATGAAAAGGAGAGATAGAGCTGGGTGTCATCAGCATATTGATGACACCGTACGCCAAACTCCCTAACAACCTCCCCCAAAGGCTGCATATACACATTGAACAAGAGAGGGGACAAGATAGAACCCTGCGGGACTCCACACGTGAGGCCCCGGGGAGACGATGAAAAATCACCCAGGACCACATGTTGGACTCTCCCAGCCAGAAAGGAGCGGAACCACTCGAGAATGATCCTGCCAATCCCTGCCCGGTTCTGCAGCCGAGTCACCAACAACTCATGGTCAATGGTGTCAAATGCAGCCGAGAGTTCTAATAGGATCAACAGCGTCAAACGACCCCGGTCCAACTCATGGGAGAGGTCATTGACCAAGGCCACAAGTGCAGTCTCTGTGTCATATCCAGGATGAAAACCTGACTGCGAGGGATCGAGAAAGTTAATCCGGCCCAGATGTTCCTGCAACTGCCGAGCCACCACCTGTTAAATAACCTTCCGTAAAAAGGGAAGGTTAGAGACCGGTTGATAGCTGGCTGGGACGCCAACGTCCAATGATGGCTTCTTGAGATGGGGCTGCACCAGTGCCTCCTTAAGGCAGACCGGCACCCTGCCCTCCCCCAGGGAGGCGCTGACAATCCCCACCAGCAGCGGCTCTAATGTCTCCCAGCTGGCCCTGACTAGCCAGGATGGGCATGGATCTAATTCACAGTGACTCAAACAGTCCCCAGAGCATCCCCCGCGTCTGAGGGTGACACATTCTGAAATTCATCACACATAACAGGACAAGGCGGGGTTTCTACTGCCTCTGGCTCACCCACTGCTAAAAATGTTGCGTCAAAATTGTAGTGGATCTGAGCAATTTTATCTGCAAAAAAGTCCACAAACAAATCATAGCAGGCATTTGATGACTCTAAATCCAGATGGAGGGAGGCTGGACTGACCAGCCCCCTCACTACCTGGAAAAGTTCCGCTGGGCGGGACTTAGCAGATGCAATGAGGGCAGTGAAGAAAACTTTCTTTGCTGCCCACTAGAGGTGGGACCCCAGGCAAATTAGCGGATACCGGATTTACCGGATTCCGGTTTCCAAAAAACCGGATTCCCGGATTAAATCCGGTATACCGGTACCGGATTTATTCCATTGATTTCAATGGGGCACTGTGTCCCCACTGAAATCAATGGAATAAAACAATTCCGCCGCCCTCCCCCTCCCAGGCTGCGCGGGTGGAAGGGGGGACACCCCCCACCCACCCTGGATTTTTTTTTAAAATTCCCCTACGCAAGTTCAACCCAGGGCCCCCCCCCAGCACCAGCGGCCGCGGGGTCCCAGCAGCAGCCGGTAAGTATTAGACCTGATCCCTGGGGGGGGTTAAACACCCCCCCCAGGGATCACCCTACTACAAGTTCCCCCAGGATCCTACCTTCAGTTCAGCTCCGGGTGGCGGCGGCGGCGGCGGTCCGGCTGCCTCAGCGCCGGCTGTGGCTGCTGGCTTCAGACGCTGTAGGCCTTCCAGGGAAACCTGGAAGTTCCCTGGAAGGCCTACAGCGTCTGAAGCCAGCAGCCACAGCCGGCGCTGAGGCAGCCGGACCGCCGCCGCCGCCGCCACCCGGAGCTGAACTGAAGGTAGGATCCTGGGGGAACTTGTAGTAGGGTGATCCCTGGGGGGGGTGTTTAACCCCCCCCAGGGATCAGGTCTAATACTTACCGGCTGCTGCTGNTCTGGGTTGAACTTGCGGAGGGGAATTTTTTTTTAAAATCCAGGCTGGGCAGGGTGGGTGGGGGGTGTCCCCCCTTCCACCCGTGCAGCCTGGACTCGGGGAGGTTTTTGGTGGGGTTTTTTTACATTGCGGCAATTCATTTTAAATGGCCGCAATGTAAAAAAAAATCCGGTACCCGGAATCCGGTAACTGGACCAGATATACCGGGTTGAATCCGATAATGCCGGTATGCCCAGTACCGGCATTATCGGATACCGGATATACCGGTAGGCCCGACCCTACTGCCCACACCACCACGGCATAGGTACGCAACCAGACTCTATGCTGCAATCGATCAACTTCAGCACGTGAGTGATGCCACCGTTGCTCTAACTGCCACCCTTCCTGCTTCATCCGCCGCAGCTCTTCCGTATACCACGGGGACCTGCGTTGTCGGCGGGTTGGGAGCGGATGCCTGGGAACCACCCAGTCAATGGCCTCCACCAACACGGAATTCCACATGGTCACGAGGTCATCGAGTGAACGGCCATCGAGATCAGACGAAACATCCCCTAGAGCATCAAGATGAAGTCAAGCCCAAAATGTAGGAAAAAGCCTTGGATAACCTTCCATCATAGTGTCCCAGGTAATCTTTTCCCTGAACTCACTTATATTTTATAAACAGAAATTAATCTCTCTTCAAGAAGCTAAAAACTTTTTTTGGAAATGTATGAAAGTGGGGAAAAACTGAATTAATTTAAAGCATGTATGAAAGAGGACATTCATTTCCATTAAAGGCTTGTATCCACAGGTACTCTGTATCTTCTTCAGACATCTCTTTTTTTTTTAATGAAACCATTCAATAAAGTTGGAAAAGCAAAATACCAGGTAAATGAGACAAACAAATTATTTCCACAAGTATCTCTCTCAGGTACCATAGCTAGCTACAGCATTGCTTAACACCTGGGACATTTAAATATCACTCTCCCCATCCCCACTCTGCCTTTCAGAGGCTCTAAAGGCTTATTGGAAATTTAACTAGATATAAAAGGTATTTATTAGTAACACCTGCTTATCTTTCAGCATAGTGTATTTTTAAAAAATAAGTCTGCTTTATGAAAAGCTCATGTAAATACCGCCGATGAATTCAAAAGAATTAATTTCCTACCATTGTTTTGTTAATTTCCTACTACGGAATTGGAAAATCTCCATAACAGCATTGTAAGAAGAAATGCTAAAATGCCACAAATGCAATTTTGTAAAACATCTACAGTGGCAGGACTCAATTTGTTTCAAGTCGACCTGAACATCTGTAATAGAGTTCATCTCCAAAGATCTTGGTGTTTGCTGAAGCTATCATCAACAGTTAGAGCTGAATATTTTTGTATTGCTGGTAAGACATTTATTAATTGTAAGCCGCCCTGAGCCTTTCTAGGAAGGGTGGCATATAACGTTAAATAAATACATAAAATTCAAGGAAGACTGTCTTGGAAAGCAGCGCCCTTCCCTCAGGCATGTAACAAGCTGGCTGACTTGTTACATGCCTGAGGGAGGGCCCTGTGTGGCCCAAATGTTTGCATAAGCTCACCAACTAGAGATGGCCCAATAAATGATCACATCTGAACTACATGGCAATAACCAGTTCCCTCTCCTCCCTCTCTCTCAACTGGAAAACAGTGATAAATATGACAAGCTAACAGAAGTACAAGCTCTAAATTCCAATGCACAGACCTTAAAACATCCTTCTTCTGACAGGTGTGGTCAGTGAGAAAGAAGGGTTGTTCATCCTATTTTTCTGCAGTTTGGTCACTGTATCTAAATGCAACAAAGCACTTTCCAAAAAATATATTGTTGATGTAGTTCTGCGATGCATATGAAGACTAATTATAAAATAAATCTTGTTTCTGGAATGCAATATGATTTATTTTTCTCTCAACAACGAAAGAATGGATTTTAATGTAAATTATGCACTATATGGTCATAGACTTGGGGCCTGATCCTCCAAGTTCCTCAGTTTTTTACTTGATGCAGCAAAACACACTTTAGTTACAAGTTTAACTTTCAGTACAAGAAGAGTGACATTGGTTTCAACTGGGACGACTCATGTTCTTGTAGGACATACTTCAGTGGGTTTTTTGTTTGTTTGCTGATCTAATTAGAGTTCTTGAAACCATGCAGAATCAAGGACTCCTTGTAACTTTCCTTCTTCCTATTCTGTCAAAGTCCAGATGAAAGAAAGTACTTTGTTGTAATTGTAAGACAGAAGACACTGGGTGTTTTTAAACAAGGTGTTATTATGTATGGCCACTCAGTAACCACTCATCTGCCTGCCCGTCTGAAGGTGGAGCGGGGGGGATGCACGCTCCCGTGAACCACGCAGCACCCACTGATGGCTACTCATGGGGCACTGCCGAAAAATCCAGAATGCCCCATGTGGGGCAAGCCAAAAAAAAGTGTGTGGCAATGAGTGCCCACACATCCTCAGCCCATATGAACTAGGGCAGCCACCCACGCCAGAAGACTGGACCGCCACTCTGAGGCACTGCAGGTGAGGAACATGGCCTTTGCACATCACATTTACTGACCTGGAGTGGTGGGGAACCTGGTTCCTCAGCGCTCACAACCTGGACACGTCAATTTCAAAGGCCAGCCCGGCGCACTTCTGCCTCCCCATGGTCCACGGCAAAGGAGTGCAAGGCAGGTGCTAAGGTAGCCACGCTGGGAGCCGCCCATTAGACTCCCTCCCCGCTCACTTCACCTGAGTGCCTGCTCTGTGCCATTCAGCGATCACAGACCTCCCCACCCCCCAAGCCTTGCTCATTTAAAAACTCTAATTGTGAAGAATCTATTGAATCGAATAAAACATTTGGCAGCAGTAGAAGGTTAAACTTAGTGACAGGGATGAAAATATTAGGGTGTCCACATCTGTCTGTGTAGAAAAATCCCTCCTTTTCTTATGCTTTTCCTAAAGACACTGGAACAAATATTGTACTGTTTTATACTTTATGGAACCAGTGAAGTTGGTAGGGCCAATCCCATGCCCTGTGTGTGCTGCACAGTACACGTGCGCGCCCACTGTGGGGACATTGTCCCTCATGCAACCCACACAGATCCTGTGTTCAGGTGGTTTGGAATTGTGGCCAATGGATAGAAGCTTGTGCAAAATTTGGCCTTCTGGATATAATTTCAGTTAATCATGGAATAATTTACAGCAGTATGAATAACATCTGTTGTACTCAGACACTGACTTTTAAAAAACATGTTTATCTCTGTTAACATCACACTATCTTCATAAGCCATCCCTATCATCATGGGATCGCGGCCACTGATAATATTTTCATTCTGAACATTGGTATGATACTACTTAATAGCACTCAAGTAGTCAAAGGCACAACAGACCATAAGATTTCTGTAATGTTCCCCTGTCTTTTCAAATTATAATTTTATTTATTTATTAAATTGCCTTAATACATGCTGGCTTAGAACCCGAGATGTTTTTATTATCCTTTCTTATGAAGTCATATTTTTAAAATAATGGTTTTCTTCTAAGCTAATCCTAATTTCTGCAAATGGATTCAGAACTGTTGTAAACCGGGCAACTCCACTGATGTCAATGACATGGCACTGGCATATACCAGATCTGAATTCGGCATTATAAATTTGGTTGATGTTGGCTATGAAGAAAAACATCCGAAAGAACAAGATAGAAGAGTGTAGAGGTCTGTGTTTTACATAGAGATAATAGGCAAATTTATGCGGTTATTTATTTATTTATTTATTTATTACTGATACTTATAAGCCGCACCCTCCTGTATCTAATAAATTATTGGGATCGAGATCGTCATAAAACACCACTCCAATGTGGTACAAAACAAAACTTTATTGGAACGGCACACCTTGGTTTTCTATTCTTGGCAGGATTATACTACACACACAGTATTATACAGATAGTCCCCAGATAAAGATATCTTACGTGTCCTGTGACTGGCCAAATCCTGGAAGCACGCAGGCTGATTCAGGGAAAAG
>QEPC01014287.1:2324219-2344180 GCA_003113815.1 Sphenodon punctatus
CTGGGAGGAGAAAAGTAGAGGAAGAAAAAGATGGACAGGAAGAGGAGAAGGAGAGGAGGGAAAGAAAAGGCGAGAAAATAGGGCAGACATGTTAGTGAGTAAGATAGGCCCGCTGGTCGGTGGAGCTTGGGGCCGCAGGAAGGCCAAGCCCCAGGAGAGTCGTGGTGTCCTCGAGCGATGACAGCCGAGGATGCTGGGAGCGTATGCAGATGAGCTGCAACCTCACCAGTCCTATGAATGGAACCTATCAAGAACGATTCCGCTCACCCCGGCCCAATCTCGCAGCCTCGTCACCAACATCTCGTGGTCAACGGTATCAAATGCCACTGACAGATCCAGTGAGATCAAAATTGAGGCTCTGCCCTGATCTAATTTATGGCGTAGGCCATCAACAAGTGCAGTCTCCATGCCAAACCGAGGGAAAAAGCCAGACTGCAGGGGATCAAGGAAACCGACCCAGTCCAGATGCCCCTGTAGCTGCCAAGCCACCACCTGCTCAATAACCTTCCCTAAAAAGGCAAGGTTAGAGACTGGCTGATAACTGGCCAGGGAGTCAACATCCAAAGATGGCTTCTTGAGCAGGGGCCGCACCACCACCTCTTTAAGACGGCTCGGCACCCTGCCCTCCCTAAGGGAGGCATTGACCACCCCCGCCAGCAACGGCCCTAATATCTCCCAGCTGGCCTTCACCATTCAGGACGGGCATGGGTCTAGTTCACAGCAAGTGGCCCGGACACTCCCAAGGACATCCACCGCATCAGTGGAGGACACCCTCTGAAACTGATCCCACAACAACTGACATGACGGTGCTTCCTGTACCTCCAACACCTCCACTGTTGTAAATGTGGCGTTGAGGTTGTGGTGAATTTGAGCTGTTTTATCCACAAAAAAATCAGCAAACATGTCACAGCAGGCACTGGAAGATTCCAGTTCCAGGCAGAGAGAGGCTGGACTAACCAGCCCCTGCACCACCCGGAAAAGCTCCACTGGACATTATTAAGCAGACACAATGAGGGCAGCAAGGAACCTCTTCTTTGCTGCCCGCACCGCAACAGCATAAGCTCTTAAACTAGCTTTATACTGCAATTGGTCCACTTCAGTACGAGTCTGACGCCACCATCACTCTAACTGCTGTCCATCCTGCTTCATCCGACGCAGGTCCTCCATAAACCACGGTAACCCCCGCCGTCGGCTCTCTGGGAGCGGATGCTTGGGAGACATTCGGTCGATAGCCTCAGCCAACAAGCTATTCTAGAAGGCAATGAGGTCATCGAGTGAACGGTCATCAAGATCAGAGGGTATCTCCCCTAGAGCATTCCGGAACCTTTCCGGTACCAGAGGTGAACCCATCAAACTGGCCCTGCACCTTTCTGGGAGCAGACATCTGCTAGGAGACTGTTCCAGAGGAGGTAATGATCCATCCATGACAGGGGTAAAACCGATACACCCCCCACTACTGGATTCCCTGTCTCAAGGCCGGTGCAGAACATCAGGTCAAGGATATATCCCCCCTCGTGTGTTGCGCCCTTAACCCTCTCAGACAGTCCCAGATGACCATAGAAACAGTGGATAGACAGGTGGAAAAAAACAGCAACACAATTGTGACAGAGGGTAATTTCAGATGTTATGAGATCGCTGTTCACCACACTGAATCACAGTGGATCCCGTGTGGTGACAGCAATCTCGTGCACGTCTATTTGCTCCCCGCCTGATGTTCACCATAGTGAACACCCAGCCTGGATCAATATGCCTGATTGTACACTCATTGAAACTACTGTCATTTACTTAGACATACATTAAAAACATTGTAGTCTTTTGTTATGACATTTTGAATATGATCATGTAAAACCGTTAAAATGTTTAGTTTAAAAACACTTCCTAGTTTTAGTCTGTTTTTTTAAAACACCTTTCTCCAGGTTTACTAAAATGTTTCAAATTGGAAATGTTGTAGTGAAATTGTTTTAATCATGTAAATAGTTAGAATGTTTTAAGTACCCTTCTGGGTAATTTCAGATGTTATGGGCCTCTCGGCCAGCCATGCTGAACCATGATCAGGCCAGCCATCCTTTAGACACACCGGCCTGATCTCTGAGGGGGATTGGGGAGGGGGCGGGGCTGCATGGCGCGACGTGCAGCCGCTCAGCCCCACCCTGCCCCCTCAGCCGCCCACCAACAGGGAGACGGGCAAGCATAGTGGCCAATGAGGCCACTGCGCCCGATCCCGTCCTGTGGTTGGGACCCGATTCCGGAACGGGGCTGGCAAGCAGACGTTCGCCATGGCCATTGCCAGCCTCATTCCGGATCATGGCCAACCTAACCATGATTCCGGAGGTGAGGCCGACCTCACCTCCAGAACCGTGGTCAATTTGATCCCAGACGGGTGTTCACTGTGGTGAACATCTGGCGGGGAGCAAATAGACGTACACAAGATCGCTGTCACCACACGGGATCCACTGTGATTCAGTGTAGTGAACAGCGATCTCGTAACGTCTGAAATTACCCTCTGTCACAATTGTGTTGCTGTTTTGTTCCACCTGTCTATCCACTGTTTCTATGGTCATCTGGTTCCCAACATCCTTTGCTTGTCACGTCCCCTTTAAGTTCCCTGGCAAAATTAAATCCCAGAACACGTGGCATGCTTGTGACATGTTCTTTACCCCAAAATTCACAACAACCGCCCAGTTGTGACGTTGCTTTGCAAAAAAACCCCACAGTACAGCTGAATGCGCCAAGTTTCAAGACAAGGGAACTGTGGGATTGCTAAAGTCATTCAGAATAATGCTAAAACATTTTAGCTGTTTACACACACAGTTCATAGAATATTTTAGTAAAGATTGTCTAAACGGAAAAAAACATTTTCGTTATGATAATGTGCCATACTGTTCTGTTAAGAATATTTTAGTGTGATTTTAATGTGATCATCTAAAAACATCCAAAATCTTATTCAAAGACCCCCAAAATGTACAGGAATTGTACAAACTGGGAGTGTCCAACACCACCACACTTTGTAGGGTGGGCAGGTAAATTCAAGTGGAACAGGAATTATATGACTTTTATGGATGTTGTCTTCAGAAATGTTTAGAATAAATTAATACATGTTCTCACTGAAAACAAAATGCAGTTAACATGATATTTACAGTTAACATGATATTTACTAGTTTTACTTTGTTTGCACTATTTATAGTATTGCAAGTTTCTCTGAGGAAATATTCAAAATGTGGAACCATCACAAATATTCCAATAATAGTTAAACAATTAAATGTGGCACAGTCAAGTTTTAAAGCTATCCACTGTACTATGATCTATCCTATGTGTCAGCATATATATATTACATAATAACAACAATAATAATCATCATCATAATAAATATTGTATAGTGCCCTCCTTCTGAATGGTACTTGGGGTGATTTGCTACATGAATACAGTAATAAAGTAAAACACTATAAACCACTGCAAATTCATATAAAATCTATTTTAAATCATTTAAAAGGGGAAGTTAAAGGGGGAGAAAAAATACATTAAGCGGAACCAGCAATGAATCCTCTAGAAGCACCTGGAGAACAGAAAAGACTTCAGGTGCTTTTTGAAGGTGAGAAGGAAGGAACTGAGACAAACATCTGGAGGGAAGGAGTTCCACACTCCGGGCCCCACCACAGCAAAGGCATGATCGCCTTAAAACATAAGGCACTATGGCAGATTCCCTAAACAGTGTTGGTGTCTGAGCACAGACAGACACAGTAGGGTGAGGTTCCAGGAGCAGGTCTTGAATACAGCCAACAGCCTATACCACTGAGGACCCTATAAACCATCAGTGCAATCTTAAATTCAGTCCACCACCCAGTCATGTTGGTGCATCCTGAACAAGTGCAAGAGTCAGAAGCACTGCTGGAAGTCCACAGAACAGGGAGTTACAGAGATCAAGCCTCTTAGACAACGGAGCATTGGTTATTGTGGCAAACTCAGCCTGGAAGTTTAGGTCCCTTCCATTCCAATCTATCATGTTGTCTACTTGCCTCCAGCACCGTCTGCCTGCTAGTCTACTACTTTAGTTTTACCAGACCAGAGAGCACAGTCCTTAGAAAATGATTATGCTCCATCCAACAGATATCTTCAAGTAGAGCGTTCTATTTTTTTTTTAAAAAAAACCACACCAATCACTGTCTCCTTTGTACCTATCCTTCTTTGAGTAGTCTAATTTCTAGCATGGTGATGACAGCATACCACACGCAACCCATCTATAGTAGAGGTGAAACGAGATTTCACAACAATGGGAATTCTTGTTGAAATTCCATTTCCTGATACAGTCTTGGTCGAATTGGGAACCTCTTGGCACTTGGGAATCTTGCAACTGACATTTTGTTTCTCGATTTACCAATAATGTGCTTACTGGAATCCTATTGGACACAATACTCCAGGTGAGGTCTGACTAGTGCCGAATAGAGTGGAATTGTTACTTCCGCTGACCTTTTCTTGATCTGACCCCCCCACTTCCACAGAGTACCATAAAATGCTTCAGTTAATGTAGCCTAAAATTCCACTAGCCTTTTTTTGCAGCTACATCACATTGCTGGCTCATGTTCAGTTTGTGAACAACAACAATCCCTAGATCCTCTCCATATGTGTTGCTGCCAAGCCAGGTATCCCTCATCTTGTTCTTGTGTATTTGGGTTTTCTTTCCTAAATGCAGAACTTTACATTTATTCTCAGGGTGCTTGCACACAAGATTGGGGGTGGGGGGAGGAAGGGGAAACTGCTGTGAGCGTAAATCATGGCAGGGAGATCATGGGAAGCTCTGCTTGTGTGTACGGGGTTTTTAACATAATTAGCCCATTTCTGCTATGATTTTACTCACAGGTGACAGAGCTCAAAATCCAGCCCTGTCACCCATGTGTGAAGTCACGGTAGAAATGGGCTAATGATGTTAGAAACCTCACCGACATGAGCAAAGCTTCACGTAGTTCCCCTGCCATGATTCGGCTCACGGCAGTCCTCCCTTCCCATTGCATGTGCAAGTAGCCTCAGTTGGATTTCATTTTTTAAAATTTCAGCCCAGATTTCTGACCTATCAAGATCTTTTTGAATTCTAATACTATTTTCCTAGGTGTTAGCTACCTTTCCCGGTTTTGTTTAATCTGCAAACTTAATAAGTATTTCGTCCACTCCTTCATCCCAAGTTGTTGATAAAGACATTGAAATACACCAGGCCTAGGACAGAACTCTGCATGTTCAACTTGATACCTCCCTCCAGTTTGATGATGAGCCATTCATGATTATTCTTTGAGCATGGTTCTTCAACCAGCCATGAATCCACCATGCTTTTGTGTCCCCCAGCCCACACTTTGGAAACTTATTAATCATCATCATCATCACCACTTGTATAGCACCAGCTGTGTACCTGGCATTTTACAGAACAATGAGATGGATGCGGTCCCTGCCTACGGCTTACAATCTAAAAGACTCGAAGGGGGGAATACAAGGAGAGGGGACATAGGGAGAGACAAGGGACAAAACATTCAAGCGGATGTGTAGTCTCAGGTGCACGTGCTTGGCTTGGTTTGTCAACGAGGAGCTCATGCGAAGCCCTGTCAAATGCTTTGCTGAAATCAAGATATATCCACAACATTCCCCTCATCCACTAAACCAGTCACTCTGTTTAAAGAGTGAGACAAGATTAGCCTGGAATTACTTGTTTCTGAAAAATCCATGCTGGCTAGTAGTGTCAGGTCTTGGCAGGAGCAGGGCTTGAACCCAAGTCCCTTGGGACCTGGAGTCAGGCTCTTTATCTATTCTGCCACCTAGACTACAAGATGTTCCGTTGGAACTGTTACCGGATGCTTCTCCACCTCTACTACCTCCCAGAAGGATTGAGTCCCACCTAACTCTCTGTTGGCTGCCCAGACTAAGGGCAGGAACACGCCGGAAGGGGCCCCTGCTAAACGCCTTGTGCAGTGAGGGGGAAAGTTTGTACCCGCCCCATCAGGGGAATCAGGCACCTTGGGTGAAGGCGGGAAGCTGCCCTGGAGCTGGCCGAGCAGGAGACTTTTGCAGGCTGCAATTGACATGTTTGCAGCCTGCATAGGAAGGGATGGTGAAGTGGCACGAGAATGCACCCTGGGGATTGGCCCATGCGGGCCATGTGGTCGGGAGAGGCGCGAAGCAGCGGCATTCGGCTGCTGTCAGCGCCAGAAGGAGGACGCATCTCGGGGGGCCTAGCCAAAGCGGGGAGGCTTTGCAGCAGCGAGGGGCAAGCAGGGCATTCAGAGCCAGGACCAGGGAGTAGCGGGGGGGTTTTGCCGGCAGGGCGGGGAATTCAGTGATCATCGGGGTGGGTGTCAGGGGCTCAAGGGGAGCAGGCAGCGTAGGGTGAGAAGTGCCCCCCCTCCTGTAAGTGCCCTGAGGCAGTTGGGCAGTCAGTTAGCCTGGGTGTTTGGGGCGTGTGAACCCCCTCCTCCCCCTTTATCTCTTCAGGCAATTCAGCCTGGGTGTTTGGGGCATGTGAACCCCCTCCCCCCTTTATCTTGTCAGGCAATTCAGCCTGGGTGTTTGGGGTATGTGAACCCCTTCCCCCCTTTATCTCTTCAGGTGCTTTAGCCTGGGTGTTTGGGGAGGGTGACCCCCTCCCCTCTCTCTTTGGCACAGCGTGTGGGGTGGTCACGTAGACGACCCCCCCCCCTTTTAAAAAGAATGGGTAGGACAAAGAAGGGACAGGTGGCTGGTAGGCCACAGGGAAAGAGGGGGCAGCGAAAGGGGGCAGCCTTACAGCCCCCTCCCCCGGCATCAGATGGGTTGGAGGTGGAGGATGGGGCTCCTCTAGGGCCTGTGTTTCCACCACCGGTGCCAGGGCCTAGTGCGGGAACAGCGCAGCCCACACATGGGCAACCAGTCGGGCCTGGCCTCATTTTGGGGGCAGTGCCCCCTGCAAGGGAAGCAGAGTTAGTGTCCATGGGTGGCACAGGTGGGGTATTGTGTGCTCAAGGTGGGCAGTAGCCCCCTGCAGCGTGGCTTCAGCAGGGACATGGCCAGGCCTTTTTGCAGGCCATGGAGGCGAGAATGACAGGGTGGGACAATGTAATGACTCGCCTTGAAGCTTCAGGGGTTTTGGACCTGGGTAGGGTGGGGGCAGTGTTTGGGTGGCAGAGCCAGATGTCACAAGATCTCTCTTCGCAGCCTTTTGCACAGGAAAAGCAGGAGCTAGGAGGACCGGCAGTCGAGGCTTTAGTGGAGAAGGTCGACAGGATGGAACACCAGATAGCGAGACTGGCTCAGCTGCTCGAGAGAGGTGCTGGACCTCGTCCTACGGTGGCACTGACAGCAAGGCCTGGGGATCAGCAGGCTGTCGTGGTGGCAGCGGCATTAGGTGCAGGTGTTGGTGAGTTGCTCCCACCTCCAGCAGGCTCACAAGGCATAGAGCAGGGTATGGAAGGAGGTTGTCAGCGGGGGCAACAAATGGTGATGCCATTTGGTGGTGAGAACGCTGGGGGGTGGGTACGGGAGCGATTGCACCCCCCGGGGAGGCAATGGCAGGGCAACCTGGGACTGGTTTGCCGGGGAGCGGTTTGGGTCAACTGCTGGTGCAGCAGGACCCGAATCGGCTAATATGGGTAGACAATGTCTGGCGCTCACAGGGGTCAGTATCGCAGGTAGCAGATACGGGAGTACAGGTGAGGCAGTTTGGGACAACAAATGTACAGGCCACATCGCTGTCTAGCACGGCTGTTCAGGCTGCGGCAACGGCAACAGGGAGGGCTACTCAGGAGGTTTCCCCCATTGCAGGTGGGGTATGCCCGGGTTTCGGCACCTCTTGGGGTGCACCTTCTGCAATCAGTGAGGGAGAAGATATGGAAGGGGGATTATATAGATTTGTTTGGAATCCTCTTTTGCGACCCGATTCCAGATCCCAATGCGCGGCCGGAAGCAAAGGAGCTGGAGAGGGCAAAGAGGCTCAGGATAGATAGGAACTGGGCAAACTGGGAGTTGGCATTCATTGTTTACGCCCGACTGGTGATGCAGGCGTTCCCAGAAATGGCGGTGGCGTTGTGGAAGTATTTTGATATAGTCAGGCGAGCGTACCTGACAAAGGAGGGTTTGGGTTGGCTGCGTTATGACGAAGCATTTTGTCAGAATGCAGCAATTACACCTGGGGTGCGCTTGGATGTAAAGGATCATGACCTATGGTTGGAGTGTGTCCAGGGAAAGGAGGTAGTGCGGGCTGACAGTGGCCACATTATTGTCAGGGGTGACGGGCAGCCCTCGGACAATTTTCGTGGAGAGCAGGCGAAGAAGGAACAGCAGTTGCTTGCGTGCTGGGATTTCAATGAAGAAAATGTTTTCGTTCCTTCTGCAGGTTCCGGCATACGTGTTTGCAATGTGGAGGGTTGCACCCCTCCACTAGTTGTCAGTGTAGGCGTGGCTCAAGTCAGAGAGGAAAGAGGGGTTTCCAGCCCGGAGAGGGAAAGGAAACGGAGCGGCACCAGCAGGTGCAGGAAAGGACCCCAAGGCCAGTTAGATGGTGGGTGCTGGAACGTTTGTTGCGGGAGTACCCCACCTAGACCCTGCTCTAGCAAGTTATATAGTTAATGGTTTTAAACATGGGTTTGAGATTTCTTTCGAAGGCAGGTGGGAGCACGTGATGGCTAGAAATTTGAGATCAGTGGTTGGGATGGAGGAAGTTGTCGAGATTAAGATAAAGAAGGAATTGGCCAAGGGCGGGATTGCGGGTCCATTTGATTCATTGTCGTCGGTAACGATAAGGGTGTCACCATTAGGCATAGTTCCTAAGAAGACTCCTGGGGAGTATCACCTGTCTCATCCTAGGGGGTCTTCGGTGAACAATTTTATTCCAGCGGAGCTGTGTTCAGTTCACTACGCTTCCTTTGATAGAGCGGTGGAGTTGGTGCGGGGTTGTGGAAAAGGTGCCCTTATGGCAAAGAGCGATGTGAAATCTGCTTTCCGGCTCTTGCCTGTACACCCCAAGGATTTTGATTTGTTGGGGTTTGCATTTAGGGGCCAATTTTACTATGATAAAGTGATGCCCATGGGATGCTCTATCTCATGTGCCATTTTTGAGAAATTCAGCTCGGCGCTGGAATGAATTGTTAAACGATGGACCGGGTTTTGGCAAATTTCTCATTATCTCAACGATTATTTGTTTATTGGCAAAGCAGGGTCATCTGAGTGTGCGGAGCTGTTAGCGGCCTTCAGGAGAGTTGTGGAGGTAGTTGGCGTTCCCTTGGCAGAAGAAAAGACGGAAGGTCCAGCTTCCGTCTTGACTTATTTAGGGATAGAACTGGACTCGAGGGTTCAGTGTTCCCAGCTGTCAGAGGATAAGTTGAGGGTACAGTGTGATGACATTTCGGCCTGCATTGGGGCGGGCAAGGTAACATTGTGGGCTTTGCAGTCCTTGGTAGGAAAGCTGAATTTTGCCTGCCGGGTGGTGGCGCCTGGCAGAGCGTTTTTGTCCCGCCTTTACGCCAAGACATCTGGGGTTGCCTTGCTGCACCACCATATTCGGGTCACCAGGAACATGAGGGAGGATTTAGGAGTTTGGCTAGAGTTACTGCAGTGCCACAATGGGGTCAGTATGTGGAGAGAGGTGGTGCACCTGGAGGCTGAGTTGCAGGTACATTCAGATGCGGCAGGTGTGGCCAGACTTGGAATTTATTTCCAAGGGATGTGGTGTTCGAAGCGGTGGCCTGCCCACGGGGGGGTCATGGGGATATTAAAGGACTTAACGTTTTTGGAACTGTTTCCAGTAGTTGTGGCAGTGTATTTGTGGGTAGACCATTTTAGGAATAAGAAAGTACTATTTTGGTGCGACAATCTAGCAGTGGTGCACATTGTGAATGGTTTGTCATCAAAATCTGAGAGGGTGATGCGCCTGGTGAGGTATTTCGTTCTGTGGTGCTTGAAGCACAACATAGTTTTTTGTGCTAAACATGTGCCGGGGTGGCCAACGAGATTGCTGATGCCCTTTCTCATTTCCAGATCCAACGTTTTCGGGAGCTCGCTCCACTGGCCAGGGAGAAGCAGGAATCCGTTCCTTGGGAGCTCTAGAGTCTTGGATCTTAGAGGTCATAGAGACAGTAAAGGGCTAGGTCTCCCCGGCCACATGGCAACAGTATGAGAGGGTGCTGAGGGAATTTTGTGTCTTTGCTAAGGGAAGGGGTTGGTCAATCAGTTTTCTGATCCCTTTGCCGTTTGGGTGATTCAGTTTGGTTTGGCGCTTCGAAGGAAAGGTTTAGCACCGGGTACTATTGCGGGGAAGTGGTCGGCCCTATCCTTCCTGTCAAAAATGGTGGGTAATTCAGAATTGCCTGGCTCTCCGATACTTAGGGCTATGTTGGAGTCATGGAGCCGGCAAGGAAGGGGTAGGGCTGATGATCGAGCGCCTATGTCCCCCAAACTGTTGGCGGACATGGTGGGTAAATTGGAGGAGATTTGTGTGGATGAAGGCGAGGTTAAATTGTTTCAGGCGGCCTTTGTTCTTGCCGTTTTTGCGGCATTACGAGTGAGCGAGTTGGTAGTGAGCTCGCAGTCAGACCAGTCGGTCAGGGCTTTGCAGATTGGTGATGTGTCGCTAGGAGGGGACAGAGTGCAGATCAGTATCCGGGTGTCTAAGACTGATCAAAGAAGGAAGGGAGCAAGGGTGGTACTTTACAGAGCAGTCGAACCAATGATTTGTCCGGTCACTTGTTTAGGGTCTTTTTTGGCAGTTAGACCCGGGATTCCGGGGCCTTTGTTTGTTCACCGCTCAGGCCTGCCTCTTTCGCAGTATCAGTTTGTCACAATTATGAGGCGCTGTTTGGCTGCATTAGGGGAGGTGGGAAGGTTCAGTTCCCATTCTTTCAGGATTGGGGCCGCATCCACTGTAGCAGCGGCGGGTGTGGTGCCAGGCGATATTAAAACAATGGGCAGGTGGTGATCATCAGTGTTCAAGTCGTATGTTTGCCCACTGCAGGGAGAGTAGGTTTGGGGTTGGAAAAGCAATATAGTTACCCCGGTTAATTTCTTTATGTTACAGGGTAGCAGCGCGACCGGGACAGGAAGGTCGTTTGGATGGTAGGACATAGTTTTATTGTCTGGACGAAAAGGAGGGCTGGGAATTTGGGATGGGGGACCCAGTTGGGGTTAGCCCCTCGAGCTGAGGTCGTATGGAAGGGCAGGAGGGGCATGTTGTGGCCCCAGTTGTTGCCATCATTCCTTGGCTGGATGTGGAGGTCCCCTCCCGATGTTATATTGTTCCACCTGAGGGAAAATAATCTCACTAGGGGATCTGGTTTGGATTTGTCCATTATGGTGCAGCAGGATTGGGTTCGAATCAGGGAAATGTTTCCCGGAGCGCTGTTAGTGTTTACAGCACTGTTACAGAGAATAAAGTGGCCTGGGGTTAACAGCGCGAGAGCAGTGGATCGATCTCGTAAACGGGTTAATAGTGAAATTAAAAAGGTTGTCGAACAGACTGGGGGGCTATGGTTCGTTCACAATGAGATATCCTGGACAAGGCCTGATTTATATTGGGCTGATCGGGTGCACCTTTCTGAAAAAGGGATGGATCTATATCTGGGGAATGTCTGGGAGATTTTGGTAACATGTCTGGGCTAGGTAAAAGTTTTTTGGGTGAGTGGGGGGCGTTCAAGCAAAGTAATGCTGAACATGGTGGCGGTGTTCAGTACCATGAAAAATTATTTGGAGTAGGATGGTGAAATTGGCCTGGTGGCTATTGGGAGACATCTGGTACGTGGACTATGGTAGGCCACCTGGTGGTTGGACCTGGTAAGCAGTTAGGGGAGGGGCTCCTCACTGCTATTCCAGAAAAGGGGGGATTGGCGTCGGGTGTCACATAGTAGGATCTAAGCGGTCCCGATGTGGCGCCTGGCATTAGTTCTTCCTGGGGTATGGACCAGGGCGGTCCACAGGCGGAATCGATTGGACTGGTAACTCCAATCCGGATTGAGCATTACATGGTACTGAACGCGGGGAGCGAGGGTCATTAGGGCCGGGGGATAATCAGTCGTGGTGTACCTTCACTCCCCTTAGAACTCACCCAAAATCATTTGGCCGAATTGATTGGCTTCAAGGTAATTGAATCTGATAAAATTCTAATTGACGAATCCTGTCAAATTTGATGAGTATTGGGATCCACCGTTCTCGTTGGTAGGTTGATTGGGTTCTTAATTGGTTTCTGTCCTTCAACAGGTTATTGTTGGCTGGTTGTTAATAATAAACAGTTGCGGCCAGTTCACCCAAATTAACATGGTCCGTGTGTTTATTGAGTGTGTGCCCTATTTCCTGTGCGGGGACAAACAGGCAGTGTCTCCACAATACAGGCCCAGCCTAACTTGATCTGTGGATAGAGTCTTCCAATCTTTCTGTTCTATAGCATCCCTGCTTTCCAGTCTTCTGGCTCCAGCATTTTAGTTCTCCAGCTTCCCAGCTCAGAAGTCCTCTGAGTTTCCAGTCCGTCGACTTCCCCACATTCCTGGGTCCTTGGGTTCCCAAACTTCCAGCCCCTGCACACCTGGTGCCAGACTGCAGCATGCTCCAAGCCAAGCTGGGTAGGCTCTGACAAGAAGTAATCATTTGTATTCAGGGCTGTAGAATAAATATAGATAATTCTCTAGCCAGGCATAAAAGACTACTAGCGATGCAGGGAACTGACTCTGAGGGAATGGGGCCTATGGCTGTAAAAAGTTCAGTTGGCAGTTCAAAAAGTATATTTGCCAAAGGCAAGCAGCTAATTGAATTTTCACAGCCCTGTTTATTTATTTATTTTATTTATTTATTCAAATATATTACCCCGCCTTTTCCACCAAAGGCAGCTCAGGGTAGCTTAAAATTCTAAAATATTAAAATACAAAAACATAAAACACATATAAATCAAACCAAATATACAAAAACATAAAACACCCCCCCCAACCCTACACCATCTCCACAACCCCTCTCCACCCCAGCCTCCCCTACCTCCCCCATATCTCCACAATTCCCTCCTTCCCTAGCCCCCACTGCCAAACACCCTTGTAAACAGAACACCTTTAGTAATATGATATTATGGAAAGGTTTAATATTTTATAGGTTTAATAAAATATCATAGTTTAATACCATTTTGTCTTGCTTCCCATTAAGAAGCCATTTAGAAATACCTTCCTGCTACCATGTTTAAACAGATACAGTCATTTTCAAATCCCCCTCAGAGGTTTGGTGAAAATAAAACTGCAGAATATATGTATTTACTTCATCAAATTTAGTTTTACTGAGGAAAATAAAGTCAACACTATCTCTTCACCAGAACCCTGCTGTGCTAGCATTATTTGTGCTCCTGGATTTTCTCTCAAAGTTCCATGGGTTTAAATGAGATGTCAAGTCTAAATTAGCAATGGAAACATGACCTGTCCGACTCCCCTGCTGAAAACTGACAGCTCAGCTGCGTATGTCAAACAAACATCTCCCGGTTAGCTGTAAGTACTGTATTTGGCACACTGCTGAACCGCAAAATGATTAATACAATACTGCAAAGAAGTATAAAGATCCTCTCACAATCAATCCCAATGTCAGATTGTTGACTTGCTAATTATCTAAGTGTGTGAGTCAAATGTGCATGGTTGATTCTTAAAATGAAATTTAAAAGGTGTTAAGCCCTCACAGACTAGCAAATATGGGCCATTAAAAATGTTGATAACAGAATTCTTTTACACTGTGGAACTCATTCCTTTTGTCTCCAACCCAGTCTTTAGAAGTGACTAATCTTGTTCTGCTGTTGCCTCCCTTCCTCATTTTCCCTCATCTTCATTTAGTTCCCATTTTCATTCTTGTCCTTCCCTCCCTCTCCATCTGATCCTCACTCTGATTCTACATCTCTTCGTTAGCCTCCTGATAAGTTTTAATTGACTCCCTCTTCAATACTTTCTCATGCAAGAGTCATGCAGTATCCGTCATAAACCAACATTGTTTATTGTATTTTATAGCATTGGGTAAAAATGCACATTTATTTAATTAATTTATTTAGCATCATTTATACCCAGCCCCTCCTGCAAAGCAGCTCAGGGCAGCTTACAATTCTAAACAAAATATAAAATAGTTAAAAATACAAATAGAAATAGAAATGCAAATATAAAACCTGTTAAATCTCATGAAAAGGAGAGTCATTCAAAATGGATATATTCTCCCACGCTAACCCTCAAAACCACCGACCCAGCCCCCTCGCCAAAAGCCTGATGGAACAACATGATGGCGTTGCACTGCTGTCGTGGTCCAGCCTGGAAATCCAAGGGGGACAGTCTGGGTCATGTTAGGGCACTGACCGTATGTGCCCATGGCTGGGCTGTTGTCCTGCCACCTGTGTGGCCTAGAGCGGGCCACATCAGATGTGTGGGTGGCTAGCCCCACCCCTGCACCACTTCCAGAGCCCCACCCCCACCCTGGCGGTCATCCATGGTGGGCCACAACAGATGTGCTAGCCCGCCATGGCTTGCTCTGGCCTGCTTTGGTCTAGCTGAGCGGGTCTTAGCCCAGGCTGTGACTTCAGGGGTTTCTTGAAGTCAAAGCCTGGGCCAGCCACCGACACAGCCGGACTGGGCCAACATCTGGCAGTGCAAAAACCGACATGCCGGTGGGCTGTGGGCCAAAGCAGGTTTAAGTGGGCCACTGTCACGCCTGTTTTTACCCATTGTCAGCAGGTGAAATAGCGTATTTTCCTAAACATTTTTCACTTGTTCTCCATATTAAAAAGCATGATCAATGGCAAGACCTTCCAATTCAGAATTATTCATAAAAAATGTCTCAAAATGTACTAGCCAGAGCAATATTTCATCATTCAAAGCAAAAAGCTGTTTCAAAAGTTATTTAATTTGTTAAAAAAAATAATTCATAAAATTACCAGTCGTATACGATCAGTGACATTTTCAACAACAAATTCTGGTTCAATATTCTCAGAAAGGAACCTAAAAATAATCAAAATCTTCCCCTGGAGCTCCATTTACTTATCTTAGGCTTGCCCTGTAAGCACTTCTAGACTGTGATCAGGATGACTCACTCCACTCAAAGTGCAAAATCCCAGCTTCGTGTTCATGTCTCATGGGTACAAAAGTCAAAGATCAGGAGGTGAAAGGCCCCCAAAAGGGATGTTTCTAGTTCCTATGTATTCACAGTGACAAATGCTAAAACTTCCAAGACATGCAAAAGCTTCAAGTTCTGCCAAGGACAAAAGTAGAGACAATGGGTGAAAACAGACATGATGCTAACCACCCTTTAACCACCCTTGGTGGTTATTTATGCATGTTGCAGGGCTGTATTGGTGCCCTATGCAGCCCTGCAACATGTAGTGATTTCAGACATGACGGTGGCCATATTGGCCCTGTCACGGAATCACCCACATGATTCCCTGGCGGAATCAGACCGGCCCATCAACGGACGAGCCATCAGATTCCGCCGGGGAATCGGGGAAGGGGCAGGGCTGCGTGGCGCAATGTGCGGCCGTACAGCCTCGCCCCCCCACGCTTCCGAGGCCTCCTACCCTCCGGGAGACGGGCCGGGACAGCAGCCAATGCGGCCGCGGCACCTGCCCACCCCCTGGGGTATTGACCACGGCCCGGAATTGGCGANGGGGTATTGACCACGGCCCGGAATTGGCGACGAGCATGGCCGCCAATTCCGGGCCGTGGTCAGGGTCCAGACGAGATGTTACCACGTTCAACTACGGTGAATCCCGCCGTGGTTGAGCAAGGTAATGTCACGTCTGTTGGGGGCAAAAAGTGATTCCCACCGGGAGTTCACCCCCGGTGGGAATCACTTTGTCCACGCTTTTGGAGATGGTCCCCGGACCATCCTCGAAAGCGTGGTTATTTTGATCCCTGCCAGTGGTTCACTGTGGTGAACATCTGGCGGCGATCAAAACAGACATTATGGGACCATTCCCCACCACAGGGGATTGTTTGTGGTTGAGCGTGATCTTGTAACGTCTGAAAATACCCATGCATAAATGACCACCAAGGGTGGTTAAAAGGTGGTTAGCGTCATGTCTGTTTTCACCCAAAGACTCCCCAGTCATTTAGTTCCATTGCTAAAACAACATTCTCCATGGGACAGCTTAACAGGCAGGTGGAAGGGTAAGAAGTGCAAAAAAAATCAGCTCATCAACTTGGCTAAAGTTTGGGCTAGCCCAAAGAGAAGCATCAAAACTCTGGGCGAACTCTTAAAAGACACAAGCAGACCTACTGCACAACCCATTTTAGCTTCCCCTTAGAAAAATGTGGAAATATATATATATTTTAAAATGCTTCCTATTTATGAAATACTTGTTAAAAAGTCTACATTACTATACTGGCCTTGATTTTGGAGGCTCTCAAAATAATATGATCATCCCCAGTATATTGTATCAAAATATTCAGTTTATATTCTGCACACAAGGCCTCCACAGACTTCCACCAAAAGGATAGCCTCACAGTTCCTATATATTGCCATCTTCTCTGACAGAAATGAGATCCTTTTCACCCACACTTCTCCAAATTTCTACCAGCTCTCACTTCTTCTTATTACCATTAGCATTCTGTCCGCGTCCTCACATCTTCATTCTGTAATAGGTCAGTCTAGTTTCTATGCCAGAAAGTCTCCTGTTTACACACTTCAGCACACCCTACTGCTTTCTGAACTGAAGCAGGGAGAAAGATGACAACAGTGTGAGGCCAGGCGGAGTTATATTACTGACAGTGGGAAGATGCAGTTACTTGGTCCATGCAAGAATAAGGAGTTCCACCAGATTCAACACCCTAGCACCTCTTGGAAAAAGTCCAGAAAATGAGTTTACTGAGACTTTTAGTCAGTTTCCAGGAATTTTATGAAGCTTTACGGCAGGTTTTCAGCACTTACATGGCAGTTTCCAGCACTTCCCAGCACTTCCATCTCCACAGTGCCACTGCCTGTCCCTGTCCCCCTGATCTTGTAGTCATGTCCTGGAATATATCATGTGTTAAAGCAAAACTGGGGGACAGGGACTGGCACGATTTCCTGGGGTCTTCTGACCTCGTTTGTTTGCAGGAAACTTGGGTTAAATCGGAAGATAGTTTTGATATCAAAGGGTTTCAGTCTTTTCTCCATGATGGGAGGAAAGGGCAAGGCAGGGTCTCTGGAGGGCTCACCTTCTGTGTTACAAACAACTGTCAGTACAATTTTTCCCTGCTTGATACTATGAAGCCAGAATATCAAGCAGGACTGATTCAATCCAGCCATCCCAGAACCCAATTCATTGTTTTTAATGTCTACATCCCCCCACCTTACTGCGAGGAGGATATCTGGGCAGCCCTGGAGATCCTCCAATTTGAGGATCAATTCCCACAGGCAGTATTTGTCCTGTTGGGCAACTGGAATACCTGCTTGGGTACCAGTAGCGACCCCCCCTCCATTTTGAGGGGGGGGGGAGATGGAGGGGTTGTCAGAGACTGCTCGGCGAAAGAAATTGCTGGAGGGGTTGGCCTCTAGGTTGGACATGATTGTATTGGAAGAGGCTCGCTTGTCTACCACCGAAGGGGGGTTCACTTTCTTTGGCCTGCAGGGCAGAAATAGAATTGACCTTATTCTGGTCAACTCCCGATCCTGCGGTTCCTTTAGCCAACCGGAGATGGTATTAAGACCCAAAAGTGACCACATCGCTCTTAGTTTCTCTATCAAAGGGGAAGGAGCATTGAGATCTGAGGCTAAGAAGCCCCATGGGGGTAGGGCCACTCCCCAGACAAGAACACTGACTCTGGCAGAAATGGCTAGGACATTGCAGGACTTTTTCTGTTCTTCCAGATTTGTTAATTTGTTTACCCAGTTAGAGATGTGCAGGGATCCCAACGGGCAAGTGCGACATTATGAGGGCATTTTGAGGCTCTTTGCTGACTCCTTGAGACCTGAGCCAAATGCTGTTCTACAGAACAACAAAGACAAGTGGTATGACACGGAGTGTAGATGGATGAAGGCCCAGTTAGTAAGGTCCAAACGACAATGGGTGGGGGGGCAAGGAGAGATACGAGGGGTCGATGCTATCATGGCCCTGAAAGTGAGTAAGGCAGCGTGGCCTGACGGAGTTACAGCCAGGGCCCTTCAAGCCGCCCCCACGAGGTGGGCCCATCTCTTTTCCATATTCTTTACTATGGTGGCCAATACAGGCATTGTCCCCCCATCCTGGTCTTCTTGCTGCATAGTCTCTATTTACAAGAAGGGTCAGACCCAAGACCCATCATGTTACAGGCCAATTAGCATTTTGTCCATTGTGGGCAAACTATGTGCTAAGTTCCTTCTCGATTAGTTGACCACGTGGGTGGAGGAAAGGGCCATAATTCCAAAAGAGCAGTTCGGGTTCAGGAAGGCCAGGTCAACTGTAGATTGCTGCTTTATATTGCAGCATCTCATCTTCAAATATCATAAGATTAAGAAATGCAAACTTTATATGGCCTTCCTGGACCTGACCAAGGCCTTTGATACAGTCCCTCGGATTAGACTGTGGGCCAAACTGACTAAGATGGGCTTGGACGATAAGATTCTCCTTCCCATAATCCACCTCTATACCGACAACCGTGCATGGGTGAGGGCAGGTGGAGGGGGAGGAAGAGCGGCTGGGTTTCCGATCAGGAGGGGGATTCGACAAGGTTGTGTCCTAGCCCCCATCCTGTTCAACCTTTACCTAGCCGACCTGCCAGATTTCATTAGGTCAGAAGACTTCCACCCACCTAGGATTGGCGAGACTCAGCTGGGGTTCCTTCAGTTTGCTGACGATTTGGTCCTGATGGCCCAGACAGAGGTTGGCTTAAGTCGGGTCATCGGGGCCTTACATGACTATTGTGTGACGAATGGTCTAACAATCAATCCAGGGAAATCCAAAATTATGATAGCAAGACAGAAGAAGCTTCCCCCTTCCTGGAGAACTGGGGCAGGAGAGTACCATCTTTTAACTACCTCGGCATGGTACTTTCCGCCAGTGGATCTTGGGCTCCCCACCTCCAGGGAAGAGCCAATAAGACGTCAAGGGTAGCAGGGGCCATTGCTAGAGCAGCCAGGCTGTCCAAGGGGGTCCCCCTGTCATCCTTTATTAGGGTTTACAGTGCTAAAGTTCCACCTATGGCAACCTTCGGGATAGAACTCATCCCTAACCCAGACGAGAGGGCCCTCGAAAGGAGTCAGAACTACTTTCTTCGGTGACTCCTCAGTGCTGCCCCAGGGGTTCCAGGAGAAGTACTTCAGGCAGTGGTGGGTGTTGTCTCCTTGGGGGCAAGGGTCAAGCTATGTTAGATTCTGGCTGTGCCTGTTAGCCAAACAGGACACAGAAATCCCGGCGCAGTGTTTGTGGGAAGAGCTATTGTCCTCGGGGCCCGCCTATACCTCTGGGTGCTATATCTCTGGCGACTACTTAGGGAACTGGGCTTTTCGTTTGAGTTTTTCCAGGAGAGGCGACTGCAGGCCATTAGGTCAGTGGTTTTACAAAGAATCCTGGCAGGAGGACCTAGGCAGGATTTCCCAGTGGAAAGTGGCACCAGGGCTGAAGCAAATCAAACTTTCTTTTGGTTTCGAGAAGTACCTAGATCTCCTGACCAACCCGGAGTTGTGCAGATACCACATGAACCTAAGATTCCACTTGGTAAGCTCTGTTATTGCTGAGGGTAGGTATGGGCATATCCCTTACGACCAGCGCCTTTGTTCATGTAGCCTGCACGAAGTTGATACTATCAATCATTTCTTGTCACGGTGTCCTCAGCTTAATGCACTTAGAGCAGTATGGCTGACCCCGATGTTAGATGGCATGGTGATGCCAACTGGAGCGATACCTATAAAAGCATTGCTGAAGATGGAGGACAGGGACACGATATTGGCCATTGCAGTTTTCGTTAGGTTGGCACTTAAACGCAGAGAACAAATTCATTCTAGACAGGACAAATCCGCGGTTATCCCATTGCCATGCTAGCTGGACTTGGCCAACGGTTTTGAGGGTCTTA
>QEPC01014287.1:2353843-2368655 GCA_003113815.1 Sphenodon punctatus
CATCTGGTGCGACGGCTTCGTCCATTTGTTTCGATCGCTGACCTGCCCACAGTCATCCATGCTTTCAACACCTCCAGGCTAGACTACTGCAACACAGTACCTGGGAGGTCAATGGAGGACAGACCCCATCAATGATGGGGGCCGCCAAGTCCATCGCCTTACCTGCTAACATTACCTCCGTCTTGTCAGGATTCAGCCACAGTCGATTAGCCCTCATCCAATCCCTCACAGTCACCAGGCACCGAGTAAGCACTAAGACTGCCGGACCTGGGTTTGTTAAAAAAGAGAGGTACCGTTGGGTGTCATCAGTATATTGATGACACCATACACCAAACCCCCTAATCACTTCGCCGAGCGGCTGCATATACACGTTGAACAGGAGAGGGGACATAACAGAACCCTGTAGAACTCCACACAAGAGGTCTCGGTATGATGAAAAACAATCCCCGAGTACCACCCGCTGGGTTCTTCTGGTCAGGAATGAGCAGAACCATTCAAGACCAGTCCCGCCCACTCCTGCACAGTCCCGTAGGTGCGTCAACAACATCTCATGATGAACGGTATCAAACGCAGTCGACAGACCTAACAGGATCAGCAGGGTTGAGTGACCCCAATCCATATCTCGGTGCAGGTCATCTACCAAAAACACAAGCGTGGTCTCAGTGCCATAAGCTGGATGAAAGTCGGACTGAGAGGGATCAAGAAAACTGATGCGATCAAGATGCCCCTGCAGCTGCTGAGCCACTACCCGTTCAATAACCTTCCCTAAGATTAGAGATTTAACATTTTTGGAATTGTTCCCTTTGCTTGTAGCCATGACAATTTGGAGTGAGGAATTCCAGAACAAAAGCATCTGTTTCTCTGGTGTGACAATTTGGCTGTAGTTCACATTGTCAATTCCTTGTCATCTACATCTGTGAGGGTCATGCGGTTTGTGCGTGCTTTTGTTTTGTGCTGCTTGAGTTTTAATATTTTGTTTTATGTCAGACATGTCCCCGGGGTAGATAATTCCATTGTCGATGCTCTCTTTCGATTTCAGACTGCCTATTTCAGACAGTTCACTCCAGAGGCAGACTTGATCCCGATCCGGCTTCCAGCTCATCTGTGGAATCTTGGAGTGGAGTGATTGACAGTGCAGTGACGAGTTCTCTAGCACCTTCCATGCGGGCATGTTATGACTCCTGGTTACTGGTTAGACATTGTTTGGAAATCGACATTTATTCTCTGTCTAGCAATGTGCAGGTGTTAAGATATACTGTCTTTCTTCACAGAAAGGGTTTGGGTGCCAGGACTATAGCTGGAAGGCTTGTGGCTGTTTCATTTCCCTCCAAGTTAAGGAATTTTAGTGATCCTTGCTTGGGGCTTCATGTAAGGAAAGTGTTGGAGGGATGTTTTAGGGTGCATGCGGATAGGGTCGATTCTGCCCCCCCTTAACAATTAACATGTTGTATCAGTTATTGTCCGTGTTGCAGCTAGCGTAGTAAGTAATAGTAGTTTATTGTCTTAACCAAAGGTTATAACAAAAATAAAATGATTTTATTTATTTATTTGACAGATGTTTATCCCGCTCTCCCCACCTCAGTGGCTCAGAGTGGCTAACAAAATGATAAAAACAATATAAAATCACTTGAACAGTTTAAAACATCATAAAAACACATCCTTCCCACCAACCCTAACCCTCACCCCCACTCTCATCCCTACCCACTCCACCCTCCCCCTCTCCCTCTCCAAATGCCTGACGGAACAGCCATGTTTTACAGTTCTTCCGGATGGCCGGAAGATCTGGGCCCAATTGCGCCTCCACCAGGAGGGAGTTCCACAGGCGCAGCAGAGTGACTGAGAACGCCCTGCTCTGTGTGGCCCCCCGAGACACCTGGGGGACCTCCAACAGCGTGCCCCCAGCTGACCGCAGGGTCCGATCCAGAACCCAGGGAGTGAAGTGTTCCCACAGGTAAACATTGCCCAGACCATGTAGGGCTTTATAGGTTAAGACCAACACTTTGAATCGGGCCCAGAAGACTACTGGCAGCCAGTGCAGAGACCAGAGAACCGATGTAATATGCTTCCCGCAGCCCAATCCCACCAGGAGTCGGGCCGCCACATTCTGCACCAGCTGCAGCTTCCGAGTTGTCACCAAAGGTAGCCCCACGTAGAGCACGTTGCCGTAGCCTTGTCGAGAGGTAATAAAAGCATGGATGATCGTGGTCAGATCCAGAACTGAAACCAGCGGCCGAAGCTGCTGCACCAGATGTAACTGGTGAAAGGCACTCCTCGCCACAGTCTCCACCTGGACATCCAGGCGGAGCTGCGCATCAAGGAGCACCCCCAAGTTCTGCACCTGGGACGTCAGTGGAGGACAGACTCCATAAATCCATGGAGCCGTCACCTCCATCGACCTACCCACTAGCATCACCTCTGTCTTGTCAGGATTCAGTCGCAGTCGGTTAGCCCTCATCCAATCCCCCACAGCTGTCAGACAGAGGGTAAGCACTGAGACAGCCAGGCCTGGGTCAGCTGAAAATGAGAGATACAGTTGGGTGTCATCCGCATACTGATGACACTGCACCCCAAACTCTCTGATCACTTCATCGAGCGGCTGCATATACATGTTGAACAGGAGAGGGGAGAAAACTGAACCCTGCGGGACCTACACAGGAGGTCTCGATAAGATGAAAAAGAATCACCGAGTACCACCCGCTGAGTTCTCCCGGTCAGGAATGAGTGGAACCACCCAAGAATGATCCCACCCACGCCTGCACTGTCCCGCAGGCGCGTCACCAACATCTTGTGGTCAACAGTGTTAAATGCTGCCAAAAGAGCTAAAAGGACCAACAGGGTCGATCGACCCCGGTCCTTTTCTCAGCGAAATCATCTACCAAGGCCACAAGCGCTGTCTCAGTGCCATGCCCTGGACGAAAGCCAGACTGCGAAGGATCCAGATAACTGACACGGTCCAATGCCCCTGGAGCTGCTGAGCCACTACCTGTTCAATAACCTTCCCTAAAAAGGGAAGGTTAGAGACAGGCTGGTAGCAGGCAGGGGAGTCAGTTTCAAGCAATGGTTTCTTGATCAGAGTTCGCACCACCGCCTCTTTGAGACAGCTCGGCACTCTGTCCTCCCGCAGTAAATTAAATTACTGCAGGAGGGCAATATTTACTTTAATTTAGTAAATTAAAGCCTATTAGAAATTTTAAAATGATAAGAACAATAAATTAAAAAATATACACCCCAAAGGAACAACATACCATTAGCATTAACAATATTTAATGGTATAAACAATGGAATAATAAAAGGTCCTATAAAAGTGTGACCATTGTTCTATTTTCCAGAGCAAATTATTTGAACACTTGTCTAAAAATAGTAACAAGTAAAATATGACCAACCCTGGTAGAGGATCATCATTAGGTAAATAAAATAACATATTGAGCATTGCGTTCTGACTCATTCAATTAAATTAACAGCTACACCTTTTCAAACTATACCGGCTGCCCATTAAGATCGACATACCAACTGAATAGCCTAATGCATCATACTGGGTATCGGAAGATTTCCTTCTATTTTCTTCCTTTCGGTTTCCATCCTCAATGCTAATTTAGCCACATTGTTGGTAATCTCTTTGTTAGAATTAGCCAACAAGAATAAAATTCGTAGGAAGGGATCCCAGTGATCCCTTCCTTCAAACCACAATCCAAAGACCTCTTTACGAATTCCATCAAACAATGGACAGGATAGAAGATAGTGTTGGAGGGCTTCAACCACAGGTTGGCCACAAAGGCAGAATCTCAAGTCTGATGGAATTCCCTGATAACGACCTTCCAATACCTTGGTGGTCATCATATTAAAATTCAACGTGGTCAGAGCTCTTCTGGCTCTGTAGTTAGAAATATCAGATAGATATGAGTCATACTCTGGACCCATCTTGAACAAAGGGTACCATGGAGCTATTTTTTGTTCAGCCAGGGCCGCTCTTTCTATCTGCAATGCGACATCCACAGACCTAGCTTTAATCAAAGACTTAGCTTGGGATCGAGTATAATGAATCAAACTTAATGTAGATAGGCCAATCTGTACCAGCTACTAGGTGAAAAATTTATGCCACTTGTATTCCGCAAATAAATTTGACTACTCTTGCAAGCAGATACTTGGCAAGCGACCTATGACCATTTTGCGGATTCGAAGCCAATAGCCGAACATCAAAAGTCTAACTCTGGTATCAACCGTAACTAAGCCGTTTTCAGTTCTCAAGAAAGTAGAAGGGGTTCCACGTGGGACTCCTAAGCTAGTTCGAAGCATTTTATTTTGGACTGCTTCTAAATGGTCGACATATGCTGTACCCCAGTGTGTTATAGCAGTACTGGAATAGTTTTGTTTCTAGCAGCTTTTTTGGTGGCTTTTTTCGGGGCCTTAAGAGTGGGGGAATTCGTTATGTCATCCAAATGAGACGAGTTGGGCCACACACTCCGGACATCTGACATGTGTATTGAATCTGGTTATCTTTTTCTTTTCCTAAGGCATTCAAAGACGGACCAGTGGGGTCTGGGTAAAACCATCTGTTTGTACTCGGTCCCTGATCAAGCACTGTGTCCGGCTGAAGAGGTGCAGAGGTTTTGGGGATTTTGGCCTTGCGGCCCTATCCCTTTGTTTGTTCACACCTATAGGTCCCTGCTTACCAGATATCAGTTTGTGGCAGACTATAGGAAGCTATTAGCAATTATCAGGTTGTGCCCCAAGGAATTTGGGACACATTCTTTCTGGATTGGAGCTGCAACTTCTGCTTCGCTATCTGTTTTTCTGGGTGCGGACATTCAAGCCATAGGGCAGTGGAGACTGCGAACTTACAAGTGTTATGTTAGGCTAGTGGCCAATTTTGTTTAGTATTTTCTGATAGCTGAAGTTTGTAGAATGTACTCGGAGCAAGATGTTCAGAGCTATATACTCTCCTGTTGCTAACTGTATGTTTGTTTCTTTTTACACAGGTAGTGGCCCCAATCCCTGGCACAAGCAAGTGTGGATACTCGGGCATAGTCTCATTTTTAGGGGTCACTTTCAAGCATGCCAGCAGCTTTGTGCTCCCAATTTGGGGCTGAATCATTGGATGGACATTACTTGGTTTGGGTTTCGGGGAATGAATTGGACCCAGTTTCTCCCATGGCTTAAGCCGAAGCTGAATGGGCTGTTACCCGATGTTCTTGTCCTCCATTTGGGAGAAAATCATCTGACACATATGTCAGGCCAGGAATTAATTTCAACAGTGGTAGCTGATTTATGGGAAGTCCACATTGCGATTCCTGTGGGTAAATATACTGTCCAGAATTTTATGATCGGGTGTACGTTATCCCAATAAAGTAGATAGGGCTCATTAAAAAGTCAACAGTACTGTGGGGAAATGGATCACAGCAATGGGAGGGGATGTTATCAATCACCCCGGAATTAGGTTTAAGGATGCTTCATTGTTCCATAAGGATGGGGTGCATTTGTCTTGGAAAGGTAACATGTTGTATCTGAATGGGATTATTTCTGGGCTTATTTCTTGGTTTGGTATCCAGTCAGGGGTGTGGGGTCATTAGGTTTAGCCCATTCCCCCTGGTGATTTGGTACAGTGCTCAGCTGTTAATTTCACCCAGTCCAGTTAGATAAATTGAATATCACCACATTTCGGTGAGGTTTGGGGTTGCACGCAGTGCATATTTAGCCTTGTCTGGATATTCTCAGGATTGTGTGTGTGTGTGTGTGCACATCCACTTCTCACCTTGGCTGGATGGGATGTGTATGTGCGTCTGTCCTCCTTCTTTCTTCCGCCTTTCAGTGGAGTTTGGGTTTTGAGCTTTGATTCAACTCAGCCTCTGCTGGGCTGGGAGGGGAAGGAGTTTTTTGTCCCCAAGTAGGTTTGCTAGGAGCTTACTTTGTTATCCACTGTACCGTCTATATTCCTGTGTTTGACTGAATACCTGTTGTTGTTTAATAAAGGGTTGCTGCCAATTTTTTTGCCAAAAGACAAATGTCTCTGAGTCCTTTGTGGGGGCTGGTGAGGGGCAATGAATTCTGCTAACATCAAAGGTGCATAAAGTGCTCATAGGCATAAAGGTGCATAAAGTGCTCAGTCCTTTTGTCTTGTATAGTATTATTTCAGAATGATTCCATGCTTATACATGTGTTTCACTGCCATGGATATGGACTCAACTGTACAAAATGAACATTTTACCAACAAATATCACAATGTGTTATTTAAGACTCCACAGCCATTTGCATTCTAAATAGAAGAAACACTGTGTTACCTTCAATATCTCAGTGCAAGACCTGCAGACAAATGTTCACTTTAAAAAATGTTGACAACTTCAGTGCCAGAACAATGTGGCGGCAGAGACAAAAATACACTTACATATTAGGCTGCTTGGTATAAAATAATGCAAGATAGTCAAATTAGTACACAGGGAAGTAGAAAAATAAAGAACAAAATATTTTTATCCAAAAAACCGGTCATGATGACCATTTCTTACAAATAATTTCCCCCGATAATGTAACTGCCAAGCGTTCAATCGAGTTAATTGAAAAATACAACCGCACAACATCAGTGTACACGTAAAAACCAACATCATGTCAGCTAATGACAACCGACCACCAGTGAATAGATCACAAATAATAGCAGTGTGAGGCTGAATTCCTGGGGGTCTCTCACAAGACATCAACTGGAAGACATCTGCTGCAACAAATTCACTTCACAGAGAAAGATGCAGTATATTACAAAATAAAATAAAATTTCATGACAAAATGTTGAAGAGATGCCAAAGTAAGATAATTTGCTGGTCCAACTAAATTTCCTATTCTAAGACAAAGAGAGATCATAATGGGGATTCTTGCACAGTAAATAATGAAACTAAATTACGAAACTACTATCCATAGGAATTTCTCTCACCTTCTGTTATCTTTGAATAATACAATTTCAGTTCCAAACTTCACTGAACAATAAATATTTTTCATGTATACTTCACAGAATTAAAAACTCAGTCATACTGTGATGTAATTTTTAGCCATGTTGGAATATTTTAATGTGATGTGAATTTTGGCACTCTTTAAAAGGGTCATGTCTGCAGGGGGGGCGGGGATGAGTGTACACTCCCCCCCCACAGCATGGGCGGTGGGGGGGGGGCAGTGTACATGGGCACACACTGATCGCCCTGTATCCCCATGAATCCCTACTCATGGAGCAATCGCTGTTCCGGCCAATTGCTCCACGTGTGGGCGATGGGTGGAGGTGGGTGTGCATGCGGGAGCTCACATGCATGCCCATACACCCGCCGTGGCAGTCACATGGGTGGCACTCACTTATGCCATGGAGTGGACCTACATGGGAATGAGTGTACGCACCCCCCCCCCCCACAGCATGGGCGGTGTGGGGGGGCAGTGTACATGGGCACACACTGATCGCCCTGTATCCCCATGAATCCCTACTCATGGAGCAATCGCTGTTCCGGCCAATTGCTCCATGTGTGGGCGATGGGTGGAGGTGGGTGTGCATGCGGGAGCTCGCATGCATGCCCATACACCCGCCGTGGCAGTCACATGGGTGGCACTCACTTATGCCATGGAGTGGACCTACATGGGAATGAGTGGGTGCATCACATGTAAAAAGGGCCTTTGTATGCAGTTTACAATTTACTTAAGCACCCATAAAAATGTTAGCATATTAACTCAACTATAAAAAGATCACATATAGTATACTGCATTGAAGTAAGGAAGAATGTTTTGCGTTGTGGTGTGCTCATATGTATGTCTGAGTATGGAAGTAATCAAAGTTAAAGGCATTATACACCATCTTTTCAAACACAAAACATATGCCAGGTTTTTAGTTTTGTTGAATTCCTCCAATCCATTCTCATCTTACCTTCAGCTGTCCCATCCAATGTGCACAGTGTGCCATTCTTCCTGATAATGCCTCTCAGAAACATATCATTTCCCTCTACAGAATGACCAGGGAATTACTGATGACTGAGTAAGTTCCTAAGACTCAAGAAGTGTGTTCTCCTTCACCATAAATAACTACAGTATCCGCCTGTCGGAATTCGGAGACCTATTTTCCCCATGATAGAAGCTGCTGTCACATTCATATGGCTGACTTAGGAGAATGCAGGGAAGACTGGTACCATTTTATGAATGTCAGGAGCTGGATAGATATTAAGTCAGAGCCAAGACAGGTTTTCAATCTTTCCCCTCTGCTACACCTGCTCCAAACCCATATAATCAAATATTGACAGTTTTAGTAAGTCAAGGAGAATGTGCAAATCTGAAGGTCTTCACAGACAACCTCTCCCTCATAACCTCCTCCCTTGTCTCTCAGATTGTCCATGATCAGAGACCGAAGGCATGCTGCACACACGCAGACGCCAGGCACACTGCATAAGCATATGCATCTGATGCTGTATCTGGAGAGCAACCACAGCACCACCCAAAACTACCACTGTTGCCTTGCCTCTCCTACAAGCAGGGCTGTGGCAGCAGACACAAGCAGCAGTGCAATCTGACTCAAGTGGCAGCACCACACGTGCACAAAGTGTGTGCATGCAGCGTGCCTTAGGTCCACACACACAATGACCCTTTGCTCTGCATGTCACAAGCACACAGACTCTAAGATCAGGACTCTGAGGTGCCACCCCTACCCTCATCTTATGCTGGACAACAGATTAATATGACTCACCATCTCTATAAGCGTAGTTTTTATGAGTCATTACCACTATGCAGCATAGGGTATTTTCAGACATTACGAGATCACGCTCAACCACGATGAATCCCCACATGGTGAACGTGATCCCGTAACATCTGTTGGGTGGAATGGAAGTCCCCGCCAGATGTTTACCCCCATGAATCATGGGGGGGAATCACATTCAACACGCAAACGGAGGTCCTGGCCAGACCATCTCCGTTTGAGTGTTGAATGTGATTCCCCCCCATGATTCACAGGGGTGACCACCCAGCGTAACACTAAACAGACGTGATGTTGACACGCTCAACCACGGGAAATTTCCCGTGGTTGAGCATGTCAACGTCACATCTGGCCACTGACCACAGCCTGGAATCGGCAGCCGTGCTCACCGCCGATTCCGGGCCATGGTCAATTTCCCAGAGGCGAGCGAGCGGGCGGGCGCAGTGGCCATATTGGCCACAGCACCCGCCTGTCTCCGGGAGGGCAGGCTTCTGGGGGAGTGTGGGGGTGGGCTATGCGGCCACACATTGGGCTGCGCAGCCCCGCCCCCCCGGATTCCCCGTCGGGAGTGGCCAACACGTCTGTTGGCTGTTACGTGTTGGCTTTGGCGGGAAATCAGTAGAGTGTTTCCGTGGCGGGGCGAATTGAGCCCCGTCACGTCTGAAAATACCCACAGACACAAAGGCTCTGGTCCAATGTGGTTCTGCCAGCGCTTTGAGGACTGGAGCCAAAGTCTCCTAACTCTTAAACCGTCTGCTCCCAATATGGTAGCAGTTGGACTAGATGGCCCTTTAGGTATCCCCCAGATCTACAATTCAATGGGGCCGATCTCAAGTCCTGTGAATTCTGCACGTACGCATACACGCAATTTCCGTGATCTGCAAAGGAGATCTGCCCTGTTTGTGCATGCGCGGCTGCGCATAGGATCCACAGGGCTTGGGCTCAGTTCGTATGATTTGATAAAATAAAGTAATAAAATGTATATCTTATATTAGCCAGACTCAATATGCCATTTTGTACATTTGTAGCTAGACAGAGTCCTGGAGAAATATTCAGGTATGTGGGATGTTAAAATTTTTGTTACCAACAAAACAAAAGCATATAGGCTGTGCTGCTTTTTTCTCCCCTTTCATCTTCCCAGTCACCATACCTATTCCACCAATTTAATTTTAAGTATATGTCTCTACAGCTTTTACTATGCATTGACATGAAGTACTTAAATTGTGTGAGTCCAGGTTTCTCCCTCTCTCTTTTATCTACAGCCTTTCAGAGTCAGCATTAATCAATAATGCCTTCTGTTTGTTCCTGTTATTTTTTTTTACTGTAACCATAGCCGTGTTGTCTATACAGAATTAGTTATCATGCATAACCAGTTCACTTCCTGCAAAATAGATCCATAATCAAACAATCTCCAATTTACAATAATAGTTAAGGCTCTTGCGAATTCAATCATGCTATATAAAGCATGGAAATTGCAAATTAAATTTCCTACCTTAACTTTTGAGCCATGTAAGCAGTAAATTCATTGTACAGTGTCACATATTGTGCTTGATTCCAACTTAGGCTCCATGCACTAGGGATGGGCGAATGCGGTTCGGAGTTCAGACCGAACTCAACCAGTTCGGTCGACTGAACCGAACTTCCGAACCGAACTCGATTTTCGAACCAAACCGAATTTCCAAACTCGGCTCTGTTCGCCCATCCCTAAAAGATAATATTCCATTTAGTTCAATGAGGTTTGACTTTCCGAACTTTGTTCAAAAGTTCGGAGTTCAGACCGAACTCAAATAGTTCGGTCGACCGAACCGAACTGAATTTCCGAACTGAACCAAACTGAATTTCCGAACTCGGTTCTGTTCGCCCATCCCTACCATGCACCCATATTTTGCACTGGACTTTCAGTCCCAATCCTCTTCCTCTAAAGGTTGGGGGCAAAACTAAAGCTGGGGAATGAAGGGGATAGGGGGCAGTGGCAGAGCTGCGGGGAGCCCAGGGCTGGGACAGCAGGGCTGAGGGTGGGGATTGAGGATGATCAATTTGAGGTGGTTGGAAACAAGCAAAAAATCCTGCTCCTCAGCCTCCAATACTTCAACTCCTGTATCTCAACCTTTAAAATCCGATTTCTCTGAATATTGGACATATCCAACCTCTCACACAAGCAATCTTTCATGCCAAATTTCATAGTGCTAGTATAAATCATCTTGATTTTATAAGCAATAAAAGCATGCTTCATAATGGAGAGTGAGTGTTGCCTTAACTTTCCAGGCACTACAATGTCTGGATAAAGCATTGTGTGAATCAGGGGTGGGGATGGGGAACCTCCAGCCTGTCAATCAAATCCAGCCCTTGGTTGTTTTTTATTTGACCCCTCTCCAATTCTTGCATCTGTCCTAGGAATCAAGCCCTTATCCTTAAACACTGATGGGAGGAAAAGGAATGGATCCATGGCATAAATCCATGATCTGGACCCTCCCTTTCTTCCCTGATTTTGAGGACTCCCTTTGAGCACCAACTCTTATCACTCTTATCAAAGTGGCTCTCAGGAGGGAGCAGTTTTCTGACTCCCAGTATTAACATACTTCATTATGTACTTTAATGCTACAGCACCTTGATCAAAGATCACTTGTGCTAGGTGCTGTCAGAACACATAGTGCTCCCTCACACAAATGAACTAAACCTATGCTGGCTTCCTGTATGGGGGTTAGTGTTGTGTAAAATGGGTTTGTGCGTCGAGCAAAGCCTATTTTGCACAACAGTGTGCTTCCTTGTGGGATACTACACCGGGTTGTGCTCCCCTCACTACAATGGGTCCTTCTAAGAGGGCGGCCACAGAATCCAGTCCTCAAATAATGCTGCAGCTGCACTTTTCTCATTCTAAGTGCATGGTTATTCGTGCTGTAACAGTCTTCAACCTATGTCAATATACAACACAATCCATATACCCTAGCATTCCACAATTCACCTTCTCAACAGCCAGCCCTCATACTGGACAATGTGCTAGCTCTTCTTTAGGAATCAGTGTGCTTGATGATAGAGACTCCACTCCCTTCCAGTCATCTAGGGGTGCCTAATAGTACAGACTCCTTGTTTCCACTTGCTGTGACTCCTGGCCTGCTCCCCTTGTCAAACAGTTTTCAGAGGGCTGGCCTGGCCTGGCCCCCTAGTCGGCTGGCTTCTCACCCCCTTACTTTGGGCCTTCTGGGCAAATCTTCCACCCCTGAAGCAGAGAGCACTCTCACTGCTCCATGTCTCTTGCTGGTAGTCTAGCACTGGGAGTTTCCCAGCTCAGTCTTATATAACTGAGGCTCAGCTGGCTTGCAAAGCCACACCAATCTAGAGCCACCCAGCTGTCTTCAACTGGCTTTCTAGCCACTAGGCCCTTAAAGAGCCAGACACTTGCTGGAACTGAGTTCACTTTCTTAGGAGCTGCACCCATGCAAGGGTTTACTCCAGCCCACTGGGTCTAATCCTGCAGACAGTTAGCATGTCCTGTCACAGGGAGTTCTGTGTGAGAGGTTGTGGTAAGAGGATATTACTGCGCACTAAATCAGCATGACAGATAAGGATGGGCGTTTGGATACAATTACGGATTCAGATCCATTACTTATTTGGATCTGTAATTTCCTGATTTAATTACAGATTTGGATTACGGATTTGTATTTAAATATATAAAAAATAAAAAATAAGAAAAACAAACAAACAAAATCATTATGCATGTGCAAACTGACCATCAGCCCGTTCTACGCATCCATAGCTCTTTTCCAAAATGGCAGCGGCAGCAGCATCTTCATTTTGGAAAAGGGCAGTCAGTCTGCACATGTGCCAAATGCTGCAGCTGCCATTTTGAAAAAGAGCTGCGTATATGAAGAATGGCTCGGCAGCCATTTTGCGCATGCACAGTGATTCTTTAATGGTTTTTTTTATATTTCTTTTAGATTTAAATACGGATTCTTAATCTGGATCCATAACGGCGTAGCCTTTTACGGATTAATCCCAATCCCTAATCCACCCCTAATGGCAGACAAAGTATGGGAGGAGAAACAAGAGGCACAGAGAAGTGAAGAGACTTGCCAAGATGCTCTTGCTTATACAAGGACAGTCATTTGATGATAAAAGTCCTTTTTTCTAGTCTGTTTAATCACACAAACATACTCACACAGCAAGTAATCACAAAAGAGTTTGTGGCTATTCTACTACCATATGGAAACACCTAGGATGTTTTCAGATGTCACAATTAGAACCAGTGGACCCTACTGGCAGAACTACCATTTTGCCTATCATTTACACTGTGATGACACTTTTCATGATACCTGATCCAATCTATCATAGGGTGTCTCTAACGTGATTAACGTGGTGTGGAGACACCACAAATATTATCCAGATGACTGTTGTCTGAATATAGGGTACTTCAAAGGCTGGGTTGGACATGTTTGGTGTGAGCAGGACATCATGATGGGTCAAGTCAGGGACATGTCTAGTGAGAATCATTAGAAAAGCTTGGGAACTAATGGTTGTATATCTTCTCCAAGGCTTCTGTTTCTATTCATTTTGGTGATACCGCATGGGAAATCTACTCAGACATCATGAAAAATGCCACCATGGGGTAAAACAGGCAAGAACAGAGATCCACAAGTACTAATTTCTGAAAACACGCTTAGAAAATAAACATTTTTTCCAAACATTTTTAGTTATGGTTGTTTGTTTAAAGCTTCTACCTCACCACTGCAAACTTGTTTTATAGGGCCACCATAAAATTCCTAAGTTTTATCATCCAAAATACCAGATAAACCTGTGTAGTGTGTAACTATAGCATATAGAAAAAAGCTAGGCTGATTCTATGGGTTGTATTGCGGGGGGAGGGGTGTTTTGGAGCCTTGGACAGGGAAAGGAATATTAAGCTCTTTTGTCCCCCTGCCCCTCCTCACAAAGCACAAGCCTGGGAGAAGATATAGGACCATTAGTTGTCAAGCTTTTCATGATTCTCACTAGACGTGTCCCTAACTTGGTCCATCAGCTGTCAGTGGGGAAGGGGAGTGAGGGTTCAAAAACACACGGCTCCATGCACACGCTAGATTCACCCACGTGTTCCGCCCCTGCTGGGGAGGGGGATAATGCCCGTCAGGATAGTAGCATGGCCTAATATGTCTCACAGAGACAGGGCCCCTATCATCATAGGGCACAAAGCACGAGACTAGACCAGGGCTGCCACAGTCCATCACAGGTCCACATGACACACACCAGGAAGGCACAGGGGTCAGGGTAGTTGTGCGGGGAAGTGTGAGGGACAAGGGTGAGGGCCCAGGGTCAGGGGAACAGACACCAAGGACTGGGGGAGAGGCCCCAGAGATGGGGGAAGGGCTAGCATGCACACACACGTTCTCCCACACACGTACAGATGCAGACGCCAGACACACGAAGGAAGAGATTACACCAGGAAGCAGCCTTTCCGCCAAATCACGATTCCCAAGTATCCACACGCACCCTCCCAAACACACCACAGTTCTCAAACTCCACACAACTAGTTAACTTACTGGCCAGTTTCAGTTCTGATTACTGGCACTGGAAAGCTCCCCGCACTAGCTTATGAAGTATCAGGCACGCCCCGCCCCCCCCACCCGCGTGCCAGGAGTCGCGCGGAATGCCACAGTGGCTCTGGATGTGACTCCGCCCCCTGTGGGGTCACAAGGGACCGTGCAGCACTGCCTGCATTGGAACCGGTTGCCTCGGCAACCGGATGCGGTGGTGGCACGTCTCCTGCTGCGGGCCCCGGCTGGGGAGGTGGGCCTGGGGCAGTGTCAGGAGGGGGAATCGGAGCCCTCACAGCCCCTGAGCCCACGCCTCGACCACCGGGGCTGACATATGCTCACACCAAACATGTCCAACCCAGTCTTTGAACTACCCTATAATTCAGGCAACAGTCATCTGTTCTCTTGCTAAAGATGTTGATATTCAAACACTTTTAATTAGGGGTGGGAAACCGGTAGAATCCGGTATCCGATAATGCCGGTATCGGGCGTACCGGCATTATCGGATTCGGCCGGGTAATCCGGACCCGGTACCGGATTCCGGGGTACCGGATTTTTTGCATTGCAGCCATTTAAAAATGGCTGCAAT
>QEPC01014287.1:2377471-2396599 GCA_003113815.1 Sphenodon punctatus
GAGCTTTGCCTGGTCAATTTCATGGACAGGGAGCTTTGTCTTGTCAGTTTCACCAGCAGGGGTCTTTGCTTGTCAATTTCACCAGCAGGGGGGAGGTTTGCCTTGTCAATTTCACCAGCAGGGGATTGCTTTCAGGCTTCACCTAGTATTTATTATGCTGCCACTCGATGGGCTTCCCCTGTTGGTCAGAGTCCATAGCTTGGCAGTATGGAATGAGATGAAGGTTTGTTCCTGCTGCTCCAGGATGACATTGTTGTAAGCAGAAGGGGGTTAGCATCATGCGTAGTCAGCCTGTGTACATGCGTACTTTCCATGGGGGGGCTCGGACCCCACACGGATAACTTGTCTGTAAAGACCCTGTTACATTGGGAAATCCTTTAACCTGGGCTGGTATTGCTACCATAGATCCCTACCAGAACACTTAGCCCACTTAATTAGGGTGGATAAAGAGGGAAGGAAAGGAACATGCACATAATTTTGTATAGGATCTGTAGAAAACTATCCAAGAGAAAATGCTGTTTTTATCTAAAATAAAATTTTGCAACTGAAAAAAATTGCCATTTGTTATGACAAATATTTCAGTTTGAATATTTTTCTCTGGAAAACAAAGTAGCCAGCTTTCTGTCAAAAGCAAAACCAGTGCAGCCTAGCAGATAAGTTCTCCGGTTTAGACCTGGGGGAAGAGGGTTCAAGTCGTCTCTTCACCAGGAAGTCATTGTGTGGCCCTTGGACAAGCCACTGTCTCTCGGCCTCAGTTCCCCATCTGTAAAATGGGACTAATAATGACCTCACTTTTGTGAGGGCAAACTAGATAAGGACGGTGACTAGGACTGAATGTTCTGGAGAATGAGGATAACACGCGTGACGGTGTCGCAGCCTGACACAGCCCCGAGGAGTGGGAACCAGGCCGTGTCGCGGCGCTGAACAAACATGACCGGAGTGCTGGGGAGAGGAGGGAGACGCATGGATGTGTAGCCGGCCAGCGCTGCGCCAATCCCCCCACCATGACAGGAACCCATGGCGGCTGGCCCAGGAGCAGACGTGATAAGCCACTTTGGCCCAGGAGGCCGGGCCTTAGCCAGGACTGTGGTCTCGCCGCTGGCCTGGTCTGTGACCTCAGAAACCCTCCCGCAGCCCGGGGCAATCCTGACAGCGGCGACGCAGACGTGCGGGTGAAGCCCGGGACAAAGCAGGCCACAGCAAGCTGTTGTCATGCCTGCTTGCACCCAGGTGCATTGTGGGAGTTATCGCTTGTTAGGACGCTGTGATGGAATCCATCTCCCGATCGTTGCTTCTGAAATGAAAATCAACTGCTTCTTTTTTTTTTCATCCCACTTTGGGATAGAATAAAAATGAAGTTTTGACATTCTTTTTGGAGAGGACGATCTGTTCCGACCAGCCTCGATTGTCTCACTCTGGGGCAATCTTTATTCTTCTTTTAAATTGTGACTAATGCCCGCAGATACAAAACGCACTCTCTGTTTCAGCTGGCCTGTGGGTTGGCTCCCATTCTCAGGTTAAGGAAAACTGCATCCTGGGCCTGCCCCACCGGGCAGCATTGCTCTGCTGCAGCTAGAGAACTCCCCCCAGGAGCAGTGCACACCCGGGCCAATGTTGGCCCCAAATCCCTACTCTCTGTCCAGCTCCGACACCGCAGGGAGACCCCAAAGCAGCCGGGCAGTGTTGTTCTTACAACCAGCTGGTACAGCAAACCTGCTGCGATTTTACAGCTCGCCCTCCTGCTCGGAGGATGTGAGATTTTATGGCTCATGTTCCCCACCCCAGGTGAAGTGACCCAACAGCTCTGCTTTGGCCAGAGCCTGCTGCCCCGCATGTTTTGGAAGCATTTTCCATGGTTGAGTTTAAACCAAGTGCTCTCCGAACACAAGCTAACGGCCAGCAGTATTGCTTGTGTAACGTGCTAAGCAGCTTGGATATTGGCCTCTGAGCAGGGATGCGAGCAGGTTGAACAAGCAGAGCGGAGGGGGTTTGATGGCGATGGGCACATCGAGGGCGAGAGCGCCATCCCTCCATGCGAGTGGCTTCATTAGCGCCGAGTTTGTGCTGGCTGGAACCGCTCACCTGGCTGCCAGGGCGTTGATGTGGGACGGGGCTGCAAGCACCTTGGCACTGGCCGTGTCAGCGTGCCCTGGGGACGGGCACTGCGCTCGCCTGCAGACATGTCGGTTTGCGGCACTGGGCCCGTCTGATGGCCTCTTGGCTGGTGGCCGCACGCGGGGACGTTCAAATATCATCTGTGTCTGCAGGGGGAATGCAGCAGGGCTCGGGATTAACTCCTAGGGTGCTGGCTTTTTCTAGCCAAATGATTTATTATTGTTGTTGCTGTTTAATGATGATATACCGCCAGCAACATGCCCCCCTCCCGCCCACTGCACAATGGGTCCCTGCCCCAAGGCGCTTACAATCTAGGGAGAGACAGAGACCTTTACAAAGCTGGGAAGTTGCAGGTGCATGTGCTGAGCTTAGTTCCAGGGGAGAAAGGGCGGGGGGGGGGGATCTTGGAGCATGAGACAGTAGGAGGAGAAGCCCCCCCCGCCGCTGCAAGTGGTTGAGGCGACTGGCAGGGCCCTTGAGCATTCAGAAGGCAGAGAGCAAGGCCAGGGAGAGCAGTGGCAGGGTGTCTCAGAACAGGCACTGGTGGGGCAGTTGGGGTGGGGGGTGAGAAAAATTCTCCCCCCAGCACGGTATGCGGATGTGACCAGCCCGGTGGGGCCCTGTGCAGCTAGAGAGCGGGGTGCGAACCGGGACACACAGTCTCCCACGGAGGAGCTCCTGGTGCAGCTCGGGGAACGGCACAGGAGAGCGAACAAGGGGAGGAGCAGGACAAAGATACTGACATGGAAGGGGACCCTTCTTACCAGTCTCATTACAGGAGAGGCGGAACCAAGGACACCGAGGCAGCAGGATTTGAGGAGCCCAGCCTACTGGCCAGAGTACAGGCACTGAAGTGAACGTTGGTGGAGAGGGACGCGAGATAGGCACTACCACCCCCCAGTCTTGAGGCAGACCCAGGTATGGTGACAACAAGGATCTGGTGGCCCACAGAGCAGGGGACAGGACAGGGAGTCTTAGGAAGTGGGGGGGGGCAGCGTTTCTGTCCAGCAGTACAACCTTCATAAGTATGATGAGTATCCATACCCCGGGGGGAGGTTGGGTGGAGGCAGGGCCGCGCCTCTGGCAGGTGCAATCGGGGGAGTGCTTAGGCCCCCTTCTCCCAAAAAAGGACCTCAGTATTTATGGTGGAACGGGGGGTGAGTTCAAGTGGCTGCCCCAGTGGTAGCCTGTCCGTCGACCCAGGCCCAGCAGCAGGCAGGTGACCCTGCGGCGTGCATGGGAACAGGAACAGGGCAGTTTCAGGCACATGATGCGCTACAGGTCTGGGCCCCTGGGTCACTCAGCCAGGTAGGACAATCAAATGAGGGGCACCATCATCCCGCCCCCATGGGTGGCTCGTATGCTGACTTTTCCGCACCAATAGGGGAAAACCTATTGCCCACCACAAAGGAGAAGATATGGCGGGGTGACTATGTCGACCTCTTCGCCCTCCTTTTCAGTGATCCAATAGTGGATCTGGGCGAGGAGGACGAAAAGAAGGAGAAAGAGAAGTATAAGCGGCCACGGGCTGATAGGAACTGGGCCAACTGGACCGCAGCCTACGCCATTTATCATGTGGTCCAACTTGAGATGTTTCCCGAAAGAGGGGCGACCCTTTTAAAATACGGGGAAATAATTCGCAGAGCCTACGAGACCGGCCCACCCGGTGCCTGGCTTCAATACGATGAGGCATTCAAGCATCAGGCTTCATTCACCCCGAGCCTGCGATGGGATGTGCAATTTGTGCATGCTCATGACCTTTGGCTTAACTTCATGAGCGATGCCACTGGAGCCCCGCAGGCAGATAGCAGTCACCTGTTAGTAAAAGGGGGGGTGGTCCCGGCGAAAGACCTGTTAAGAGCTTGGGGGAGACAATCCGCTACGGGAACCAGAGGGAAGTGCTGGGAGTTTTCCTGTACAAGCAAGTGTTCACGCCCGTCATGCAGGTTTTGGCATACCTGCCCCACATGTGGGGGCTTCCACGCCGTGGCTTCTGCCCCCATGCTAAGTCGTGGTATAAAACTAGGGGAGGAGCAACAGGAAACAGAAGAAGTAATCAAGGGGGCAGTAGGGCGGGAGCTGTGGGAAAGAGCCCCAACATCAGTTAGGGTTGATAGGTTAAGGACAGCCCTGCTTGCTCACCCCAACAGGCCCGAAGTCCAATATGTGGTGAATGGTTTCACAGAGGGTTTTATAATACCTGCGGTAGGAGTGCAGCAGGGTAGGGTTCCCCCCAATTTGAAGTCTGGTTCAAACTTCAAACAGACTTCAAATTGGGGGCCCATTCCCAGCCCCCCTCCCCCACACCTTCCGAATATGTATTTTCGCCATTGGGCGTAGTGCCTAAGAAGGCCCTGGGCCAGTTTCACCGAATACATCATCTATCGTACCCATGTGGCCACTCGGTTAACGATGGGATTCCCAGGGAACTGGCATACGTTCACTATGCATCCTTTGACATGGCAGTCGCATTAGTCAGGCAATTCGGAGGCGGGGCATGGCTGGTGAAGTGCGATGTTAAATCCGCGTTCCGTCTGTTGCCTGTCCGCCCAGACAGCTTCCCGCTTTTGGGTTTCGACTTTCAGGGCAAATTTTACTATGACAAAGCCATGCCCATGGGATACTCTATTTTATGCTCGGCTTTCGAGCGTTTCAGCTCCCTGGTGGAATGGGTAGTGCTGGGCTCGGTGGAGAGGGGAGGCATTACAAAATACTTGGATGACTTCCTCTTCGTGGGGCGAGCTGGCACTCCAGAGTGCCCTGATTTAGTGGCTGCTTTTCAGCGGGTGGCGCATCATTTGGGTATTCCCCTGGCAGTAGAGAAGATGGAAGGGCTGTCCACTTCCCTCACATACCTAGGCATTGAGATGGATATGGTGGCGAGGGTGTCTCGTTTACCAACGGATAAAGTTGTGGTGTTAATTAGAAAACTTGAGGACTGCAGGTCTGCCAGGAAGGTCACGGTTCGACAGATGCAGTCAGTGATAGGCAGTTTGAACTTTGCATGCCAGGTCATAGTTCCAGGTAGGGCATTCCTGTCCCGTTTATATGGGAAACAGGTGGGCGATCCAGCTCCCCACCACCACATAAGAGTTACCAGTGAGATGAGGCAAGATTTGGGGGTATGGCTTACCTTCCTCCAGGACTTTAACGGTGTTAGTGTGTGGAGGAGGGACCAGCTTCTACTGGAAGCCGAACTGGAAGTCCATTCGGATGCAGCTGGTTCTCAAGGTTTTGGTGTATACTTTAGGGGTAGGTAGTGTGCAGCCCGGTGGCCAGAGGAATGGTGTTTGGAGGGGTTAAATAGAGACCTGACATTCTTGGAGTTATTCCCCATCATGGTGGCGGTTCGACTGTGGCACGAGCAATTGGCAAACAGGGCTGTCCTCTTTTGGTGTGACAACCAAGCTGTTGTACACATTATTAACACACTGTCATCCCAATCAGAGATGGTCATGGGGCTGGTGCGAGCCATGATGCTTAACTGCCTGCAACACAATATCCTATTTCACGCCAGGCATGTCCCTGGATTCAAGAATGATGAGATTGCAGATGCTCTTTCTCGGTTCCAGATGGACTGTTTCCACCTGCTTGCACCTCACGCCAACCTGAACCCGGAGCCCATCCCCGGAGACATGTGGAACCTTGGATTATAGAGCTCTGTGCCACCGTGCAGGGTTCTTTGGCCCCCCGGACCAGATCGGCATATGCCAGCGCGTTTCGGGCGTTTCAGCATTACAGGGCCCAACACAGATGGACCTTTGGTTTCCCAATTCAAGAGGTGCAGGTTCTGCAGTTTGCTATTGTACTGAGGTGGGAAGGACTGGCGTCAAGGACGACTGCAGGCAAACTCGCAGCATTGGGTTTCATGAGTCAAATGGCCGGGTACCAACCACCGGACGAGGGATTTTTTGCTCGAAGACTTCTAGAGGCATGGGCATGCGAGCAGCCCGTCACCTCCGATTCCAGGTTACCCATTACCCCACCCCGCCCCTAGTTCAGATTGTTAGTGCACTCTAGTTGGTATGTTATGATAATTTAGAAGTTAACATGTTTGCAGCACTGTTTAAGTTAGCATTCTTCGGGGCTTTTCAGGTTAGCGAGCTGGTGGTGGCTTCAGCCAGGGACAGGTCAGGTAGGACTTTAGCATAGCAGTACAGGACATGGTAGTGGGCACCCATGATTTAACCATTTAACCGAGCTGCATTGCAGGATGGGGCGGTATAGAAATCCATTAAATAAATAAAAATAAAATAAAATTAAGGAAATCTAAAACTGACCAGCGGGGATACGGACGTACAGTCAGATTGGCCCAGGTGGGGAACAAGGTGTTATGCCCAGTACGGGCCCTCTGGGCATATTGGGCAATCCGACCAGGCGTCGAAGGGCCATTCTTTTGCCATTCTAGCGGGTCATCCGTCACCAGGTATCAGCTTGTTAATGTTCTGAGGGCAGTATTGGCCAGGCTTCACCTCCCGCATATGGAGTATGGGTTGCATTTGTTTAGAATTGGGGCAGTGACTTTTGCAACCCAGATGGGGGTGCCGGGCAGGGATATCCAGGGAATCGGTCGGTGGTGATCAAGGGCTTACCGCACGTATGTGCCGCGGGCACCGATCTACTGACTCACTAACCTATTGATGTGTTTCCTTGACAGATGCCACTGTGAGTCAGAGACCAGTCATTTGGATCATTGGGCATAGCCTGGTGCGATGGACTACGAAGGCAGCAAGGAGTCTTGGTCAGGGAACCCAATTGGGATTGTTACACAAGGCCGTGATCCGCTGGTTAGGGTGGAGCGGTATGAAATGGCATCAGCTGCTCCCCGCCATGGCATTGCATGCCGGGGATGGGAGACCTGACATCGTGGTGATCCATTTAGGTGAGAACGATTTACAAAAGCTAAACGGGGTGCAGTTAATTAGGGATATAAAAAGGGATCTAGGGGAAGTAAAACGAGTAATGCCGGGGGTGGAGGTAATTTGGACTGAATTAGTGGAAAGGGTTAGCTGGGGACCCGAGGTACCGCCTAGGAAAACTGACAAGACAAGAAAGACAATAAATAGGGAAATTAGAAAATGGTTAGGTGGAATGGGGTGGGCAACAATTAGGGACAGTGCAATTTCACACAAGGAATTAGGTTTATTTAGGAACGATGGAGTTCACTTGTCCACGGCTGGTAACGACCTGTATTTGCAAATGTTGAGGACTATGTTTATGAGGGTGTTAGGATAGGTGTGGGGGCCGGACCCGTCCACGAGCTTCAGCGGTTCCTTGGTGGCGGGGGTCCAGTATCATGTTGATTTAGGTTAAGGAATCATAGGAGTCATCTCCTTAAGCGATGGGGCAGCCACGCTTAATGCAATGCAGAGTATGGCAAGCGAGGTGCTGGTTACCCTGGGAAGGGGTGACCTGGGAAGGTGGTAGGGCATTGTATGGCCCCCCACCGCCGGGCACCTATTCCTTACTCAAGTCCTGAGGGACTAAGGCCTCCTTTTGGCTGAGCGCCCCACGTTGGATGCGCCCCGCGTGGGACACAGTTATGGTTGTGCCAAGGTTATCAATGGTATATAGAGGCCTCGGCTGATGTTTAATGGTTTATAGTGATACTGGACCCTGATCGCAATAGGTGATGTCACCCCCCCCCCCACCTATTCAATTTGATGTAACTTGGATTAATAAAGGGTGCGGCCATGTTTAAATCCATGAATGGTGTCCTGTCTCATTTTTGGGTGCGTCAACAAACAAAGGCTCCTTTCCCACTAGATAAATCCTACTCTGTCAGACGAGCATGCTTGCTGCTGAAAGACTCACACTTCCGCCTTTCCCATAAGACGGAAGCTGCATGTCATTTGACTCATGCAGGCTCCTGCAGCACCAAAGGCTGAACATTCTGTTTCGTGGGAAAGCAGCCAAAAAGACAAAACATAAAGGGGGGGGGAGAGAGAGAGATGAGAGGATGGAAATTGAGTGAAATAGGGAACAACAGGAACCTGATGGTTACATTTTAGAAGCTACTCAGGACAGTGATATGGACAATTTAAACATAAGAACTGCCATAATGGTTTATCTAGTCCAGCATCCTTATTCTCATTATTATTCAGCATTCCTTTCCCCCCCACAGATGACACAGCTGAGCTCGATGTGGAAAAGTTCAACTTGTGGTTGTATTAGCCACTACTATATCCCAAAGGGTTCTGTGCCATGGGAACTGACACAGACTCACGCTGCTCTTTGCTCAAGATGAACAGCAACTAGTACTCTCCTTCCATTACTGCCTCTAATTCTAGGTGAACACATGGAGCATTGTAAGAACCTCTGTGTTTTTATCTGGGGAAGACAATGAATGTCTTTAGACATAATGTCAACAGGTGTATGAATGTGTGTTTTGACCTTGATATGAACATCGGTTTGGCCTTGTGGCGCTGCTTACACACAAGGCCCATCTTGGGACAAATCGGTGTTTTGCTCACCACCCGATCTCAGCACGGAAGCGCTGCCATCTCATTCCTGTGTTGTACCTGCTAACACACTACATGACATCATTAGACACAATGTTGGCCACGTGTTCAGCCAGAACAGGCAAATTGTCCTTGTGATGCAATGGTGTTCACTTTGCGTGTTCATTGGGTGGCCAAACTGGTTTTGGGATTGTTATGGTACTTACACACAATGGTCAAAAATGTGCTTAGGGGTTTTGACAACCGATCTTTGTTATGTCTAAAGACATCCTGTGTTTGCAGTTCCATACTGCTTAACTTTTCCAAAGCCAGGCAGCCGGAAAAATAAGTACCTGTACACACTTTGCAGCTGGTCTTGTGTTAGCTCAGTTCCCCCCTAGTTATACCCAAAGAAAGTAAACGACACACCCAGTGAGGGGGCTTGTAGCTCCTTTCAGCATGGCACTACTTTTCACTAGATTGGACTCTAGCTCTTCAGAAGGAATCCCAAGGCAGCAAAATGAGCAAAAAACATTTTTGTGCTGTTGCTGATTTTGGGTCAGTGGCTTGTCAGGAAACGTAATCTGGAAGCAAGCTTCATGGTCTTATGTTTCAGTAAGAGTTTAATTCTAACATCATGACTGACAGCTTCTGTGCCTATACAGATACCACAGTCTTTATTTTTAAATGATTTCCTTTATTAGCATATCCTTGCTATAGTCATAGGTTTGATGTTAGATGTCACTATTTAGACGTCACTTTGGGTATTTTCAGAAGTGACGCTACCACGCTTAGCCACACTTTACCACGCTTGACCCCACCCCAGGGTCACAACCACTGTCACTTCTGTTCAGCAACTGCCAGATGTTCATCACGTTTTTCCCCAAATCATGGTAGCAGTTACCACCGGTTGTGATCTTGGGAAATCGCGGGGAACAGCCAGTGGTAAGTGCTACCATGGTTTTGGACAAAGTGTGGTATGGTGCACTGTCATGTCTGTTCTGGGTACTGGCCTACCCCAGGGCAGGGTGATGGCCGTTACCCTGGATTGGGTCTAAGCACGGTAGCATCACTTCTGAAAATATTCTTACTGTCCTATAGCAGTAATATTTCAAAATGACAATATTTCTACAACTGTCTCTTTATACACAATCTAACAAACACACAGAGAAGATTTGAGGTAAACTGAAAAGGAAAACAAAGAAAAATGATAATTATATAATGAATTGGGTCACTGGATGTAAATAGATGGGCCACAGCCCTGCCTCTGCTCTGCCGCACCCCCTGGTGGCCATCTAAAGGTAGGCCGCCAGTTGTGCAGGCAAAGCACAGAAGGAGCAGGCTGTTCCTGCTCCAGGGCAACCTCGCCGGTGGTGTTCTGGAATATCCTGGAGCGCTGCCAGGAGCGCGGGCTGGCCAAACCCAGGACACTGGTCTGATGCAGAGCTGCTGTCTACTTGGTGGATGGCCACTGCAGCTCTGCTCTCAGCCAGGGGTTGCCCTGGGCAACACCATAGAGTTGCGGATGGCAGCTTAGAGTGTCGGGCAACTCTATGGTGTGGGGAAAGGAGGTGCCATATGAGTGGACCGTGGGTGCTGCCAGGCAGGGCTGCAAGGGGACAGATGCAGGCGTGCATCCCTGGAGCAGCTCCAGGGGTGGCCAGCCCCATGTTTGTCTGAAAACACCCTATGTTTTAGGGGACAGAGAGAGAAAACCTATTACAGATGGGGTGACCTACATATGGGATTTCCAAATTGTGAAGAGTGATGGGGAAGGTATTCAAGACAGAATGGATTTTGATAAGAACATTCTTTTTTTTGGTTATTTTTTTTTAATTAATGTCAAATACAACATATACATATATCTAGAGATTACAAAAAAAGAGAAAAGAACACAGAACAAACAAACAATACTCTAAAATCGATCCAGAACTGAACTAATCAGAATGTCCTCAAGTACAGAGTCAAAGAGGTTAGGTATAACTAATTTGTTTGGTCCCTTAGGTTGGACTGCAAGATCGACATGCCAATGGAAAGAGAAAAGAAAACGCCGATTCAAAAGCGATAGTCGAACAGGTAACCTACTTTTAAACTAACTGTCAGTTCTGCCACTATCAAAACTTCACACATTCCCGGAGGTCCACCTGCAGCATCCCTCTCCCCCCACCCCACAGCAAGCAGAGAGGGTATATTAATAAAGAACCAAACGTGATTTGAAAGTGTCGTTATAACTTGGTCATTAAAATAATTACAATAGATGGTAATCTTGTAAACATCACCCTATCCAGTAGGCTACCACACAACTCTGCCCTGGAACACAGGGAAATTGCCGTAGGAAATGTTTCCGTTAGCGCATGTGACAGAATGTCTTGGAATTGTGCTCTTTAGGTGAACATGCTGATGTTATTTCATGTCAAGAGTATTTCTCATAAATCACCATTATACACATGGAATCAAGAAGTCAGCAACAGGAACACATGACCAAGAATTAAGCGCTTCTGTCTTCCTTTTCCCTCTCTCAATATCCATATGCCTCTGTCACTTCCCAAATTTATTCCATAATTGCAGCAAATGGTAGTAGTAGAAGCTATTGTTAAGGATCTAACTGTTAGGTAGTCTCCTTTGTCATGACAACAAACACGGCAGCTGTTTGAGGAAAGTACCACCTTCTCCTTTTCCTGCAGCCACTTCCTTGCTACAGAAGGCTGTACTAATAAATAAACATTACAGTACAGCCTTACTGTCCACCATTACATTAAAGTAGCTCTATAAATTAAAGGCAAGATGCTGCACACCAAGAACACATGGCCATATCATTTTCATATAAAGTTCAGATGTAAAGGGCGACAATAGCTGCTCTAGCTTGGAAAAAAGAGTCCTAAGCTTCCCAACAATTTATTTTTTTTGCAAAATATTTTTCTTTTCATTTAACACAGTCGTTTGAAACATTCTAACAGGGGTGTCTTAGGAGGAAAACTACATTTTAAGATTTAAAATTTCTCCAATAAAATACCATCTTTCTTATTCATCCCTTGCTTATCCAAAGCAGGCTCATATCACCAGCTGGCTGAAAGCAGTACTTCCCTTCTGTGACAAATTCCAAATTGATATGGTTGTTTTGTCCCAAAGTAGAGTGGATTAAAACAAATAGATCAAAAGTTTCCTTGGAAAGTTTCTGTGCACTGAAAGATTCCCTGGCTGCTATAGCCCACCTGAGTGTGAGGCAGACTCCTTCACAGGAGGATAGTCTGATGCTGACCCAACTGCATTTACTGTTAGAAATCAATTAAACGTGGAAATTCCCAAACAGCTGTAGCCATGGTCCTTCTATTCCTGTTTCAAATACTGGAAAGGATACTAGTTGGTTGGCTTTTATGCCTCAAAGTCCAGAATGCTTAAGGGCTTTAGTGCTGCCAGAATATAGACTGAATTTCCCTAAGCCAGGCAACCTTGAGAAAACTTGGTAGTAGTCCATAAATAGGGGAAATCAGCCAGGAGGATTTGAAGTTTGAGCTCAGGATCTTCCAAGGTCTGCAGAGCTTTGCACTTGTGATTACCCACAGATTTCAAAGGTCACTAATCAAAGCAGGTCTGTGAAATAGCTGGTCACATATGGATTTTCTGCCTTTGTATTTTGTCTCTAGAGACAAACCTAGAGGGAGAGGGGATCAACAACTTCTGTCACACGTTTTGTGACAGCATTGCTAAGAGTGGCTGAGGGTGAATATGAATTTCCCACTTTCCTACAATACAATGGGACCTGAGTGTCTTTCTTAATTCCCTAGCCAGAGCCCTTATGTGGAGTTAGTTGAACAATATATGAATGAATAGAGGCAATAAGTAACCATACCATGTGAAAATGGGACTCAGCATATACTCCAGAACATTCAAAATTATCATGTAGCAATGGCAGAGGTGAATGGGGATAGCTATGAGAGATTTTGAAGGCCACAGAATTCATGCAAAGGGTTTGATAATAATATACAAATAAATGTGCATAAGTGCTAAAGTAAAGTGCTTCCACAAGCCTCCCTGCTCCATCCCTGGAGTTTCTTGGCATTGAGGACATTCAACGACGACACACAAAGATGTCTGACAACATCCTTCTCAAGTACTGTTAACATCTGCAATGCACCTGTGCCTAGAGGCCTCAAACAGGTCAGTCACCATTTGTTCAGGCATGTAGAAAAATACATGGTTAAGTGAACTTCCCTTCCTAAAAGAGCTGTGATTTAACAGGAGCCTGACAGAAGAAAGCCAGAGGTAGGGATGATATGGGCAGGGACGATAATACCAACTTCTCATTTCTCACCACCTGGCAAGTTCAGGGTGGAATGAAAAGTCCTGAGCCTTCCCCATGCTAATCTGGACAGTGGGGCCCCTCGTCTCCAGTCTTAGCATTTGATGAACCGCTGCTGCTGCTGCAGTGTGCTGTGTTGAGGCCAGAGAGCATTATTAATGTTGTGTCGATGAGACGCAGGAGCATGTGGACTGCATAAACAGTGCGTCACTCTACAGAGGTCTCGGGCTCCACAATGAACCCCCTGAGAAGCTCAGCTGCTCCTATACCAGCATGGGAGTCAGAGAGCACTCAGCAGCGCTGCAGAAGCTCAGCGGTTGAGGTGCTTAGGGAGTGCAGCATGGCAGCTCAAGAGCACCATGGAATGCACAGAGGTGGGCATGACCCTGCGCATGGGACTCCTTAGCACTGGTGAAGTCAGACTATAGAGGGTCTGGGCTCATGTCCTAATTATGCTTCCCCTCAGGGGCAAGGGGATAGAGTCTTCCCTAAGTGGTGACTCTCCCTTTGCTCCCAACCTGCCTTGATCTCTCCCTGCAAAGGTTGTGGTGCTGTCCTGACCCCCAGAGAGTCCTTTTGAGTGGCGAAACCCCCACCAAGAAGGAGGTTTTAAGAGTTGGTGGGTCAGCACTCCACCCCGCCTACTCTGGACACCTCCTCCTTGGCAAGGCCCTTTGCAAGAGGTCTGAGAACCACTCAAAAGTTTTCAGAGGGGTTGGGGGCAGAGTGATGACCCTGCTCAGGCTTCTTGCAGAGGCCCCCACCCTAGAGTTTAGATACACCCATGTTGCATATTAGTTCGTCTGGGCATATTAGTTAATCTGGCCCCAGGAAAGTTGGCCAGTAAAAAACTGTTTAAAAAAAAATTAAGGAAAGCAAAAGACATTTAACAAAGGACAGTATTAAAACTGCCTGAATTTTAAAAGAGCTCAGTGAATAGCAGACCATGATTTGACTGAGAGATCCCTTCAGAAACATAAAATTACATACAAAACTGGATTGTTAGAACTGGATTTTTTAGGTAGGCAAATTAAACCCTTGAAAGTTAGAAAATGACCCGTTCTTTGTGCAATTTTACTTCACCCACCTTGTTTTTTCAACTGAACGGGTTATGGGCAGGGCCNACATACACACACACACTCTACAGGTTCTTCCTACCTGCTTTGTGGTGTTGTATATTATACCACAGTACAGGTGCCCAAACATCACGTGTGGCTCCTGAGCCGCCATTTGCCCACCTCTAGTATATACTACGGCTGAAATGAATAGCAGTTTTGCTGCTAGTGAGTATTCTTCAGATTTCGGGCACGAAGACCAATTTCCAGTGACTTCTTGATCCCAGTATCAATTCTTAGACAAAAATAATAAAAATAAAAATATAAAAAATGAACTGCGCATGCGCAAAATGGCTGCTGTCCTTAACCAAAATGGTAGCAACAGTATCACGGCCATTTTGGTTAAGGACAGTAGCCATTTCACGCATATGCAAAATGTCTGCTGTGCAAAACCTGAATTTTGCACAGTGCGCAGTGAATCTTTTTTTAAAAAATTAAAAATTATTTTTGCTTGAGAGGTTCTTGTTCATCAAATAACGAACCGAGAACCTGGATTTTGATGAGATTTCTCTCTTTTGAGAAATCTAGTTTCAGCTCTAGTACATACTCTTCAAGTTACAATGCAGTGCTGCTGTGCTCCGGTTCCTATTGTTGCCAAAGGATGTTGTAAAGGCCAATAGCATAGGTTCATAAATGGCTATTAGTCAAGTTGATCAGGGGATATAAACTCTGACAGGTGGGAGCTGGGAGTGAGTAGCAGGAAATGGATCATTCCATCATGAACTGTTGTGTACTTATTCAAAATAATTGAAGGTGGCCGCTGTCGGAGAAAGGATGCTGAGATTGATGAGCCATTGGTCTGACCCAGTATGGCACTTCTTATGGTCTTATGGTCCTGCTGCACACTTGTGCAGCCAGAAATATAAGTATTATGCCTGTCTGCACTCTAAGTCCCACGTCTGACTCCAAATTTGCGATGCAATGCACTGTGCCCATTTCCCACGTCACTCACCTGAACATTGGCAAGAGAGCTAGTAATGCAGGTGGATATGAGGGCACTGCTGCATTGTACTGTAAGTATTGAGGGAATCCTTTATAGTATTTTAAATCGCATGCTGTGAAGAAATCATGAATGCACTCAAAGGTACTGATATTTTTAGCTGGGTGGGCATATTCTATACACCTTAAAATATGAGATATCAGAGTAGAGTATTTAACTTATCCAGTTCAAGAAGCAATACATTTCTTAGACCTGGAGAAAACATATGTCTTCAACTTAACCTGGAATGTGAGTTAAATAATTTCCATTTAAGTGGATCCCACCGTATAGATCCAACTGGATACCACAGAGGGAAGAATTAACCATTAGGAATGGAGAACCAAGAGACTGGGCATGCGCGCTACCTAGCAGCAGCAGGAAAGCCACGCTCCTTCCCCACGACCCAAAAAAACCTCTTACCAATTTGCAAACAGACTGCAGTGTGAAGCATTTATGTTTTAAGTGCCAGGCGCCACCAAAAGAAGAAAATCAGTGAAGCAGGCGGTGATAGAGACTTTCTGCCAGCCAAAAACCAGAGCGGGTCTGAGAGCAGTGACAGAATGAACACAGCACAAGATGGCGGACATTATGAGTCAAACAGAGGGAGGTACAGGGGAGAGTGCCTGCGGTGAACTAACTGCCATCCTGAGAGACCTAAGAAAAGATCTGGGAGCAGCAGCTCAGGTCCGTGAAAAACTGGCAGAAGAAGTCAACAAGCTGCAGAAGGTCACTGATTTGAACATCAAAAAGCTGGAAAGTCTAGCGAAACGCCTAGACACTGCAGAAGCAAGAATAACTAGTATGGAAGATTTGGTCTTTAGACAATGAAGACCAAATTAGGAAAATGGAAGAATCCCTGAAGTACCTAATGGACAAGACAGAGGATCTGGAAAACCATTCCAGGAGGTACAATTTAAGATTCACTGGTTTACAGGAGGGGTTGGAGAGAGGAAGCCCCAAAACCTTGATAGGGGAGTTGTTGAAAGAATTGTTTCCGGAAGAAATAGATGTACAGCAAGCAAGAATTGAGAGAACTCAGAGAATAGCGAGGCAGAGACCAAAGGGGGGACAGAACCCACGAACGATCATTGTGAAGTTCCAAAATTATCACGATAAAGAGAAAATCCTACGCTTCGCAAGAAGCAAAAAGTGTCTGGAATTTCACAGCAACTTGATAAGAATTTTTCCTGACTACTCAGCAGCGACTGTTAGCAAACGAAGGAGGTGGGGAAAGTTCTTTTCAATGCTATACGAAAGGCAGATGCAGCCCCAGCTATTGTTTCCAGCCCGTATGTCCATAATGTAGCGAGGCAAACATAGACTTTTTCAAGATCCTGACGAGCTGGAAATATTTCTGAAGAACAACAGTCAGGCTTAAAGGGGGAAAGTTGAAAAGGACAGAGGAGTGAGACATTAAACAGCAATGAGATGGACAATCGCTGTGATCGAGAGGGTGAAATCTTTCAGAGGCTAACACTGTGGTCCATCTTATATAATAATGCATATTTTTGTTTACTAATTAGCGGTAGTGTAGCANCCCTCGCAGCCCAAATATGCATGGGGGCCATGTCTGCAAGTGGCCTTAATAAGATGCATTTTGTGGGACCTGTATAAATATTCAGCTTATTAGAAATTAAATTTATGTAGAGCTAAATGGGGCAGTGTTAGTTTTACTCAAGCACTACTGTTTACCTTTGCAGCTAAAAATAGTAAATGGAGAAAATTAATAATTTCTTGCCAGTGTGTGGTTTGAATATTGTAGTATATACCAGGAGTGGGCAAAGTTCTCAGGTCCAAAAGCCTCATACCAAAATGTTCATCATTGCTAAGAGCCACAACATGCATTACATCGATCATGGCTTCCTCCAATCCTGGAGAAAAGGCAATGCTGCTTCCCCCAGCTACCTCCTCACATCAAAATTCTGGCTCCCGGTCTTCTGTTTGGCTTGGACAGCAGCAATAGTGGCACAGCAGCAATAATGGCATGCTACAGGGTCTCTATGTGGCTCCAGTGGTCAAAGTAGCGGTTCTGGTTCTTGCTTCTGGAGGAGCTGCATGGACACGCCCCCAGATGGTCACTTCTGGCAAGAGTCACAGTACAGGTGGAGCCAGGTAATTGTAGGATGATATTGATGTGGGGTCTGCTGTTTCGATGTGGTCTGATTATTGTATACGATCTTAGAGTATAGGATCAAGGTACCAGTACTTATAATTGCTTATACCCTGTTATTTCTTCCTTACTCCACATGTTCTAGTGGTGCTAATTAATTTATCTACTTAAATGGGGACTGGTGACAGCTCTTAACCATCATGTGTTTTATATTTGATTAGAGGAAGGGACTTGTAAGAACCTTGATTTATAAGTTAGTGTTTCCAACAGGAGACTTGGCTGCCTGTGGCATTTTTTATCATTTATTTCCCCATTTGGGAAGGTTTGTATATATTTTTACATGTATAGGGTATGCGCACAATGAAATAGAGATGGGTTGACCATATTTGGTCAGCTCTCTCTATTTTTAATGCTGTATTGTGGTCAATGTAACAGCTAGAGAGGGCATATACACATTATGGAAGACTCACTTTTTAGAGGTCAATATTACCATTGTGGAATAAAAGCTTGAATTCATGTTGAGTTCTTCGCTGCCATGAACTCTTTTTTATCCATGACATAAGGTGTAAATAAGGGGATATATCATGGGATAATAACAAATATACAAATAAAAGTATACAAAAAAATAAAAAAAAATCTGAATGTTACAGCTTTATCCTCAAAATCTGAGTGACTGAGCAGTAACACATAGGAATTATGTTATAAGAGGTTACTATGGGTAAGGCTTTGTACATATTTTGTTATAATTTACACATTTAATTGGTATTCAGCAATGCCTTATATTAACATTTACTTTTTTCTTATGCTTATTCCCACCAGCTATTCTCGTGTATAGATATCCCACTGCAGAAGGGAAGCTGCCTCCCTGAAATGAGTTTGGGTATTTAATCTGTTTGCCTCAGGCTTTTTGTCAGTTGGGTATTTTATTTTGTTTGCCTCAGGCTTTTTGTCAATTGATGTGTCTTTGACACCATGTCAAAAGACCATGATCTTGTAGAGTAATCCATGGGTGTTTTATCTTTCTTAATGTATGTTCCATTGATTCAACTTAGGGTGTTTTCAGACGTTACGAGATCACGCTCAACCACAGTGAACAACGCTCAATTCCGCAGCGGGGCCAAAGAGCCCCGAACGTCTGTTCGACGCGCGCCAGATGTTCATCACGCTCAATACCCACATGGGGTCAATTTCAACCACGCTTCCCGGGCTCCCCGGGGGAATGTCCCAGGAAGCGTGTTCAAAGAGATCTCTACCGGGAAACAACAAAAAGTAACGTCTGGGCGCCAATCCCCCACCCCGAGGAAGACCCCCCCAGCAACCTCCGGCACCAGCAGGGCGCCCCCCCGGCAGCAGCCCTGAGAGTACCCAACCCCGGGCCGGGCCGGCCCAGCGGAGTCAAAGGCCGGCACCGTCACCACCCTCAGCCAGTGGTCCCAGGGGGAGCACTCCCACACTGAGGGGCCGGCCTCCGAGGGTTCCGAGACCGACATCGAGGGTAAGCGCCCGACCCGGAGAGGGGAGGGACCATGCCCAGGGGGGCAAGGGCCAGGGGGGTGGAGGGAGCAGGGGCTGCCCGAGCCCGAGCCTCAGGCCCCACCAGCACGGCGGGAGGGGGCCCATTCCCAGGTCCCCCAAACGCCCACCCCAACACCCACAGTCCCCTCCCTCGCCTGCAGGACATGGAACACACCGGGAACGGGCCCAGGAGACCGAGCCGGCACCTGCTGAGGAGGCCAGCCAGGAGGTTCAGGAACCAGGTGAGGCAGGCGGGGCGGGAGGGAGGGCACCGCGGGGTGCAGGGAGGGGGTCCCCGGGCAGGCGAAGGGAATGGCAGGAGCCGGTGCCAGGGAGTGCGGGGGGCCAGGGGGTGTGGAGGGCCCGGGAGAGATGCCTGGGGGCCCGAGGAGCCCCTGCCCCATCCCGGGCAGGGGCAGGATTGGACTCACCCTCTTGTACCCACAGGGCAACCCCAGCAGCCGGCATCCCCAGGGCCCGTGGCCCCAGCGCAGCGCATGCGGGGGTACCGGGCACGGGTCCGCAGGTGGAGGGAGGAACAGGTGCAGGAGATC